>CM055271.1:150902-278917 GCA_029237695.1 Conchocele bisecta | reverse complement strand
AACCTCGGAGCTAACGACGTCATTGTGCCGGGTACTGTTCGCCTCGCTTTCACTATTTCGCATCGAACGTCGACGGACGCGGACCGAACCGTCGTTCAGAACCTGGGTCGCGCCATCGTCAAGAAGACCATGATAAAGATTTCTGGTAATGAGGTGATGTCGATCGACGACAGCGACGTCTACCATTGCTATCAGGACCTGTGGAAGACGTCACACGAGCTCGAAAACGCTGTCTATCAAGGTATTGACACCAGCAAAAATAAGAACGTAACCAAACTTAGAATCGGGGCTGCTAACAAGGTAGATAACAACGCTAGTGACAACGCGGTCGCGGGCGCTTACGGCAACCGCTTCTACATCCCGCTCGACTTTGAGTTGCTGGAGAGTCACATGCCCTACTATCAGAGCGCTTTGGCTGACCGCCTCGAATACGAACTAACGTTCAACGACTACGGCCGATATACGATCGATAATGTTTCGCTGGAGTACGACATGGTCACGATGCCCGAACTAGCGCGATTGATCAGAACCCAGTACACCGGGCGCGTTGCCATACTTTACGACCGAGTTCTTCGCCATCGCAAGATGCCGAAAGACAATATTAACGTCAACGTACCCGCCCGCTCGATGAAAGGTATACTGATGCTGTTCGAGGATGCTCGGTTCGCGTTCGGTGCTAGAAAAACCGACAGATTCTATAACCCCAAAATCACGAAGGTAGAGGTGACGATCGAGGGAGTCCCCAATCAACTCTACAGCGCGGGTCTTCGCGCGCACCAGCAGTGGGATGAAGTAAGAAAGCAGTTTGCTGCCGGCTCTAAGCGCTCTCCGGAGGTTGCAGCAGTTGCCAAAGACCTGCATCTCTCGGCCGTCTCCCTCGCGGAGTTCCTGAATACCAAATACGCGTTATGGCTAGACATGCGAGCCAGCGACGATGACCAAATACACGGTAGCGGACGCCAAGTTGAGAACGCTAGTGAGGGTGTGACGATCCAGATAACCAAAGAGGCGGACGGAGCCGGGCCATTGAACGTGTACTTATATATAATTACAGACGCACAACTCAACATCGAAGATGGTCGATACGTATCAGCGATCTACTGATTTAATAAAAAAATCATCTGACGATTTATTAATACATAATTTTGAAAAAATTAAGAAAATTAACAATCAATACCAATTCACGATTGGAGATGCTCACTCTGCCATAATATGTGGGCAGACAGGATGTGGAAAAACGGTTTTCATCCTCGACTTGCTCGAGGAGTCCTACCGCGATGCCTTTCGTCACATTGTGATCCTGTGTCCCACTGTGCGGCACAACGATACTTATCAGCGGCGCCCGTGGATATGGACCGACCCTGAGGTATACGTTATTGACCCGGGTGATAGGCTTCACGATTGGTTGCGTGGTTTATACCAAAGATTCCAGGGTGAGCCCACCCTATATGTGATTGATGATTGCTCGGCCAAGGCGGCGATGACCAAAAAGAAGGACATGCTCTCTGAGCTCGCATTTTCTGGCCGCCATGCGAGGCAAAGCGTATGGATCTCCACTCAAAAGTACAACGCCGTCCTCAAGGATCTACGTGAGCAAACGAAATGGGTCGCCCTCTTTCACTGCAAGGACCGAGACTCATTCGATGACTGTCTTCGAGAGAATGACGTTATCCCAACGCGCGAGGAGCGCCTGGAGGTTAGACAGATGCTTTCCGAAACTAAGCACACCAAGCTTCTGCTAAAGACTGATCAACCAACTGCTTATAAAGTTATAAATTAATTAATAATTTTGAAAAAATTAGGAAAATTACAAAGTAATAAGCTATTGCAATGCTTAACAATGCTAAGCAATTGCTTAACAATGCTTAGCAATTACTGAACAATGCTTAGCAATTGCTGAACAATGCTGAACAAATACTGAACAATGGTTAACAATGTTAACAATTTTCTGCTCCGCTGCGAGCTTTGTTGCGAGCATAATGGTGATCATAAGTATCGGGTGGTGCGCATTTATTATTTTTGTAATAAATAAATATGTTAAAGTGATGAGACTTGTTAGAATAGTTAAATTACTAATTTTGAAAAAAATGAACTGCGACGAACTTCTCTATCAGCTAATGGAAGAAAAACCTCAACTCCGACTGCCAAAGATAATGAAACATCAACTCCGACAGAGCAATCGGGATCAACTCCAACTCCAACGGCAGTTGGTATTGGGTTGAGTGCAACGACTCCGAATGAAAATGCGGCGCGACGCGAGCGTCTAGCTGCGCTGGTTGCTGGGGGACAATCGGAGCATTATCTAGGTAGGCGTCTCTCAGTTTTGTCAGGTGGATAAGATGTCAGATGCGGAGATCGATAAAATGTATGCGCGATACGAATCCAAATTGGGAGCAGAGATGACAAAAACTCTTGGATCGGCGGCTATTCATTTGTACGCTACCGCCGTTAGTAGACTTCTCCCTATACCAAACACTGCGGGGTTGATTGATGATCTAGAGACTGACCCACCCTTTTATAGGACACACTCTTTAGAACGGCATGCTGCTCAATTTATCACAAGTTTGGAATGTACTTAGCTCCGCTGACAACCGCGTTGACCACGGGTAAACACTGTCAATTTGGACATATATGCCCACGAACTATAAGCCCTGAAAATGATGACACAAGACACACCCACGAGAGTGACGGAGTTGAACCAGATTGCTCCAACACAATCGAACCAGAGTTTACTCCGCCACTGGATGACATACCGCATATAAAAAATCCCAAAAGACAGGCAGCTGGGCGGGCGGCGGCTGCCACCCGAAAAGTTAAACAAGATAAAATACTCGCCGAGCTTCGAGAGGCTAAACAGTCGTTACAATCGGGGACGGAGACAGCAAAACATCTGAAGACAGAGTTGAGTACAACAACACCCCCAATTCACGAATTGGAAGCACACTCAACACCCAATACCAACTGCCGTTGGAGTTGGGCGAATCCGATTGAACCCAAATTCGTGAATTGGAGTTGGGTTGTTGGTGGTGGTCTGACAGTTGTTGGTGCCCTGTGCGTTTGGAAATACCCCATATTATCGAAAAAACAACCAGCCAGTGTTCAGAAGAAAGTTACGAAACACCAATCGCGATTGGATGAGCCCCATTTAAACATTGATCGCGACCCCTTTTATATGCAATAATTATAACAATGGCTGAACAAGATGGTAAAATGTTAGTGAATGCGCTTTATCACGCCCGTGGTGATATCGGGTTTCAGTATCGGGTATGCTCGACTATCAAAGATGGCCCTAGGAGGAACCGCTCCCAAATTGGACTTTACTGTGAGAGACGTAGGGCTCGCGACCTTAGATGTAGCGGCCGCAGTTTGGACCCGAGATTATCTAGTTAAAGCTGGAATTCTACCAGTTAATATATGGAAATAAATGGCTTCAATCGCAGTAATAGTAGGTGGTGCGCTTGTAAACGCATTGGCGTTCAGCGGTAGCAACTTTATATTCTCTAAAATGAAAAGCTCGAACGTGGATGAGGAGCGTAAGCGCCATGATTTAGCTGTAGAACAACTCAATAGCGCAAAGGAAGCGTGGTCGAAAAAACGAACCGCCCATCTGGACTGGGTCAATGAAGAGCTTCGCCGCGAAAATCACGCCGCGCAAACTTTTCAGAACGTTGAAGAAGCCAACCGCGAGTACGCGCTGGCATATCCGCACAAAAGTCTCGATCCAATGGATCCCGAGCCCCAACTTTCAGATTTCTATGTACCGTCAGAGGCCCAAAAGGACCGCGAGATCGCGTTCATCGTCGTGGGAATGGTTGTGGTTGGGCTCGTCGGCTACTATATAAAATAATTAATTAATTAAAAAAACATTTTTTTTTTTTTTTTTATAAATATATATATATAGAACGATGTTAGTTGACGAACTTTATGACGCTATGATCGATGTAGGCTACACTGCCCAAAAACATCGTTTACCTGGTGCAAAGAGTATGATTCGTCTGGCCCAAGATTCTCTCGAGACGTGGCGCGAGGACGAAAAAGAGGCCACCCTTTTCGCAAAGCGGATGTTAGATTCCTCCACCAATCCTGGGGATTGGACTCCCAATCGAGATTGAATGAATTAGATTCCCCTCTCCTGTCCAACCCAAACGCGATTGGGGCTGCAGCGAAACTTCCAACAAAGGTTTATTATTAACGACGCAGTTAACCGGACGAACTGCGAGGGCATGTTGGAGATTGTCCGATATATTAGAATACTTCGCATACGATGAACACTGCGCAAACTTGATACCAAACTAACGCGCAAGCTGTCGAATACATACTATAGCCCACGCGGCTACTGGAAGGGACTCACGGCCATCAAGAACCTCGCGGCGGCGACCAAGGTTTCAGAAAACGCTGTCAAGGAATGGCTCAAGAAGCAGGCCATCTGGCAGATCTATTTACCCGCGCCTCACAATATTCGCGCCGAAATTCGACGTGCCGGTGCCGAACCAAGTTCACCAAGCGGACCTCCTGTTTCTACCTCACGATCGCGTCGGTCGCAAGACGTACAAGTACGCACTGACAATCGTTGACGTAGCGAGTCGTTATAAGGGGGCTGAGCCGTTGGCCACTAAAGAGTCTAAGGAAGTGGCCGAGGCTCTTTCCCGAATATATAAGAGGAGTCCTCTCAAATGGCCGAATCTTCTCCAGGTCGATCCCGGCCGCGAGTTCATGGGCGCGGTCTCTCATCTATTGTCTAAGCATAAAGTTTCTATCAGACGAGGCCGCGTCAACATCCACCGGGACCAGGGGATCGTGGAACGCTTCAATCGAACCCTGGCTGAGAGACTGTTCGGACACCAATACATTCGCGATCGACCGAGTGGGTGGCCAGACTGCCCGCCGTGGTCTCCGCACTGAACGGAGAGGTGACCAGATTGATAGGTAAAAAGCCTGTAGATGCTATCAAGTTTAAAAGGGTGACGAGCGAGCCCTCTGCCGTCTCGCGCGGGCGACCCGTTGGTTTAGAGGAGCAGCGGCTTCCATCAGATATTGACGTCCGGTACCTCTATCAACCGGGAGAGCTCGAAGGTGGCAGCCGCCGCGCGACTGATCCAGTGTGGTCTCTCAATGTATATCATCTAGATCGATCTATTACCAAACCCGATGAGCCCCGTGCTCTACTATTTGGATGATGGGCCATCTCGAGGGTTTGTTCGCGAAGAACTTCTTATAGTGCCTTCTGACACCCAGCTACCCCCGGATCACTAGAGATGTTCTGTATGTATTCCGTCTGGTAACACGCGTCTTTTATCGTAGTATGCCGAGAGTCCTAATTTTTTGTTGACAGTACGTTTTCATAACGCCGTCTTTCATTTTAAATCCTCTATTTTGCGCTACATCTATAATGTGTTTTCCATCTTCTGTAGTTTCACTTTAGTACTCGTTTATATCTATCCCAATTTAAATTGTTAGTTCTCTTGGACATTCCTTTCGCAGAGTTTTTATTAATTTTAATTTGTTCCAAATTATCTTTAGTGATATTAATTTTTTCTACGAAATAACACTTACTAGATAACGCTATCGCCCTATCCCCGCTAAATTCCATTTTGAAAAGTCCGGGCTCTCTTTCGCTCCATTTATCCCAAGCCAACCATTTCTTTTTTTCTTTTTCAAACTCGTCTAGTAAGTTAGGTCTAATCAATTCCTCTATCGTTTTCCACTAACTCCTATATACATACTATCTGTATCCATCTGTATTAATTCAAAGTCTTCTCTTTTTACGTATTTATCTAGAAATCGTAGTAAAATTCCAACATTCTCAATTTAGCTAGTTGATAAACCGCTATTCCACAATGGAATGGTCTCTTTAATTTCCACCGCACACCTGGGTTTTCTTGAAGATATTTCGTACGCATCTCCTATCTCTTCCAAATCGTCAAAGAATGCAGATCTTAATGCTTTGTCAACACAGGTTTCGTTTGTGATATGTCGTATTTAAATGTCTCTCCGTTGCCTCTATCATTTTTCCACAACACAGTTTCCTAATAATTTCATTATGTCGGCTACTGGTTTCTTATTTGGTTCTACATCGCCTGTTCGTCTTGCGGCTGTAACTTCTTTTGCGAACCATTCTAATGGTTTTCCACTAATATAATCTATAACACGATGAACTCCAGTTATTTCTAGGCCTGTTTTTAAATACCATTTCAACAGTGGCGCGTACAGCAATACTTTAGTGGCGGTCATAGATCCCACCAATTTTCTTCCATTCCTCTAGTTCTTCCAGTATCTTCCAAATATTTTAACATGTGTGTGGGAACTTCATCACCTCTACTTCTCTGTTTATAAATATTGGGGACATTTCAGAAAACTTATGTTTTAAGTTGTGTGGAACTTCTATATCCACCTCCGCAAACCCAAACCAGTCTCCAGATAAAACTCTTTTACAAAACTTTTTAATAAATTTAGGGTTATGTGGGGTATCTATATGGTGTATAGTTTCTCTCCCACACGGCATCTCTTTATTTAACGTAGATAAATATAACGCGTTTGCATCGTACCCCAAAACAGCCTTGCAAGGTTTGTTAATTTCATTAGATCTAATATTTGAAACACCAGCTTCTGCATATCGTGTAAATACTATTGATGGACCGCCAACTAGAGCGTCCTTCATCATTTCGTATGTTTCTTCTTTTGGTGCATATAGAGCATCCTCCGGTATAATCGTCTTTGAAGATTTTTGTTCTTTAATGGTTCCTCTCAATAAATATTGTATAGCTACTCCAGGTAGTGTTACCGCATCTTTGAAAATATCCACACCTCTGTGTTTATAAAATTCACACATTTTTTCCACCGCTTCTAGGAACAGTGCTACATCTAAATCGTTATAATATTTCAACCAATCTCTGAAAGTTTTCATATTATTTTCTTCGAAAATTCTACGACATTTACTTAATTCTGTTTCGTCTATTAACATTTTCCCAGATAGTTTGGAATACCAATTCTCTATATCCGGTAGTCCTGGGTAATCCAGTTTGTCTGGAGAATCGAACCACTCATAAGGAAAGAAAGATTTCTGTCCTTTGCATTCGTAGGCATTTTATCCAACTATCGTAACTTACACCGGTCCTAGATAAAGTATTACATCAAGAAATCTAAACTCTGGAGTAAATAGAAATATTGTTGCGTTTGCACGTTTTCCGACCATTACTTTCTTTGTTGTTGATGCCAGTTCGCCTACTAGGTATTTCTTTATTAAGTTTATATCGTACTTACTGCTGTTAAAACCTATAACCGGTACTTGCTCTATCCACTGTTCGATCTTGGCGATTTGGTTTTTACGTAAATGTTCTGTATTAAAACCTATATCTTGACCACACTTCTTCTCTTATAGCTTTTCCCCTGACTTTCAAATCTTCTACGAATTTTTTCTATAAGTTTTGCGGGATCTTTATCACAAATATGAGTTACTGTTCCTGAGAAATTATCTCCTATACTAACGCTTGCCGGAACGTGCTCAGCTTCGTACTCTAAACTATTACCGGTAGTTTCAACTTCTGGCCGGAGATACGCCTCAAAATCGTATACTATCTGATATGGATAAAGAGTAGTGTCACAACCGATCTTTATATCTTTACCCGTTCTTTGAAATTCGCATTCCCACATAACTACTAGGTTGAATACTTTGCTTTTTCTAATAACTTTATCTCTTCTCATAGTGGATGTGCGTTCTTCTTTTCTATGCTTTGCATGAATCTCACACCCGTGCCAGTAACAGCCGTGATATTGATATACGGTATTGGTTTTCTGGACAGTATCCATCTACCGGAGCTCCATAAAATCCATCTTTCACCTCCGTGTCCGCACTGTTCGTGGTGAATGTGAATTCCCTCCCGCTTTTCCACAGAATACATCCAATCGATCGCCCCATAACTGTTAGAACCTTTTCCTTTTGGGTAAAAACGCTTTCTCGAACGACGAACGCGGCGCTCTAAATAATTACCATCACATATTACTTTTGTCTCACCTCTCATACATGTTGGTCCGTGTCTCTTCATATTACTCGCTTACGTGAATTTCTGCTTGCAATTATCGCAGGCGTAAAATTTTTTAGATAGGTTTTTTTTTTAAGGTTTTTTATCAGAAATGCGTGATTATTAAACAGTCCTATTGTCATTGGTTTATTACCTATTGCCTTATAGTGCGCTGGTACCTTTTTCAACCACCATACATTACATTCAGTGGGTTGATATACTTCTATACCGATTTTAAAAACTCTTCAACCTTTTTCAGATCTGAAAAAAGAAATTGGTGAAACCACATTACTACCGAAATATTGCTTACTAAGTTCTTTCGCCTTTTCTGTACATCTGTCAGGTCTGATCTTTTTATCAAGGTGCATAGCTAGACACCTGAACAGACAAAGATCGTCATTATACTTATCTAAAGAATACATACCTTTTCTATTCCTCAACCATTCTGGAAGTTCTCCTCCTGCTGCTTCTTTGGATTGTAGTCCCAAATCTATTCCCCTACTACCCTGTATTAGCTTTACAAAAACCTCTACCCATCTTACAAACTTCCACTTTGTATTTGGTCTGTCTATTTTATCGGACATTATTCGTGTTTGCTCCTTATCTGACAGCCATTTTTAACACGGTTTTTCATTGATGATAGTGGTTCGCTACACCGAGATTTTGTGAAATATTATAGTTTTAGGTTTTCCATTTTTAATTTCCTCCATATGTTCTAGCTTGTAAGAATATGAATATCTCAAATAAAAATTGGTTGTTAGATACGGAGCGAGTTTATCGGACATGCGTTCAGACTCGTTAATGTTAATGTTTTTACGAAAGGATAATGTAACTACCCGTCTTCCATTTTCTACCTTTTCCAATGTTTCATCGTGAGCCCCCAATATTTCTTCACCTTTTTCCACTATCGCGCGAACTATAGATCTTTTCTTATTATTATTTTGGCATCTAATTTGGGACAAATTATTTGTGCTTGAAGGTTTGATTACACTAGCCCTTAACCCCGCAATACTTTCTTTTTGAATTCTGTTACCTACTTCCTCCGCTTTGGATATATCTTTAAAGGCTCCTCGTTTGTGGGCGCGGGTAAACCGCTTCATAAACACCTCATTCTTTGTGGAGTTTATAAGATTTGTCAACCCCCTAACTCTCAACCGTTTACTATAAGTAATCCCTAGAGATTCGGCTTCTCTTCTCAAACTTTCTATTTCTGCTCTAGTTTCTGACGTTATCATATTTTCTGTAATATACTTTTGTATAACCTATGAAATTTATCTGTTCAATTGGTCTTGAAAACATTATGTTTTTTTCACTTCTAATTGAATATAAACATAAACATATACAGTCCAACCTCTCTACAACAGCCAGCAGCCGGACGGACTAAAAGTGGCTGTTGTAGAGAGGTGGCTGTTGTGGAGAGGGTCACCAACGAACAGCCATCAATGAACAGCCATCAATGAACAGCCATCAACTTCTCAGTTGCTTATACTGATATATGAACATAGAAACAACTAGGATTGTATATGTTTTATAGTATTATATTTTATTTACTATAGAACATATACATTTGTCATTGTTAGTATGTTATTGAAGAAGACAAAATAGTAATCATGGTTATTTTAAGAAATAACAATTTATTAAACATGTTAAATGTTCAAATTGACCAATAACAATTATGCATTCATAATGACAAACTGGGCTCATTCAGTTTTTGACATGTGTAGCTCCTGATCAGAATAACTTGCAGTCTGGATTCGGATCTGCATTTGTGTGACAAAGTTATAATCATGCTAATGTTAATCCATTTTGTGTAAAAACATGTAGTGAACACACTGAGCAGACTAATTTACAGCTACACTGGTCACAAACCCAATACGCGCCCACTTTTCTTGCAGTGTCACATGGTGTCATATTCAGTCAGCAGACCGTGTTGAGTATCCTAATCCTAGAATGGCTTGTTTAATCCACTTCAAACGGTGACAAACTTGTCGGCAATTCCATTGTCAGATGCCAGACAGGTGATAAATCTGAATACAGAACTTGGACATGTGTTTACACACAACTTTTATCGACCGATTACCACCGAAGGTATCCAATAGATACGGCACACTCGATTAGATCTGCCGGTAGGCTACATAGGAATATTGATTTTACGCGATTCACGGTAACGTTTGCATACAAAATGTACATTAAAAAAAAATAAGCTGCCCGTTTACAGGCCGCCTTTTTGTCGTGGTTTATGGCCGTTTGTCAATAATAAATATGTTGGCCGCTCAGAGAGGTGGTTCGTGTCATGTTTTAATTGACGTGGCCGTTTGACGAGATTAATTATATTGACCGTTCAGAATAAAAACGACTTGTAAAAATATGTTGGCCGGTCAAAGAAGCTTATGACTCTTTGCTATGAAAAAATCAACTGGCCGTTAGCAAAAATATGTTGGCCATTCGAGAGGTCTTTTGACGATTTCGTTGTGTTTTTTTGTGGCCGTTGGCTGGAGAAGAGAGGTGACCGTTGGACAGAGGTAAAATAACGTTAAATTCTAACGGGGGGAGTTTAAACTGGCCGTTGAAGAGAGGTGGCCGTTGCTGGGAGGTGGCCGTTAGGGGAGGTGGGACTGTACATATATAATGGAGTGTGAGACTTGTTGTAAGACGTTTACGCGTAAAGAATATCTACGAAGGCATCTAGCGAGACGTAGAAAAATTCCTTGTGTCCCCCCCCCCGCAATTTCAATGCCCCAGATGCCCTTGTAAATTTGTTAGTGCCCAAACTCTTTGTAGACATAAGCAACTACACTGTCAGGTGGCTACAGGTGAACGTGGTAGACTAGAGCTGGTAGAATTAGTTGCTGATCTGCGAAATAAATTAGCTATATTGGAGGAGAAAAATGGGGTGTTGGAATATAAACTATCACTCGTGGGCACATTGAAATAATTATTTTATCATAAATTTACTGTCGGGAAAACATTATGTTTGTTTTTTTTCACGACCAATTTTTCGTGGTTGGTGGGAGACAATTTCCTCGTTAACCAATTTTTGATTTTTCGGGGGTGGTGGGGGTAGTATAAAGGGTTATAAATGATGCCACCGCAGGTGATATCATTTTGACTCCCTTTATACTACTCAGCGACTTATATATTCACGGAATAAATTGCAAACTATGTATGTATGTCTTGGTCAGCTGATGCATTTGTGTAGTTTACTCTGGGCGTTTTTCATCAGGCCCATTAGTATCAATGATTGACCGGCGTGTAGGCTCTGATCAGATTGCGCGGATATTCATGTATCAACTGGCACATACTGTATATTATGACTGCAGTTGAACCCATCTTTAACGCAACATGGATTTGGAAACGAAAAACAGACAGACGTGTGTCATTATGATTAATGATGCGTGGCTCACATACAGTGTGGGTTTGGTCAACCCATACAGACGCTGGTCGCAGATTGAAATATGTACATTTTCACGTGCCACCCTAATCCGTTATCTCAATTCTAATTGTTGTTTTAGAAGTAATTGTGTGCTGTGATAAGCGAAATGAAAGATCGCACATGACAGAAATGACCGTATACACTAATGTACGCTGTGCATGGCATTATGTGGCTGTGACTGTACAAATGGAGCTTATGGGTTTTGCGACCAGTGGAGATCCAGATCAGGCCGTGTATCCGCAATCTGATCAGTAGCTGCACTGTTTGCCATTCCATCAATGAAACACTTGTCTTGCCTCTAACAAGCCATATACATGTATATCGTTATCAGGCTACAGCAGTCAGTGTGCTATTTGTACAGAAGCTATACAGAGATCCACGTTCCAAATGGCAAACAGTATATTATAGGAATGAATGGCCTTTTTGTGGAATTTATCGGGGTATAAACTTGGAAAAGTCGCGGGAATACTGGACGAAGACCGGAAGGCCTCGTCCAGTATTCCCGCGACTTTTCCAAGTTTATATCCCCGATAAATTCCACAAAAAGGCCATTCAAAAAGGCCATTCATTCCTTATAATTCCAGCATTTTAAATAAATTCATCAAGAAAATGTGTTTATTTTCCGTTTTCTTAAGAATTATTGTAACTGCGCCTCATGGTTACGGAAAGTAGTTCGGCATGGGAGTTTACTGGGATATAAATTTTGGACAGAGACTTGCTACGGACCAATCAAATGTTAAAGAATTGTGTAAATATTTTTGTGCTGGAATTATATCCGGATAAACTGAAATAATTATGTACATACATACATCATAGTTAAATTTGCGGACTTTAATGAGAACAATCATTATTACATTCAGACCTACTAATACCCTCATTTTCCTGCATTTATTTCCAGACTAAATGGCAAACATTGTATTTCTTGATGTACTATATATAACAATCATATATCAACACATATATTCACGGACTACAATGAAAACTATGTATGTCCTGATCAACATGTACATATGTGTAATATAATCTGCACCTTTGGGACGCATTAGTACCAATGCAGTGACGAACCACCGGCATATAGGCTCTGATCATATTATATACCAAATGACGCACACTGTATATACATTTCATGGTCAGTTTCCCGGGCATTTTTTTGCAAAAGACACTTGGCTATGCACGTTTTTAAGCAAAATTGTTACAATACCTTCAAAATGTTGTATTTCAGCTATTCCCATTTTTGTCCACTCATAAGCATCATTATTGAGAAATATTTACAGGGCCTGGTTCTGTCAGCCTGCATCACTGGGTTATTTAGCCATTTTGAAAAGTCGAGGTCATGTAAACACAGACTACTAGCTGTCAAATTACCAGAATAGAGCTTCTCATTATACTGGGGGGTCTTATATGAAAAACAATAAAAAACTAACACCGAATTGTATTTGATTACCGGTACACAGATGTAGATATAAACTCTGTGTTTTTAGTAGAATTTATTGTTCTGTTGATTATAAAAATGCCCAGAATAATATGCTACAGTTTGTAGATTGTTATTATCTTGTTTCTGGTTTAAATCCCGCCTGTAGTGTGCACCATAATGAATAGGGTAAAATTGTATGTACTACAACTGAAAATTAAACGTGATCAAAAAGCATCTTGCATTATGATTATTAGCCTTGTCATAATATTATTATCATTTATGACTGGCAAAGGAAATGGCGGAAAATTGTTTACTGTACACTCCTCTGATAATTTACATCATTATTTTTACACTGACGCAATGGTGCTCCGCAATACAGGATGAGAATAACCCAACAACAAAACTCATGATTCTAATGTCACAGTCTATTTTCTACAAGCGCCGGGATGATACTGTCAAGGTCATTACCAAGGTCAGGAATGATTGAGACAAATTGTCTCCCCTATTATAATATGAACCAAGTATACTTCAATTGTTATGACGTTATGGCCAATATAGTTTGATCAGACGAACGAAAAGTGGTAACAATGCAGTTGAAGTGTAAGGGATAGGCTAGAGTAGATAAGTACACGTAGTCACTTAATCACTTAATGTACACTATATTACATGGGTAACACACAGGAATACATGACACATTGATATGCGAACATCACTGTACTGTGCATGATACTATTCAATTACTACAAGGTTGTAAGCCAAATCGACTTTTGTTTACTTAACGCAACTTAAAAGCTATAGACGAATAAACTCAGTATGTGGTATCTCAAGGTCCCGTAGTGGACACTAGTATGAATGCACACGTACTTTGATGATCGCTAATCAAAGTGAAATAACATACAAGTATAACATGGCAGAACGAACATTGGAGGACAAATGACAATCATCTGCGCTACTCCAGTGCTGGCGTATCTCAATAGATAGTGGTAACCTCTGAGTATGAAGGTCCCAAGGTCTACCTCACCCGCAGTATGAGGTCTAGTCAACAATATGGCTATAATCCAACTTCAAGTGGATTAATCCATAAACAATATATGTAGTCTTACTACAATCCTTTAGCCATGATATGCCATGATATGCCATGATAGGAGTATTACCATACACTATCAAAGTATACATATGTATTGCCTATGCAATATATTTCCAAAGTATGAAGTCAAAGCCGGATGTGGTTACATCACATGATAGTCAATAACGATAATGTTCCGGAAGCTGGTACCGGAAGTAAAGTTCCCAAGGTAGTATTATTTCCGGAAATGGTGGACCAGAGGTAAAGTTCCTATGGTATCACTCGACTGTAGCAACCCGGATGTGGTAGACCGGATGTAAAGTATCCATGGTGAATCAATGGGTTGTAATACCGGAAGTGGTAGACCGGATGTAAAGTTCCGATATAATACAAAAATGGCGATTATCACGATGGCTAAGACGCCGGGAAAAATTTCACTTAGGTGACATTCAACTCGGTGGTAGTATAATGATATGATATGTGTGTATGGCGTTTCAATTCACTATGGCTGTGACTGTCTGCTGAATGCGATGTAGCTATCACACACTGCTCTATACAGGCCTGTACCCGGAGCTGTTACACACACTGCGCCAGACAGACGTACGGACACTCGGACGACCTGACACTCTGCACTGACTGGGGTCTGCCCTCAACGAGTGGACCAAAACGTCCAATGTTGCCCGCTGGAGCGATCTCAAGAGGCTACAAAAATGAAATGAGTCTCCAATTACTGGACGAATACGCACAGACAGACAGACAGAATGCACAACGGACTAAAACGGGAATCGAACAACGCCAAATCACAGCTGAAATAAAATGTTGTAGGTACATACCAAAATCCTCCGTGTCACTGGTGAATACAGTACTATCCTTCTGTTACCAGAAAATATGTGTCCCACCAACACATAGCGAGACATCGCTTATATATGCACCAGTGAAACCATGCACAGAATAATGAATATGCCTACCCCTCGTTCGACATCTCACATACATATTACAAAACCATGGCTTTTGCCATTTCACCCGTGGGTTATATTTGCATATATATGTTCCCACGCCATAAATTCAACCAAACTAGTGTACAGCCCTCGTAGAATAAATACCATCCAACATGGTATATCCCACACTACCATAAATCTGCACACTATAGACCCAGATCTCATAATCCGAAATCTACTCGACTGGTATCGACAATGCGAAGGTCGCTTTTTGGCCCCGCCAAACCCCTCCATATCGGTCCTACGGCTATACACTCAAATGAGAGTGTAGCACATACTAAACTCAAATATCGTGGTCATTTACGGAAATATCACGACACAAAGCATCACCAGTATGGGATCTGATATATCCGTGTTGGCCAGTACCAGGCTATGCTGAAACACTAACCCGTAGCATACATAACAGGGCAGACCATGGTATGGTCTGCACTATATACTGGCTTCACCTACATAAGGTCCCTTATCTGGTGAACAACTGACACGCGGACAAACTCGGCTGGCACGGATAGTGGACATCCGTAATACTAAAAGGGGTCTTTTCCCTAGCGAAAACAGCACACGCAGTCAACGAGTTCTCTACCACACACATGCATAGTCTGTGGCAAATATGGCGTGACATCAGTAAAACATTGCTCCTAAAATGGACGTGTATTTAAATCCGCAAAAATGACACGCATAAATGTATTTCCACCAATACAACATAAGCCCCCTTATTACACGCACATTGTACATGGCAAATGTACATGCTAAATCACAGGTATGTAAAACTCACAGGTGTGTGAAATCACAGATATGTGGAATCACAGGTATGTGAAATCAATAGTACGCAAAACAATACAAAACAGTGCCACACATCACATATATACAATTATACGGAAATCCGGAATGTACAAGAATGCACGTGTCACGCGACAGATACGTTAACAAAATGGACGACATGGAAAGAAGCGGGACTTTTAGATAAGTCTGGTCTCACAGCACTTTTACTATAAGTTATTGTTTTAAATTTTTTTGAATAATGGCTGTGATAATGTAATAAATTCAGTATAATAAATATTTATCCTTAAATTGAAGATTTCTCCCTCAAAGTATACTTTGCTAGGTAAGTATATTTTGCAATGTTGGTGAAATAGGCTACTGGTAACGACACCATCATCAAATTAACACCATTTACTCTGAGTCTGAGGTCCATCCAGCTGCACGTTTTCCGCTTTATATGCAATAGCACTATATCGCTACACCAGTAAATGGTATATATTTGTGGCATAACATTTCGATTTCGAGCACTAAAATATAGCAATAATCTGCAGGGCATTGATGTTCATACTGCGCTATAATGTTATTGACAGAAACTTCTACAATATAAGACAATATTATCATAAACTCACCTAATACAATGTGTATTAGCAACACTCTTGGGTCACTCTCCACGAAGTAGAAAGTAAACAAAGGACGCTTCAAACGTGAATTCGGAAATACCACTCTTGTCATAACACTTATCATGTAAGGGTTATTGTTAGTTACATACTCAGAACTACAGTCCATCTAATTACACCAATTACTCCAGCACCTATAAATACTGCCTTCACAGGTACAATTACTCCAGCAGCTATAAATACTGCCTTCACAGGTACATTTACTCCAGCACCTATAAATATTGCCTTCACAGGTACAATTACTCCAGCACCTATAAATACTGCCTTCACATGTACATTTACTCCAGCACCTTAAATATGCCTTCACATGTAAATTTTTACTCCGCACCGATAATTACTTGCCTTCACAGGTACATACCCAGCACCTATAAATACTGCCTTCACAGGTACATTTACTCCAGCACCTATTAATAATGCCTTCACCAGGTCATTTCTCCTACACCTAATAAAGACTGCTCACAGTACAATTACTCCAGCACTATAAATACTGCTTCACAGGTACACTTACTCCGAAAAATCACCTTACAAATGACTTTACTGCCTCAAACCATGTTACAATTACTTAAACACATCTATAAATACTTGCCTTCACAGTACAATTACTCCAGCACCTATAAAAACTGCCTCACAAATGCTCAAGCACTATAAATACTGCCTTCACAAGTACAATTTACTCCAGCACCTATAAATACTGCCTTCACAGGTACTTTTTACTCCAGCACCTATAAATACTTCTCACAAGTAACAATTTACCTCCAGCACCTATAAATATGCCTTCACAGGTACAATTACACCACACCTATAAATATGCCTTCACTACTAAACTCCAGCACTATAAATACAGCCTTCACAGGTACAATTTAATCCCGCACCTATAAATCGGCCATCACATGGTACTTACTCCAGCACCTAAATTAAATACGCCTTCACAGGTACCCCATTACTATTTTACTCCAGCACATAAATACTGCTTCACAGACAATTACTCAGCACCTATAAATACTGCCTTCACAGGTACAATTACTCCAGCACCTACTGCCTTCACATGTACATTTTACTCAAGCACCTATAAATACTGCCTTCACAGGTACATTTACTCCAGCACCTATAAATACTGCCTTCACAGGTACAATTACTCCAGCACCAAATACTGCCTCACAGGTACATTTTACTCCAGCACCTAAAATACTGTTCACAGTACAATACTCCACACCTATAAATACTGCCTTCACAGGTACTTTTACTCCAAGCATATAAATACTGCTTCAATTACAATAACCAGCACCTATAAATACTGCCTTCACAGGTACATTTACTCCAGCACCTATAAATACTGCCTCACAGTCAATTCTCCAGCACCTATAAATACTGCCTTCACAGGTACAATACTACCAGCAACCTATAAATACTGCCTTCACAGTACATTTACTCCAGCACCTATAAATACTGCCTTCACAGGTACAATTACGGCGGCACCTATAAATACTGCCTTCACAGGTACATTTACTCCAGCATCTATCATTTGCCTTCACCGGTACATTACCCAAGCACCTATTAAAGGTTTTAACATTTACTCCACACCTATAAAATCTGCCTTCACTGGTACAATTACTCCAGCACCTATAAATACTGCCTTCACAGGTACAATTACTCCAGCACCTATAAATACTGCATTCACATGTACATTTACTCCAGCACTTATAAATACTGCCTTCACAGGTACATTTACTCCAGCACCTATAAATACTGCCTTCACAGGTACAATTACTCCAGCACCTATAAATACTGCCTCACAGGTTAAAAAAAAAACATTTACTCCAGCACCTAATAAATACTCCTTCACAGGTACAATTACTCCAGCACCTATAAATACCTGAAAACCTTCACTGTACATTTACTCCAGCACCTATAAATACTGCCTTCACAGGTACAATTACTCCAGCACCTATAAATACTGCCTTCACAGGTACATTTACTCCAGCACCTATAAATACTGCCTTCACATGTACATTTACTCCAGCACCTATAAATACTGCCTTCACAGGTACATTACTCAGCAACCTATAATTACTGCCTTCACAGTAACAATTACTCCAGACCTATAAATATTACTGCCTCCACACAGGTACAATTACTCCAGCACCTATAAATACTGCCTTCACAGGTACAATTACTCCAGCACCTATAAATACTGCCTTCACAGGTACAATTACTACAGCACCTATAAATACTGCCTTCACAGGTACAATTGGCACCGATCACCCACATTTATCTGTAAATTCACTGATTAAAATTGTCTGCACCTTCAGAACATGCTATTCCAGTATATTATGGTATATTGTTCAGTTGTTTACCAATCAATTGGTGATACATGTATTAGCAGTTACAGATTGTGTTAACGTTTCTTCTTGTTTATTGTAGTACTGGTAAGGACGGCATAAACAAGGAGTATTACACCATCGACTGTATTATCTTCCTGCTCAAGAATGTCCACCTCGCTCATCCCCTGTATGTCAGAGAGGCGGCTGTAAGTAAAACCCTTGTTTTGGCCAACTACTGCCATATTAAACTACTGCCATAGAGCAAACCTACTGTCTGTTTCATGAAAGCTGCCCAAATCTTACGGCTATATAAACAATTAAAAAACAAGAGTGAAGATGTCTATGGGGATTTAACATGGGGAAATTTTTAGAATTTCAGAATACTGGACCGATTTTCAAAATTTAGCTATCATTTCCAAGCTATCTAGCCAGGTTTCGGAGTAGATTTCCAAACTTTTTTTTTTTTTTTGCCTCCCCCCACAGCTCCTCCACCTCCTTTTTCCCCATAGTCAGGTGGCTCAACCCCATATTTTCCCAAAAGGTAGAAATTTACTCCTAAAATCATTTTTTTGCATTTTTGATTAGACCATGGCATGTAGAAACAGAATCCACCAGGTGTGGACTTCAACCTGGCTTGGCTTTTTCAAAATCCAAGATGGCCGCCAAGATGGCCGCCAAAATGCTAGAAATGGCATAAGTTCTGAACTAATTGACTTAGGAAGGTGATCCTGGTCCCACGTTTTTGATGATGCAATTCAGCAGAGCATCACATGAAGGCGACTGGCCACTCCACATCACAACAGCAGAAGCTATGTTGCCCTACATGTTCGCGGCCAATCACCACAACTACGCTAGATATGGACTGTATTATGTTCGGAAATCGATGACGTGGTTGGGGCCTGAACTCGAGGATAAATTCATCAAAGGCGAACAAACCATGCATCACATGGATGGCCTGTGGAATGGAATGCCAACAGACCAATTCATTGAGACCACCTGGATGAGGAAAGGACACGGTCCACAAGGGGTCATTGGTGACACCCAAAACGCTCAAACAATGGCAACTTGGGTACATAGTAGAATGCTGTGCAGACACTTACCAATGATCTACGAAGAATGACAGGCAGTTCCGATTCCGTACAGATGACGCACAAGGAGGAGGACACATTCCGTGTACGACGAGATGCAGAAGACCGGGCCTCAATACGAACAACTCTCGAAAGTTGCATTGATCCAATGGATCCCGACTCACATGAAGCTGGAGCTCTACTGAATATTTCGACAGGACAAATTGCAAACTCTGCAGTGAATGTTGACAGCGCCGTCGAAATCGGCAAGGAGCTGCTAACACAGTTTGAGACCACGTGGCCAGATGGATTTTATGGCAGGCTCTCCAAGCATGTTGCGACCTTCGCTTCCAGAAAAAGCATGTTCTTGTTGGTGAACACAAAGTGTTGGATCAGGAGGCCATCTATGCCAGAGTAATAGGTCTTCTAGTTAGCAACAGAGATATTGACTTACCACAAGTACTCGCAACCGAGCTGGCAGCATACCCACCATCCATGTTCAATGCCGATGGGAGCATGAGAGTGGCGACCGGCAAATCAATACTCAAGAAAACTCTTGCCGTAGAAGTGGCATTGAGAAGTTGGGGCTCTCCAACTGTGGTGGTCTTCGATGTCTCGGCTGTTCTCTGGACGATTGACTGGCCTGCAAAGGGCACTGTTCAGACGTTTGTTCAAGGTTTCAAAGTTTGGTTGGACTCCAAACTCACTAAGAGTGATGTGTATCTTGCATTTGACAGGTACCTTGACTACTCAACCAAGAGCAGCACCCGAGCAACGCGATCCACGACGTCCGCACGGGTCCACAAACTCAATCTGAAGTCACCACTTCCACCCCGTGATTCGGTGCTCAGAAGTACGCACAACAAGGTACAGATGAATCACTTGATTTGTGAACACATCCTGACTGATAGCGATTTCCTCAGGCATGCAACACATGACCATCACCTTGTGGTGACTGGAGATGATGCAGTTCCTATACAGGTGTTCAAGGGCGAAAACTACCTCATGTACAACTGACTTCTAAACACGAGGAGGCAGATATCATCATGACCCAGCAGGCCATTTTCCTTGGCCAGGATCCACAGGCCAGAGTCGCCGTCGTAGCTGATGACACAGATGTTTTCGCGTTACTCTGCTCCACCACTATGCATCACAGAACCTGCAGTGTCCCATGATTATGCAGTCTCCCATTCATGGCCGTACATGTGTTGACATCCCAGCAACAGTGAAGAAGCACTCCGATATCACCTCACAGGTCCTGGCCCTTCATGCCATAAGTGGATGCGATACTGTGGCGGCCACTTACGGAGTTGGAAAGGTAACGGCAATATCAGTGGCAAAGAAAGGACTTAAACTCGACACTGTTGGTAAAGTGGATGGTGATATGAAGCAGGTTGAGACGGAGGCAACCACGTTTATGGTTGCATGTTATGGTAGCAAACTCAAGTGTGACTCCATGACAGAGTGCCGCCAACGCAATGTGGGCGCTGAAAACCGGAAAGAGTACTTCATCTGCCCCAAAACTGTGCTCTCTCCCACCAACAACTCCGGCATTCGTCCAAAATGTGTTCAGATGTCATTATCAAGTTGCACAGTGGTATGGGGCTCTAGAAGCGGATCCACCTACCCTTAACCCAGAAGAGTTTGGATGGGAGGCAGACCATGTCAATAAAGCTCTATCTCCTCGCACTGTTGTTGGGGGAGTACCTCTAGCTCCTGAAACTGTTTCTCAAGCTCATTCGATGTGGCTGTGAGTCGGAACGAGCCTGTAAAGGCAACAACTGCGGATGCACTGGACGCCAAGTCGCATGTACCATCTTTTGTGGCTGTGGGTTAGGGCTTGACTGCCATAACCCATTCAATGACAAGCTGTCTACTGAGGATGATGATGACGAGGATGTGCCAGACGAATGTACTAATTCTGAGTAATTGTAGCATAATGATAATTACACATATATACATTATCAATGCTGATGTTCTTTCAATATGCATGTTGTAACTCATTATTGATGCAAATGTGAAAGGGTGTGTATTTCCTGAAACGTTCACAATTCACGAACACAGACATTAACTTCATGAATGAGCCATTGCATAGTGACATGTATTGTTACAATCTCGCCATTGTGACCAGCGTAGCCGTATGTTGTTCATTATTCAGTCACCATGGCACAAATGTATTATGTTTACTGACACTACGTTAAATCTGTTTTTATCACCAGACACATAGATCTATTAGGGGCCATGTCATTTGAAATGTGTACATGAACGTCTACATGTACTTGTATCAACACGTACATGTTTCTACACAACTTGGTTGCGAAAACAATCACATGGTTTTCACTGGTTTCGCTTATTTGTTTCGTATATTGCATCGCAACATGTAGGCAAACACTTGTCGTTGGTTGAATGGAGATCATACATGTATTTCCTTGGCTACAAGTAGACGTACACATACACATATCAAACCACAAGGTCCCTATTTTGCCAACAATAATTGTTGGCATCAGCTATTTTCATCAGATGACTGAATAAGATTTCAACAACTGATCATTATTATCAACGCTCTATGTCATGTATGACTTAAATAATTAAAATGATTTTTAAAAATTAAGCAGTCATTCTGTAGGTCATATTTGATTTTCCTGCAACACCAACACCAATATTGGTCACACCCCCCCCCCCCCCCCCCCACCAAAAAAAAATGATATCTAGAACCAAAGATCACATTCCTAAGTCAATTTGTTCATAAGTTGTGTCATTTTAACATTTTGGCTGTGATCTTAGCGGCCATCTTGGGTTTTTATACATAGGACTAAGTCGAAACACATATTTGACATCAGAAACAGAATATTTGACCATGCAATCCTATGTTTAGACCCCAAGCTTACCTTCCTTAGTCAATTTGTTTTTGCATTTTGGCGGCCATCTTGGTGGCCATCTTGGTGGCCATCTTGGATTTTTATATGCATTTTGGCGGCCATCTGGGATTTTTCTATACATGACTAACTCTAAACATACATTTCACATCAGAAACAGAATCCCTGACCCCGAAAACCTATGTCTAGACACCAATATCACCTTCCTACGTCAATTTGTTTAGAAGTTATGCCATTAGTAGCATTTTGGCGGCCATCTTGGCGGCCATCTTGGATTTGTATATACAGGACTAACTCGAAACATACATTTCACATCAGAAACAGAATCTCTGTCCCTGAAAACCTATGTCTGGGCGCCAAGATCACCTGCCTACGTCAATTTGTTCAGAAGTTATGCCATTTCTAGTATTTTGGCGGCCATCTTGGAGGCCATCTTGGATTTGTATATACAGGACAAATTCGAAACATACATTTCACATCAGAAACAGAATCTCTGACCCAGTAAACCTATGTTTAGACACCAGGATCACCTTCCTAAGTCAATTAGTTCAGAACTTATGCCATTTCTAGCATTTTGGCGGCCATCTTGGCGGCCATCTTGGCGGCCATCTTGGATTTTGAAAAAGCCAAGCCAGGTTGAAGTCCACACCCGGTGGATTCTGTTACTACATGACATGGACTAATCAAAAATGCAAAGAAATGATTTTAGGAGAAAACTTCTAGGTACCCTGACTGTGCCACTGGACTACCATGTTTAAATTCCCATAGACAAATCATTTTTTTCTAATAAAATCAATATTTGACCAAATTTCACGAAATAAAAAGAAGATTGCTTCTTAAATTTTGATAAAATTTAATAATATCGAAAAAATACTGTTTTTTGCATTGTTTATATGGCCGTAAAATGTGGGCAGGTTTCGTGAAACAGACAGTACATGTATTTCTCACAGCGAAACCCTATTTTTGAAAGACGGTATCATAAATTCCATCACATAACTATTTATGCTTCTGTATATATACATGTAGTTACCACCAATATACATGTGCTGGAACAGTTAACGTTTGATTAATGTTTAGCATTGACACCTGAAAACATTTTGATCCCAGGCAGCCACTGTGCCGGTGGTGCGTCGACCTGACAGGAAAGATCTACTGGCCTACCTGAATGGTGAGACAGCTGCGTCTTCCAGCATCGACAAAAGTGCCCCGCTGGAAATATCCCGACAGAGGCCAACACAAGGTAGAGTAGAGTTCTCAAATGAGACACACCATATGATTTTGTACTTTCGGACATCTGCGTAATTTTATTAAATACGTTTACAAAGTTTACAATAATTTGACAGAATTTTCAGAGTACATGCATGTACTGTGTAAATTTTGTCAACTTTTGACGTCATTTACGGAAAATATTGTAAATTTTGTAAACGTATTTCATGAAATTACACAGATGTCCGGAGGTACACAATCGCATGGCGTGTCTCAAATGTGGCTGTGACTGAAGAAATATGGCTTATGGCCAATGCAACCAGTGTATACTCGGAATAGTAGATATTTTTATCAGGCTGCAGAGATTGCTGATTGACTGGCCAGAAAGCCATAAGCCCCATTTCTCCAATCACAGTCACTAATGTGGACACTGTGAGTTCAGGGTGTCTAGTATAGAGGATTTCCATGTAAATATCTTGCAGCTATGATAAGTGACCTTACTACGTTGATAGACCATTGTAGACAAAAACCCAGATACATATTCATGTACTAGCCACCCTGTGTCACCTACTTTTTCAGCTTCAATGTACTGTCCAGTTTAGAGATGTTCTACAACAACAATGATTAATTATTCCAGTTAAGAGGCCAGCTGAGGACACGGGGAATGAACTGGACAAGAAAAAACCCAAGTTTGAGGTAAATAGTAAATAGGTTCGAGCTATACGATACAAAGTATATTTTTAATATCACCATGATAGCAACAAACAACATATGTCTGCATGAGTGTAAAAGTCAATTTTACTATGTTTTACATGGCAACATTGACTACAGATCAGAAGAGTCAAGGCAAATTATAAGTGTCAAGATTCCCTCGAAGGGTCACTATAGAAAACCACGGACCATTCTGACCCTTGAAGTTTGTTTCTGACTTGTTGCATCACAAGGGTCAATTTTACTATGTCTTGTGATTATACAATGAGCATATTCTCAAAATGTGTGCTCAAAGTCAAGAAGTACACAGCTCAGCCAATTAAACTTCAGGATTTTGAGCATGCTCCGTCAACTATAATAATCTGTAATAACCCTACATATTCGGACACACTTTGTTTTGGGAAACCTTTCCCAGAACAAATTGTATCCCAATACATCATTGCTAACCCTGAATATTGGGACACACTTTATTTTGGAAAACTGTAAATTTATACAGGTCTAGGTATGGAAGGTGTTCGAGCCAATTCCCACTCTTAAATATAAGCCGAAGTGAAACTGTATATTTGTACAGGTTTCTCCGAGTAAATATTGAGGTTATTACAGTAATAACGGCTGGCCCATGTGTTTGTTGTAGGAGGAGAAGGTACAGCGAGCGAAGTTGGACTGGATCAACAAGATCGACGCGTCCCGGGTCTCGTCTGTTCTCCCAGCCGCTCTCGCGTACGTTCGGTGAAAATGAATGTGTATAACGTACCAGCAATGGCTGGGCCTATGTTATATAGAGATGAGATCTCTGTTTCATATGTCGCGTTTAACGTCCCAGCAACGGCTGGAGTCATGTGGCTGTGCCTGGAGAAATGGGGCTTATGAGTTTTGCAACCAGTGTAGATCCAGGTCAGCCTGTGCATCCGCAGTCTGATTAGGATCTGCACTGTTGACCATTCCCTTGATGAAACGCCCGTCCTGCTTCTAACAAGTGATGTAGATTCGTATCAGGCTACATGAGTATGCTATTCGATGAGGATTTACTCTGTCCATAAATCCCATAAGCTCCATTTATCCAGTCTTGCGTATGTTTGGTGAAAGTGAAAATGTTTAGGAGGCGGGAATTTTCAGGATATATCCTGAAATCAGGATTTGAGGTTCCTGATAATTGCAGAAAAATATTAATGTTTTAACATGGGAAGCACACTTTTATGCAGTTGTGGGTGTAAACTATGTTTAGTGTAAATTCCAAATTCAAATCAAAATTCATGTTCATTGTGTCACATACAGTGTATTACAGGTTGCGTAATAAAACAGTTATTTCATGGTCATTTTGGGAACAGTCGAGGCATATTGCCCCGAGGTGCTGTGGACAACCCGTTGCACTATTGCAATAGTGCACCGGGTCGTCCACAGCACCGAGGGGCAATGTGTTTTGACTCCGAAACATATAAACATATTGCCCCTCGGTGCTGTGGACGATCCGATGCACTATTGCCCTTGGCCTCAGGACAATAGTGCCTCGGGTCGTCCACAGCACCTCGGGGCAATAGTTTTGACTGTTCCCTGAATGCCCATGAAATAACTGTATACTGTTCCCACCCCTGTGTTACGGTACACGTTATCTATCTTCCGCAGGTCGTCGTCCCTCCACGAAGCTATGCCCATAGAAAAGATTGCTGCCATCAAGGCGAAGCGCGCGGCCATCAAGAGAACAAAGATCAATGACGACATTCAGCCCGGGGCACTGGAACAGAGGAGCTTCGTGGACGCAGAGGTGGACGTCACTCGTGACATCGTCAGTCGCGAACGACTGTGGCGGACACGCGCTACTATTTTACAAAGTAACGGAAAGGTGGGCATCAGAAACACATTAACCCATTAAAGGGTTGGAAATTTATATTATCGTCTGCTGTATTTCATATTTCTCTTACTTCTTAAAGAAACATGTTTTGGCAGCACATGGACAGACACTACAAGTTTACGAAGTAACGGAAAGGTCGTCATCTTAGACATGTTAAACATGTATTATTGCATTCTGTGTTGACTCGGCAGGGTTTTATCTGATCATTTTTCAGAACCTGACCCATTGGCAATTTTAACATTGTTTTAAACAAAATTAGGAAAAATATAATCTTTTAGAAGTAACAGAAAGGTCAGCAACTTAGACACGTTAAACACATATTGTTGTATTCTGCATTGACTACCCCGGCCTAAAATGACCTTCGCTGTTGACAGGTCATTAAACACCATTAAATCAAATCCATACGTTGACTAGGCAGGTTTTTTTTCCTGACTTTTCTGGAACACGACCAATTGACAATTTTAACATTGTTTTCAACAACATTTAGAAAAATATCATTGAAGCATTTAAAATGAAAACTTTTACCTGAAATAAGGAGGACAAAAAACAGCCCATTTGTCATCGGAAATATACATGGCTAAAAAATCTCAAACACCCGCTAGGATACATGTTTCCCCGCATTACCTAATCAAATTGGTATTAACACCCATCAGCCTGGTATTCTCTATTTCATTGCATAAAATTGGTATTTGCCACGTATATACATAGTGTATTAAAAATCATAATACACTAGTGTAATAAATATGCAAATGAGGTCACTTCAGAAAACATGTTAGGTGATCAGTACAGCTTCAATGCATGCTGGTATGTCTATGCAATAAATAGAATCTAACATTTGTGATAATTTAATATGGTAGTTATTAAACTTGTGACTGACTTCATAAGAAACTCGGCATAGCCTGGTTTCTTATGAAATCAGTAAACTTGTTTAATAAATATAACATGACTTCGTCTGAGATCCTCTCTATATATATTTCAGCAATTTGCAAAGAACATATTCAGCCTGTTGCAGTCGATCAAGGCGAGAGAAGAGGGCACGTCAAAGTCTTCCCACGTCCCACACACGCCCTCCGTGGTGAGTGACCAACAACACGTGTCGCTACACTTCCTCATTCATTGTGCAAACCGTGTGGTTTCAGATCACAAAATTAATGATCATTTTGTACTAAACTATTTGCTATCTAGCTGATTGTCGCACTGAAATAAGCACTCGAATGTTCAGTTTCCTTACTTACGGTGATTCCAGAAATTATTGTACTGGTGAGTGGAAGGCACCTGAATTTTATTTATTTATGTGTGGTGGGGTCGAAAAAAATTAAAAATCCTTAAGTAGTCGGGAAGATAAGTTAATTACATGAGTAGTGTATTTTGTTTTCAAAAAATGCCTTGCACTTCCCCCAGTACAATTAATTATGGAATTGCCCTTAGCAACGGAATACAAACAATGTGTAATCAGATCTGAGGCCCGTTTCACTAAACTTTCTACGACTAAAATGTTCGTAAGTGCAAAATTATGATAGTCTGTAAATTTCACATTAACCATGTTTTCTCATAAACAATTATTGGATTTACATTTATTGAGCATAGGCTGTATTTTAGTCGTACAACATTTTAGTCGTACAAAGTTTAGTGAAATGGGCCCCTGGTTCCACGCTACAAATCTAATCTTTGTTATTGAAATAAACACGGAAACATTACTGGATCTCTGAATATAATTTTTACATAAACTGGGCTTTTACGGTGCAATTACATCATTCTATTAATATGTCAGTGCAATTAGTACAGCTTCAATGTATAACACAGTGCTTATGCAATATATGCTAACTTAATATAGGGTTATTTTAAACTTGTTGATTGATATTTCTAAGAAACTTGATATTGCCTCTTGTAATGAGATCAGTAAACTTATTAAATACAATATTAAATTGTGTAAGTTCCTCTATTTCTAATGGTGGAGTCTCCTATGCTTCGTAACCACGGTGACATGTATTTGTTTATATTCCAGGCACAACCCAAACCCCAGCCTGTCGCCGGTTACAACAGATACGAACAGGAAACATTCAGCAGAAAGGAAGGTTGGTTTTACACCCCAGTATATCTCTATCCTGGCCCATAGTTTCAGTTTCTTGGCGAATATTTGTATGCCATTCATTGGTGCCGTTATCTCCTCAATTACAACTGGCCTAGCAGGTATTACTGGCAAAATTAAATATTTTTACATCTGCATCTACTCATAATGCATTCTTTCTCCATCTTCAAGTGACATCTCTGAGATTATTCCATAACAATTTTACTACACTGCTTGCCAATTATATGTTACAGTATAACCTCTCAAACCGAGACGTCCAGGAAACCTTATACTGTACATTTACTTTGTATTACTGTACCTTTTATGCCCCCTTTGTGGCAGCCAGGAGGCATATTGCCAGAGCTCCAGTTAAGGTGCGTAATTTGACCAACTTGGGGTGAAATTTTGGTATTTCTTCATCAAAAATGGCAAGTTGGGAGTCCTTTAGAATCGTCTCATTGAGACGATTCTAAAGCACTCCCAACTTGCCATTTTTGATGAGAAATATAAGAAATTTACCTCCAAATTACGCACCTTAACTGGAGCTCTGATATTGCGTTACTCTGAAGTTTCTTATATCTGTACGTCCGTGGTCATGTAACGTCAAAATGTTTATTAGAGTTTCTCCATCACGCCATAAATTCAATATTACTAAATGGGATACTTTGACATTCGCACACGTCATACATGTAGACGTAATGAAACACACTCCCATGATCATGACATTGACCTTTTTACCTTCACAAGGTCGCTGAAACAAGGTCGTCGAAATGCATATGATGCTAAATTATTCGAAGGAGGCATATTCCTGTGTTTTACAAACAAAAATTCTAGTTAGCTCTTGTGTATAATATCATCCTGTCTCTGTTTATTACAGCTGCGGAGGGGTTCAAGATCGAGACGATGGGAACGTACCACGGCATGACGCTCAAGTCGGTGACCGAGGGCGCCACTGCACGGAAAGCCCCGAAGGTTGCCCCGGAACCCCAGACCCAACCCATCCAGCCCGTGTCCAGACCGATATCACAGGCCCGACCCCCGCCCAACCAGAAAAAAGGTAGAGCAGAATTGTAAACAGTGCAGATCCTGATCAGACTGTGCTGATGCCCAAAAGCCCCGTTTCTCCAGTCACAAGCATATATGAGACAAGCCATGTGATTTTTGTCGAGCCCGCTTGCGGAAAGCGAGACATAGTGATCACAATGACGTCCGGTTGTCCGTCCGTCCAAAATCTGCGTTAAAGTTTTTAAATACCTTATATCTCTGCAGTCCTAAGTCACATTGACTTGAAATTTCATATGCTTATTAGTCATCATCCATATATTCATGCTGTTTTCAAATACCTACCATCTCTGTAACCGTAAGTCGGATTTGCTTAAAACTTTGTATGCTTATTGGTCATCATCCATATATTCATTCTGTGTCCCCTTCGGCCCCTGTGCCCCTATGTCAAGGTCAAATTACTTAGAAATTTGTGTTAAAGTTTCTGTCAAAATTTGCTTTAAAGTTTTCACATACCTGCTATCTCTGTAACCGTAAGTCAGATTTGCTTGAAACTTTGTATGCTTATTGGGCATCATCCATATATTCATTCTGTGTCCCACTCATGTGGCCCCTGTGACCCAAGGTCAAGGCCTAATGACTTAGAAGTTTGCGTTATTATAAAATCTGCGTTAAATTATTTTCATATATTATATCTCCACGATTGTGACTCCAATTTACTTGCAACTTCCAACATCCATATTTTCATTCCATAGCCTGCCCATGTGGTCCACATGCCGAAGGTCAAGGTCAAATGACTTTGAAATTGGTGTTGGTTTTTACATACCTTATATATCCACAACACTTACTCTAATTTACTTTAAACTTCAAATAATTCTTTACTATCATCCATATTTTCATTCTATAGCCCACCCATGCGGTCCACATGATCAAGGTCAAATGAATTTAAAATTTACGTTAAAGCTTTTACATACCTTATATCTGCACAACCCTTAATTCAAACTTCAAATAAATACACTCTGAGACAATCAAATGCCTCGGTGGGCTCGACATGCGGCCGCGGCCATCTGGTGTACCTTAGAAGATGTGCGATATCTCATGAAATGTATTTACAAAATTTATGATATTTTCCTTAAACGACGTCACAAATGTGGAATTGAATTTTGCATTTGCCATGAAAATTTTGTCACCTTGTCACGTCATTTACAGAAATATCACAGTTTCTGTAAATATTTTCAGGAAATATTGCACATCTTCTTAGGTGCAAAATCTGTCGTGTTGAAAGGGTTAACCAGCTCGACCGTATTCTGTGTGGACCAGTTTAATGTTCTGCCTGTCTATAAGCATGATAAGGCCTGAAATGGAACAAGGGTTTGTGTTTTAGATGGGGGCCAATAACAATTTTGTATCCGCCATGTTGTTGTATGCATCATCAGGTGAATCAATCATTTTGTATGTACATTAACCATCTCACCCCTGTGCGGTATCCACTTGCCCACTCAGTAGGTACAAAACGTCCTTTATAGGAATTAAATAAGTGTATAATTGTGTCACTATTCCACCAGTTCTAAAAATCATGAGTGCCCGCTATACAGATATATTCATTTAGTAATATTTATTTTTATGCCCCCGCCACCGAATGGTGAGGGGGGCATATAGTGTTACCGGCGTCCGTACGTACGTACGTACGTACGTACGTCCCGAAACCTTAACGCTGGGTAAATGGCTTATAATTTCTGTTTCCTTGCTCGGATCTGCTTCACATTTCACACACGCATTGCTCCAATGGTCCTCTACCGCCCTGTGACAAATCCACATTCGTCCCGCCCCCGCTAAGCCCAGGGTCAAGGTCACAGACTTGGTGCGTTCGAAACCTTAACGCTGGGTAAATGGCTTATAATTTCTGTTTCCTTGCTCGATTCTGCTTACACATTTCACACACAGCATTGCTCCAATGGTCCTCTACCGCCCTGTGACAAATCCACATTCGTCCCGCCCCCGCTAAGACCAGGGTCAAGGTCACAGACTTGGTGCGTTCGAAACCTTAACGCTGGGTAAATGGCTTATAATTTCTGTTTCCTTGCTCGGATCTGCTTCACATTTCACACACGCATTGCTCCAATGGTCCTCTAACCGCCCTGTGACAAATCCACATTCGTCCCGCCCCCGCTAAGCCCAGGGTCAAGGTCACAGACTTGGTGCGTTCGAAACCTAACGCTGGGTAAATGGCTTATAATTTCTGTTTCCTTGCTCGGATCTGCTTCACATTTCACACACGCATTGCTCCAATGGTCCTCTACCGCCCTGTGACAAATCCACATTCGTCCCGCCCCCCGCTAAGCCCAGGGTCAAGGTCACAGACTTGGTGCGTTCGAAACCTTAACGCTAGGTAAATGGCTTATAATTTCTGTTTCCTTGCTCGGATCTGCTTCACATTTTCACACACGCATTGCTCCAATGGTCCTCTACCGCCCTGTGACAAATCACCACATTCGTCCCGCCCCCGCTAAGCCCAGGGTCAAGGTCACAGACTTGGTGCGTTCGAAACCTTAACGCTGGGTAAATGGCTATATTCAGTTTCCTTGCTCGGATCTGCTTCACATTTCACACACGCATTGCTCCAATGGTCCTCTACCGCCCTGTGACAAATCCACATTCGTTCCCGCCCCCGCTAAGCCCAGGGTCAAGGTCACAGACTTGGTGCGTTCGAAACCTTAACGCTGGGTAAATGGCTTATAATTTCTGTTTCCTTGCTCGGATCTGCTTCACATTTCACACACGCATTGCTCCAATGGTCCTCTACCGCCCTGTGACAAATCCACATTCGTCCCGCCCCCGCTAAGCCCAGGGTCAAGGTCACAGACTTGGTTGCGTTCGAAACCTTAACGCTGGTAAATGGCTTATAATTTCTGTTTCCTTGCTCGGATCTGCTTCACATTCACACACGCATTGCTCCAATGGACCTCTACCGCCCTGTGACAAATCCACATTCGTCCCGCCCCCGCTAAGCCCAGGGTCAAGGTCACAGACTTGGTGCGTTCGAAACCTTAACGCTGGGTAAATGGCTTATAATTTCTGTTTCCTTGCTCGGATCTGCTTCACATTTCACACACGCATTGCTCCAATGGTCCTCTACCGCCCTGTGACAAATCCACATTCGTCCCGCCCCCGCTAAGCCCAGGGTCAAGGTCACAGACTTGGTGCGTTCGAAACCTTAACGCTGGGTAAATGGCTTATAATTTCTGTTTCCTTGCTCGGATCTGCTTCACATTTCACACACGCATTGCTCCAATCATCCTCTACCGCCCTGTGACAAATCCACATTCGTCCTGCCCCCGCTAAGCCCAGGGTCAAGGTCACAGACTTGGTGCGTTCAAAACCGTAACGCTGGGTAAATGCCTTATAATTTCTGTTTCCTTTCTCGGATCTGCTTCACATTTCACACACGCATTGCTCCAATGGTCCTCTACCGCCCTGTGACAAATCCACATTCGTCCCGCCCCCCGCTAAGCCCAGGGTCAAGGTTACAGACTTTGGTGCGTTCGAAAACCTTAACGCTGGGTAAATAGCTTATAATTTCTGTTTCCTTGCTCGGATCTGCTTCACATTTCACACACGCATTGCTCCAAATCGTCCATCTACCGCCCTGTGACAAATCCACATTCGTCCCTGCCCCCGCTAAGCCCAGGGTCAAGGTCACAGACTTGGTGCTTCAAAACCGTTAACGCTGGGTAAATGCCTTATAATTCTGTTTCCTTTCTCGGATCTGCTTCACATTTCACACACGCATTGCTCCAATGGTCCCGCTAAACCTCTACCGCCCTGTGACAAATCCACATTCGTCCCACCCCCCGCTAAGCCCAGGGTCAAGGTCACAGACTTGGTGCGTTCGAAACCTTAACGCTGGGTAAATGGCTTATAATTTCTGTTTCCTTGCTCGGATCTGCTTCACATTTCACACACGCATTGCTCCAATCGTCCTCTACCGCCCTGTGACAAATCCTCATTCTGCCCGCCCCCGCTAAGCCCAGGGTCAAGGTCACAGACTTGGTGCTTTTGAAACCTTAACGCTGGGTAAATGGCTTATAATTTCTGTTTCCTTGCTCGGATCTGCTTCACATTTCACACACGCATTGCTCCAATCGTCCTCTACCGCCCATGACAAATCCACATTCGTCCTGCCCCCGCTAAGCCCAGGGTCAAGGTCACAGACTTGGTGCGTTCAAAACCGTAACGCTGGGTAAATGCCTTATAATTTCTGTTTCCTTTTCTCGGATCTGCTTCACATTTCACACAGCATTGCTCCAATGGTCCTCTACCGCCCTGTGACAAATCCACATTCGTCCCGCCCGCTAAGCCCAGGGTCAAGGTCACAGACTTGGTGCGTTCGAAACTTAACGCTGGTAAATGGCTTATAATTTCTGTTTCCTTGCTCGGATCTGCTTCACATTTCACACACGCATTGCTCCAATCGTCCTCTACCGCCCTGTGACAAATCCTCATGGTTCGTCCCGCCCCCCGCTAAGCCCAGGGTCAAGGTCACAGACTTGGTGCTTTTGAAACCTTAACGCTGGGTAAATTGCTTATAATTTCTGTTCCCTTGCTCGGATTCTGCTTCACATTCACACACGCATTGCTCCAATGGTCCTCTACCGCCCTGTGACAAATCCACATTCGTCCCGCCCCCGCTAAGCCCAGGGTCAAGGTTACAGACTTGGTTGCGTTCGAAACCTTAACGCTGGGTAAATAGCTTATAATTTTCTGTTTCCTTGCTCGGAATCTGCTTCACATTTCACACACGCATGCTCCCAATCGTCTCAAATAACCGCCCTGTGACAAATCCACATTCGTCCCACCCGCCCCCGCTAAGCCCAGGGTCAAGGTCACAGACTTAGTGCTTTTGAAACCTTAACGCTGGGTAAATGACTTATAATTTCTGTTTTTCCTAGCTCGGATCTGCTTCACATTTCACACACGCATTGCTCCAATGGTCCTCTGCCACCCGGTGACAAATCCACATTAGTGCCGCCCCCGCTAAGCCCATGGTCAAGGTCACAGACTTGGTGCGTTCGAAAACCTTAATGCTGGGTACATCCCTTATAATTTCTGTTTCCTTGCTCAGATCTGCTTCATATTTCACACACACATTGCTCCAATGGTGCCTCCTGCCAACCCTGTTTGACAAAATCCGACATTCGTTGCCGCCCACCCCCGGCAAACCCCAAGGGACAATGGTCCACAGACTTGGTGCGTTCGAAACCTTAACGCTGGGTAAATGCCTTATAATTTCTGTTTTTCCTTGCTCGGATCTCTTCACATTTCACACAAACGCCATTGCTCCCAATGGTCCTCTGCTACCACCCCTGTGACAAACCACCCAATTCGTGCCACCCCCACGCCCAACCGCCCAAGGTCCCAAGGTCACAGGTCACAGACTTGGTGCATTCGAAACCTTAACGCTGGGTAAATAGCCTTAATAACATTTCTGTTTTCCTTGCTCGGATCTGCTTCACATTTCATACACGCATTGCTCCAATGGTCCTCTGCCACCCTGTGACAAATCCACATTCGTGCCGCCCCCGCTAAGCCCAGGGTCAAGGTCACAGACTTGGTGCGTTTGAAACCTTAAAGCTCGGGTAAATAGCTTATAATGTCTGTTTCCTTGCTCGGATCAGCTTCACATTTCACACACGCATTACTCCAATGGTCCTCTGCCAACCTGTGACAAATCCACATTCAAATATGCCTTCTTTTCTTTGGCTGCCAGCGGGGGCATTCGTGTGCCGACAGGCCACATTTCTAGTACTGATAGTGACTCGCGGTATCAGGCTATTTTCATATGCAAATGAGGCATGATATTCTTTAATTATTCATACTAATTAAATTAAGTTACGTCTGATATAAAATGTATAATAATGCCAATCGATACGTGGGTTAATGGTGAATGAATGTTTAATTTTCCAGAAAATGTCTCTGTTGATGTTACTGATATAAAGAACAATTTGTGCCTACTGAGTGGGCATGTACCTTTTATCTACATTAACCCTTACACCGCTATCTTAATTTTTTTGTCGTCTACTGTTTATTTTCTATTTTCCATTTTTATCATCAAAAACATGCTCTGACAGCACTTTAGAATAATTTAAAACATGCTTTGACAGCACTTCAGAATCGTTTCCATTGGAAATGATTCTGAAGTGCTGTAAAAGCATGTTTTTATTGAGAAATAAGACAATATATAAAAGCAACAGCAGATGGCAATTGTTGTGAACAGCGGTCTAAGGGTTAATGTTCTACATGTCTGTCAGGCCTGAAATGGAACAAGGTTTTGTCAGATGTTGGCCAATAACAATGTTTGTATGTGCCACGTTGTTTTGTAACAGGTTCGCGGACGCCTATAATCATCATACCTGCAGCCACCACGTCTCTCATCACCATGTTCAACACAAAAGACATTCTACAAGATCTCAAGTAAGTTCTCTATCTAATCATTGCTTACAAACTCATTGTATTTTGTCATTTAGCTGGCTCTAAATAGGGAGCTTATAGTCGAAGAGTATTAGGGTTGAGATTGGGAAAAAACAAGCAAAAGCTGCTTTTTTTTCCAGAAAATTTTCAGTATATCATTAGTACAGTGCGACCCCGTTAGTACACGCTTCACTATAACACGATTTCGGTTAGTACACGGTTGTGCCTTGGCTCCCGAATTTTTTTCCTATTTGTATATCAAAATCGTGTTAAATTCGTTACACGACTATTGAGGATTATTTCAGAATTGAAATAATTCCATATTATTTTTGCCAGCAATCAGCTGTTCGGTGTTTATGTTTGTGTACTGGGGTCAAGCGAGGTCGGGCATGCGCAAACAGGGTCATGCTGGGAAATTTGATCACGTGGGATTCATTACACTTGCGAAGCATCTTGTAAAGCACATGGTAAATTCTCAGTCAATTTTTGTACTTATTACACAAATATTGCGCGGATCGGTGGAAAGCGTAGCGGGACAGCTGCTGCACGCCGCAAGTGGCGTCAAATAGAAGCAGGAAGAGGCTGAGCCGGTCGTTGACGAGATCCAGTGACCCAGTTTTGGTGGAAAACCCGGGTGAGGAAACAAATTGCACAAATCAAGTTCCGCCCGCACTGGCTTCTCATTCACAATTGCCATCAACTTCAACAATTGATTTTGCACACATTCTGCGTGAAGCTGGTTTGATTCAAGCTGATGAAAACACGAATTCCCCTGTCCCAACTCCGTTATTTGGTGCGTTGGCAAATTCCACCCCGGTAAATTTGTTAGGGGGTAAACGCCAATTCTCCCTGTACCAGTTTCGGCACCAATCCAACAGGTGCGCTGTGCCAATGATGATATATACGTGCATGTACCGGTCTCCTTGCGTCAGGCTATTTGTAGGGGTGATTATGTCAATCTAGCACTGTTGTCCAAAGGAGGTCTTGAACTTAATGATCTATGCACTGGTGGTACTTTAAGGCTCACAGAGGATGGGGTTATCGAGTCGAGACCCAAAGACTGCAAGGAGCGGTTGTCGTCAATCGACAGTTGGACCAATGCCTTTATCATATTCATAGCCATATATATCACGGCACACCCCTCCAAGTCGGGGGAATACTCCAGTATATGTATAACATTAGAGACTGCGCAGCGAGACAGGGGGGGTTGTCATGGAGGAACTATGACAAACAATTTAGGGTGCGACAGGCGGCCAATCCTGTTTCCTGGGCCACCATACATAATGAACTATGGTGGCGCTGTATGCAGGTGAGGCAAAGTACACAGCAGGGTGCAACAACCTCTGGTGGGCGTAAGCATTATTCATGTGATGCATTTAATGGTGGTGCGTGTCCGTGGCCACTTTGTAAGTATCCACATGTATGTTCCGGGTGTGGTGCGTCACACAAGGTGCTCAATTGTCCTGCGAAGCACGGGGAGGCTAACCCAGTTCGGCCATCTGACAGTGTTGGTCTTATTTTTTCGTGGCGCCAGGGGATGGTTCCAGCGTGGTCGGGGGCAAAGTAGAGGCCGCAGGGGCGGAGCCAGAGGGTATGGCAGACGTCCATCGTATTAATGCGGATATAGATGGCATAGCCCCTTCGCCGGTAGACACCCAGTGTTTGAAGCGAGCATTGGAGAGTATAGAGTATGATGTGGATTTGTCTGGATTTCTGTTGAATGGTTTTGTATCTGGATTTTCGTTGAACTATGATGGTCCAAGGTGGCACGCATGGCGCGTAATTTGAAATCGGCACTTGAGTTACCTCACATTGTTAAGCAGAAAATTAATAAAGAAATTGTAGCCGGCCGTGTGGCTGGGCCTTTCCCTGCCAGACCACTGCCTGAGCTACGGGTATCTCCAATAGGGTTAGTACCAAAAAAGACCAATGGGGAATATCGTATGATCCATCACTTATCCTATCCTGCAGGTGAATCTGTCAACGACTTTATAGATCCGGAAGTGTGTTCTGTACAGTATACACCTTTTGATGAAGCTATATTTTTGGTTCAGGAACTAGGACGTCATTGTAAATTATTTCAAATAGATATTAGGAATGCCTTTCGCCTCCTACCGGTAAGATCTGAGGATTTTCAGTTACTTGGTTTCGAGTTCGAGGGCTATTATTTTGTAACAAGTGTGTTCCGTTTGGCTGTAGCATTAGCTGCAGCATTTTTGAAAAATTTGCTACATTTTTGGAGACGTATGTTAAATCAAAAATTCCGGGTAGCCGTTTGATTCATTATTTGGATGATGATTTTCTGGGCGGTAGAACGGTGCAACTCTGCATGCAATAAAGCAATTGCGAATTTTCTGCAGTGTGCCCAGGAGCTGAACATCCCACTGGCGGAGGAGAAGTCTGAGGGTCCGGTGGAGGTTTTGATATTTCTTGGTTTGGAATTAGATTCAGATGAAATGACCGTACGAATCCCGAAGGAGAAGTTGTCAGAGGTAGTGGTTAAGATTAACGACATGCTCAAGAAGGACAAATCAACATTGAAGGAAATGCAGTCACTGATTGGTTCGTTGAACTTTTGTTGTAGGGCAATTGTTATAGGGCGGCCATTTTGTAGACGCCTCATCAACGCGATTTGCGGGCTTTCAAAACCGCACCATCATATGAGACTGGATAGGGGCATTAAGTTAGATTTACAAATGTGGTTGGAGCTATTCAGTAATCATAATGGCATTTCAGTATTTCACGAGCGATACTGGGTTTCAAATGTGGATGCACAGCTATTTTCAGATAGTGCAGGTGGTGTTGGTTTGGGGTTCGGCATCTATTTTGAGGGCATTGGGCGTGTTCCGCTTGGCCGAGCAGTTGGCATGCAAGTGACGTCACAAAGGATATCACTTTGTTGGAATTGTTGCCAATATGGGTGGCGATCTCCATCTGGGGTGATGTATTACGTAACAAGAAAATTGTGTTTCATTGTGACAATATGGCAGTCGTGCACATTTTAAATGTTATGACGTCAAAGTCGGAATTGGTTATGTGTTTGGTTAGGAAATTAGCAGTGTTGTGCTTTCGTAAAAACATTGTTTTGAAAGCAACACATGTGCCAGGGTGTGAAAATGGTGTGTGTGATGCGCTATCTCGTTTTCAGCTAGCCAAGTTCAGAGAACTGGGCGCCGGATGCAGACGCGGAGGCAACTCCAGTACCGTCGCATCTATGGGACATCTTCGGAGACAGATAGGAAGCTTGCTACAGGCCAGCAGGGCACACAACACGTCGGCAACATATGTCACAGCAGTCAATGCATTTGCTCGGTTCAGGGATTTGTATCACATCAAACACTGCTGGCCAGCTACGGAGGGAGCAGCTGGCAACATTCATTGCGTACTGCTTTGAATTGGGTATGTCACCAAACACTGTATCCACGTATATGCACGGTTATTGAATTATGTGCACAAATTGAATAATTGGTTTGGACATATCGGGCACATTTGTAATTATGAAATTGTTGGAAGGGTTTCGCCGGTCACGATCTTGGAAAGACAGTTAGGTCGCCAGTAACAATCAATATTTTGACCGAGATATGCCGTCTGTTGCCTATAATTTGTCATAATGGGTACGAGGCGAATCTGTTCAAGGCGGCCTTTTTGTTGGCATATTTTGGGCTATTCCGGGAGTGAGTGAGCTGGTTTGCCCAGCGCGAGGGGTCCGGGGTCACGCAGTGCTGGTAGGTGGTGTTTGTTTCGGGGATATGAAGGGCTCTGTGTCAGTTAAGCTCGAGTCATGCAAGACACGGCAATGCGGACCACCAACAACGGTGACAATACAGCGGGAGGCTGATGTAGCATTATGCCCAGTTCACGCCCTTCGTTCATTTGTTCAGGTCAGACCTAACGTAGAGGGGCCACTTTTTTGCCATGCAAATGGACTGGCAGTCACTCGTTCTCAATTCAATGGGGTGCTGCTAAAGTGCATGGATGCTTCTCGGTTCCGGAATAGCAATATCAGATCACACAGCTTCCGTATCGGTAGAGCAACGCATTTGGCAGCAGCGGGGAGTTTTCCCTAGCGAGGCTATCATGAGGATGGAAGGTGCAATCCGGGGCTTACAAAACATATATTCGGATAGGGTAGGGTTACCTTCTTTATACAGTTATTTATGGGGAAAACAGACAATTAAGGTGTCCACAATGCCCTATATAGCAAATGTCACAGTAAGTGGCCACTTTTTATGATGTCGGGGGCATTAATTTCCCCACGTAGAACACGTTTTGTTACATGATATTCTAACATACTTTACATTTCATAAATCGGAACATAATATTTACAGAAACTATATATATTTCAAACCTGAAAGTAAAATAATCTGATCTGGTGCCAGGTCTATGCCGCACCAGTCATTCGCTCCATTATCTAAGGTAATGTTAGTATATTTGATCATATTGTTATCTTGGAATAACACGTTTTGGCTCTCAGGATATTAAACGCAAAAGGTACGTGAGGGCCAGACCGTGGAAGTCGTCATTCTGGTAAGGATCAACTCTTAGTTATTAAAATACCACTCGTATATGTACACCTCGAACCCAACTAAACACTGTGTTATATTATGTTGCTTTTGTTTATGCAGATGTTTGGATCCTGGGGGATTCAATTCCCCACTGGGCGGGGGTACGCGCCAGGGCCCGGGCTGAGCGATTTCCAGCTGACGTGGGCTGGTATGCAGTCCGCGGGCTGGGATGGGACGGTCTGGCTCACAGCATTCAGCTGAAGGTCTTGTTCCAGCCGGTTCCACGGGTGGTGGTTCTTCATTTAGGGGGCAATGATCTCATCAACACGTCGAATTATGGGACATTCAGAAGAGTCAAGCGTGCACTCGCATATCTGTCTGAGGCGTGTCCGGGGGCTACTATCGTCTGGATAAATATATTACAACGGTCTTGTTGGTCACCAGCCATAGAGAAAAAACGGAGAAGAATTAACTCATATGCCAGGCAGCGAATTCGACTCCTGGCAAAGGCAGCAATTCTTGACATGCCAATTGACTTGTCCAAGCCCGAATGTTACGGGCCGGATGGGGTGCATTTATCTGATGATGGCTTGGATATGTATATTGAGCAGTTGAAACAAGTCCTTGCCGTCTATTTGTGAATTTTTGGGGGAAAATTTGTGTAAATTTTTGTGGCGGAAAAATTCGAACATTTGTTGGACGGTCGTGCAGGTGTGTTTCTAAGATATATATGTGTAAAGAAAATACTCTTTTGTAATTGATAATGTCAATAATACAATAGCCAGTGTTGTTATCAGGCTAATAAGGTGTATCCAATAACAGCCATAGTATCAATTTAACGGACTCAAAGGGGCCAAGACTAGTGTTGTAACGTCGTCTCTTTGGAATCTCGGTTTTACAATAATATGTACATTGTATATACTATGGTTAGTCTGGTTGTGCGTGGTATGCACAAATGATGTTTGTGGTTGTGGTATAAATGTATGTGGATTCTCGTTGGTAGAGCCACATGTTAATATCCAGACTTTAAAATTTGAGAAATGATTTGGATACACATGAATGCATAATAGTACTCCTGTGTGGTTATTGACGTTAATGTATGTTGCATTAGTGCGTATTGGTGCTAACAGTGTATAGTGCATGGTTCTGCACTGGAAATCATACTATCGTAATTATACCTAATGATTAATGTAACTGTGATCTATAGAGTACTATGGAGTGTCTGAATCTGCATCTGGTTGCAATATATACTGTGACAGCTGTTGTTTTATTAACAGGTGCAGATCGGAAGCCTGCACGACCGTCCGTCCTATGGTTGCATGTAAACGCAGTTTTCGGGGCTGCCAGAACCGTTTTCAATTGCACCAAAAATGCAATTGGAAACGGAACTTGGAATCGGTAGTAAACTGTGATTGCGGGCCATTTACGCCATTTATACCATTTGAAGGAATCAATGGAAAAATACATTATTGAGTTTGAACGGAGTTTATTAATTGTTTCCATGTAACAAGTATTATATGAACACGGGTCTGAGTTAAGCTACTAGTCAAATGAATATTCCCGCCTTTCGTCCGTCTGACGTCAACACCTGCTTAGGTGAAGGGCAAATTGCGAGCATATTTCAGTGACATGCATACACATGGCTGGTCGAAGGAATATTCCCGTTTTTCGTGCGTCTGACTTAGCTTATGTGAAAGGAATCAGGAACATGTTTCGGTGTTACCAGACACCTATGGCCTATCAACTGAATATGACCGTCTTTCGTACGCCTGAGTTCAATTAGGTGAAGCAACCCAGTAAGCAATGTGGAATGCATTGCTCTAATATATTGCAAGTCATTAAATAATGTCGGAAATCGTGTTAAATTTGCGATTCTTTCCCAAATTAGACCCAAAATGGACGATTTCTTTTTTTTTATGGACGCATAGCCTCCTTTTATCTCACCGATGTGAATGTGCAGCTGATCACGTTTGCACATTTCGTAAATTAATCCGAGCAAACTGGGAATAAGATCAGTAAGACCAGTAACAAAGCAGTGCTAATTGTTATGTGCTCGATTTCATTTTTCCGGCATGCGTTCGCGCTCACCATTGGTGGAATATTAATTAGGTGTAAAGGCTGACCAATCGGAGATCGCGTATCAGTCGCGCAGAATTAACTCGACCCAGATTAACTAAAGTGTTACAGCACTGCCCACGCCCCCGGCGCATGTACACAAATGTGTACCTGACAACTGGCCTTGTTTCGCTATGTCATAATTGAGCCAGTGCACAAGATAATCAACTTTATTATATAACTGAGATTTTCACCGAGAATGATTTGACTTTTTTCTGCAAATATATCGGAAAGTTGATAACATTTTCAGAGCAAATGCGTAATAATTACTAATTTAATATTCGTCAAAATTCGATATCGTTTACAGAAAATGTACACTATTATCAGATTCATCTTCGTCGAAAATCTCACGTGATAAGCCTGATTACCTCATGAACTGGCGCAATATTATAACACGTCGGGCAAAACAACGACTGTACAGGTCTGTACTCAAACCCACAGGTGGAATAGTCGGACACAAAGAAAAGAAAATTACAAAAATATCCATTACCCCACCCACTTGATCTCGTTCTATTATTAACGTCATGTACAGTACGATACCAGGTGGGTGGGATAATGGGATTTTTTTAATAGGCATTTATTTTGGTGTCATAGGTCCCGAGTCTTCCACCTGTGTGCTCGCCATATGAACACAGATTGCAACGCACGAGCTTGTCCGTGATGTTGCAGCTGATGGAACAGGATATCGGTCATTGGGTCATTGCGTCATCATTACTACACTTTTTTCTACACGCATTTACAATAATGGATTGCACGGACCTGCGTAGATCTACATTCTACATGAAATTGATGAATAAATGAAACATGACGTTAACATTTCTTGGATTCAATATATTTATTACATGCGAAGATAACAGTGAAAACTTATGGCATATTATAGGCATTGGCGACGTCGTTCATTCGCAGTCACAGTGTACAGTGTACATGTATTTTTTGTTGACATTATGATGCGTCTTGGGCGAGAACGGATATAGCACGGTTCGGATAAGCAACACAGAAGGTTGTATGTCGCCGGACTTCCGTGTACTAACGGGGTCGCACTGTAATAGCATATTATTTTTTTCCGGTCGTTGGTGATTGTATGTCTAATACTGGCCTGTTCTGTTATTTACGACAATTGCAGGTCCGGTGTAGAGAGTTTACATTTGATCAGTATTGTTAGCCGTTCATTTATTTATTAATTGGAGGTTAAGCATCAGGGGCTTGTTTTACTAAACTTCGTATGTCAGATAAAAATGGTCGTCTGAAGATTTCTATAAATTCACTTCACACATGAACGTGGTTCATGAATGCCACCATTTTTCCTGCATGTAGAGGTCATTAAATTGGAACAAATCTACGACTAAAATGTTCGTAAGGGCAGATTTAGAATAGTCTGTAAATTTCAATTGAAGGATTTACATTTATTGAGCATAGGCTGCATATGCAGCCTATGCTCAATAAATGTAAATCCAATAATTGTTTACAAGAACACATTGTTAATGTGAAATTTACAGACTATCATAATTTTGCACAGATGAACATTTTAGTCGTACGAAGTTAAGTGAAATGCAAACTATCGTGTTACAGGTTTGTGAGTACAGAGGACAAGAAGTCACAGGGAGCGAAGCGTGATAACGAGGTGCTGATCCAGCGACGGAAAGCTGGTGGCAACACCGTACCATACAGAATCATCGACAACGCTTTAAAACTCACGCCCGATGACTGGTAACTTTAATTGCCTTTCAATAGCTTTCTAGTCTCAGTGATTTAATAAAAGGCCTCTTCACAATTAATGTAGGCACTGCCTGACGTTTGTGTGAAAATTGCTCTTTATTTTTCACCCTTAGCCAAAGTCGCTACCTTTTTCCATGTGGGTGGCAGGTGGGAGCACGTGATGGGTAATTTAACGATCGGGGTTCATTCTTACCGGAATCCAGACTGGAGACCTGGTTTGGCCCTCACATACGTCTTTGGCATTTTGTATGTGACAGTTGAATCTGGTTATACCCCTTATGTGAGTATTACGATATTCGTAATCCTATTTTAGGGGAAGGGGCCAAGTGACTTGGTGTGGTATGGACCTGGCACCAGGTCAGGATATTCTAATTTCAGGGCTGAATATATTTGTTCTCGATGTAAATATTCCGTTCTGATTTTGGGATTATCCCCCCAATGCAGCAGGTTAAAATGGGATCGAACCCGTTTGCCCGGCCTTACATGACCTTAGCTGTTGATAGGCCGTTAAACACTAATAAACAAACAAACAAAAAACCTTTTTCCACTTATACCATTTGTTTTTACAAATTTAGAAGTTTCATGGTCGATTCACAATTTCTGTGTATATGGTGCAGTCCAGCCAGTGTGCAACTTAATCTTTTTGTCATATAGTGTTTGGACTGTCATATAGTGTGGACTGTGTGTCCATCCGGGCACACATTAGGGTACATATGGGGTAGGGGGCGTGGTCTAAGACAATGGGTTAGGGTTAGAACACAATGGAACTTAATCCGTACCCCGTAAGCCTATTGTGATCTTTTATATAGCAAGTACCCCCTAAGGTCCGAAATGTAAGTTCGTCCGTGTGTGTTTGGACTGTGTGTCCATCCATGTGTGTTTGGACTGTGTGTCCATCCATGTGTGTTTGGACTGTGTGTCCATCCATGTGTTACTGTGTGTCCATCCATGTGTTACATCCATGTGTTACTATTTGTGAGGCTGTGCGCAAATGTCATTTTGCTCGGAATCGTTCAACCGTAACTAAATGCACGGGGCCGTAAATGGTAATTTCCGACATACACGTGATTATATCAATCGGCATAATGTTTATTGTATAGGCTCCACGTTTTGTTTTAAAGGTAGATATGATAGAAAAATATGTTAACCCTTAGACCGCTACACACAACAATTGTCGTCTGCTATTGATTTTATATCTTGCCTTATTTCTCAATAAAAACATGTTTTGACAGAACTTCAGAATCACTTCCAATGTAAATGATTCTGAAGTGCTTTCAAAGCATGTTGTAAATTATTCTAAAGTGCTGTCAAAGCATGTTTTTGATGATAAAAATGGAAAATAGAAAATAAACAGAAGACGACAAAAAAATAAGATAACAGAGTAAGGGTTAAATTCATTTAGAAATATAGTTGTGCTCTTTTAAAATCTGTACGGTTTCTTTTATCGCTGACTATATATTGGTTCTGGAAATACTGTAAGTTTCAGTGTATGCATTGGCATGGTCCTACTGTTTGGTAAAATGTTACAACAACAGTTTACTACCAATCAAGGCTTATTTAAGTACGTTGGGATATTTGAAAGAAATAGTTGAATGTTAAAGATATAGCAATGTAGCGCTATGCATTGGGCAGTTCAAACATTATTGTTCATATATATATAAATCTTATTGTATAAATTTTTGGGGAGATTCTACTGTAAATCTACATAAAACTCCAATGGTCAGGTCTATTGTGTTACAGGGACCGGGTTGTGGCCGTGTTTGTACAGGGGCCTGCCTGGCAGTTCAAGGGCTGGCCCTGGGACGGAAACCCGACAGAAATATTCTCCAGAAGTAAGTGGAAATGTTCCGTACTGACGTGTCCATGTTCATCTTGTGTCTGCATATTGCTAAATTCATCAAGGTTATATGCAGAGTAAGAAGCACTACTGTAGGAGTCCCCCTACTCTAGTGCTTCTGACTGTGTATATAACCTTGATGAAGGACGTTAAATGCTGTTTCCACATTCCTTAATTGAAGGGAGATAACTATGGTTTCCGTTTTACCTTAATTGATAACTCCTACCATTTCCAGTTAAGGCATTCCACGTGAAGTGGGAAGAGTTACCCCTGGACAACAACGTGCGCAAGTGGAACGTGACCGTGGTCAGCCTTGATCGTATCCGGCGCCATTTGGACCGCGCGTGTATCCAGGTTGTGTGGGAAGTGTTGGACAGGTATGTTGGCATGTCCGCTGTATGTTAGCTGCACCGTAAAAAATGTAGTCACCACCCTGTCCACCTGTTCATGTCTGAATACTTATTTGTTATAATCTATATTTTCATTCTATATCCAAACCATGCCACGCCTGTGCTCAAGGTGAAGTCAGATGACTTTGCGTTAAAAAAAATTGCGGGGTACAGCTGTCATTACTGATTTCTTCTACATGCTGCCTAAAGGTAATGTTATATCCTGTACTTGGTCGTCTTGCTCCCCTAGAGACTCGGTCAGGCCCTATATGGCCTTCGTCTCCGTTGATGCTAAAACACCATTCCATCACCATCGACTGAATGTCCTTACAGATAAGGGATGGTTGTGGTCTAGGGTATATGGCATTGGACTTCAATACTGGAGGTTGTGAGTTCAATTCTCAACCTTGCACATCAAAAATACTTTCATAGTATTTACATCCCACTGGTCTGTCGGATGAGACTTTAAACTGTGGTCCCGTCTCTACATGACCTTATCTGTTGCTGGGACGTTAAACCCCACTCATTTAATTTTTCCTTACAGATAACTCACTGTACGTTGACCGAATTATGGAATATACGCTGACAGATAACAAATTATTATATCATGCATTGACTATCTCGATACAAATATCCGGATTACACCAAGTTCAAAACTAACGTTTCATTTGTCGAAATACGTCACATGACGCTGCCAAATGACACCAGTGTAATGACGCAGCGTAAACAATTCTGTCTTATTTTCAACGAAAACCATTTCATATTTGCTTATTCAATTGTATAAAACGTTACCTGATAAATAGAATACAATACAGCTTTTGATATCAAATTTTATCAAGCTTGGCTCAGAAACGGTAGGAATTCCTCGGCAAGCCTTGGAATTCCTGATAAACATGATATCAAGAGACACTAGCATGATATTCACTATTTTCTTACAGGTACATGGCAAAGGACAAGCCCCATCTGCGATTCTGAGCCGGGAAGAAAACAGACTGTATCACAATACGCTCATTTTCCAACTTCACGACTGCTGGCCCAGAGACAAAGTTTACAAGTTCAGACATCTCTCGAGTATCTGACCTTGAGAGGAAGAGATTCCAGAGATACTGTGTACCTGAACTTGTGGTGACTGTGAGATATGAAGTAACCAATGACATATTCTCATCCAATTAGCAGCAATTAGCAACAATTAGCAGCAGCATTGCTTGCGTATGTCCTGGCTATTGGGCGGAGAAGTTTAGTAGCAAACAAAGACGTGTAGCTGCTACAAGATAACACAGATTTGGAGATGAGATGCAACTACAGTGGAACCTCTCTAAACCGGACACAAAGAAAACATCTGTGATCTTATTTTTGATGGGGTTCTTTGTCATTTATCTGTCAGATAATAATGGATGTTCGTGATTGGAAAACACACACATACATTTCAGAATGGTCATGTGCCTGATTTACAGTGGAACATCTCTAAACTGGACACCCTGGGGACCTCCCAGGGTGTCCAGTTTAGAAAGGTTTCACTGTAACTAGAAAGAAGCAAAGCTGGACCATTTGGCAAATTGAAGGAAACATTTTGTCTTCTCCGATATTCTGAATTTGCAATCACAATATAAGCTTGTAGATAATATTTGACAAAACTTTGCAATATTTTGTACCATAAATGTGACTGCGGTTTGAGAATGTGCATTATTATTCAGTTGAGAATGTGCATTATTATTCAATTGAGAACGTGCATTATTATTCAGTTGAGAACGTGCATTATTATTCAATTGAGAACGTGCATTATTATTCAGTTGAGAAAGTGGATTATTATTCAGAGCTGGAGCCGAGTGATCTGTAGCTGATTTCACCAAATTGCTAAGCATACTTATCAAGTATACTTTGAGGGAGTAATCATTTATTTTTCCCGAAATGCATTATTTCATATAGAACTAACGACTGCATATATTAGTAAACGTATGCAGCATTATTATACTGAATTTATTGTGATTTAATTAAATTCACAATTTCTCCCTGAAAGTGTACTTAAAATAGCAAGATATTTAAAGTATACTTTGCAATTTTTGTGAAATAGGTTACGTATGTAGTAAGGGTGCTTGGCACTGGATCAGGACACTGCTGTTTCATTGACTGAACAACAAACTGCAGACCCTATGCTAGCTGATCTGGGTCTACACTGGTCACAGTTTCCATCCATATAGGCACGTTTCTCCAATCATTGTCACAAGTCGCCTCTCAAGATTTATCACGTACCCCACCCTCTCTCATCCCATCTCATCCTCATTACATAATAATTTTATGAGACACGCCATGTGATTTTGTACCCAAGAACAGGGGCGTCGGAACAGGTCCGGCGACTGCCGGATCAATAATATTGACATATTTGTAATTCATGTATAAAAAACGGAATGTAAATATTTTTCTGCCATTTCTCATCAAAAGTGTATGTTGTTAACACTCAGTTGAACCGCCTCGGCAAGACGGTTCAACTGAGTGGTAACAACATACATATTGGGTGGATACCGGGGGCACCCAGTAGAATCGCCGGACCAACTGAGTGGTAACAACATACACATTGGGTGGATACCGGGGGCACCCAGTAGAATCGCCGGACCAATCTTATGATGCTTCCAGCGCCCCTGATGAACATGTGCGATATCTCATGAAAAATATTTACAGAATTTATATGTTCTGTAAATGACATTGAAAGTTGACGAAATGTTCATAGCTAATGAAAATTTCATCATCATTCAACATCATTTACGGAAAATATCACAGTCTCTGTAAATATATTTCTTGTAAAATCGCACATGCTCTTAGGTACAAAATCACATGGTGTGTCTCGTATATTTCACGGTGGTCGTCTTGCCTCGTTGAATCAACCTATGCTCCATGGTCGGTGTGTGCCATTCCTGTAGATTTTCTGCCCTTAACACATGTGTCTATGACAGGAGAAATGGTCCTAAGGGGTTTGTGACCAGTGTAGATCCAGATCAGCCTGTGCATCTGCATAGGCTGATCAAGATCTGTCCTGTTTGCTGTTTCATCAATGAAAACACACGTCATGCTTCTAACAAGAAACATAGATCGTTATCAGGCTACAAGAGTGCTATTTTATCAGGGGCTACACTGGTCATAAATCCCATAAGCCTCATTTCTCCAGTCACAGCCAAATATGAATAATTACCAAAATTGATGTCGAAGATTTGTGACAACTTTGTAAAGTTGACGAAAATTTCATAGCTCTGAATTTTTGGCCAACTTTTGATGTCATTTTGACGTCCAAATTAATATTGACGTTACCGGTATTCATAGAAGTGATAAAGCAGAACCACTGGCACATATACAGATATATATATATATGTGTGTGTATTTGTACTTGTTATCTCATTTTGTAAATTCATATTGAAATAAATTATCTTAACCCTTACACCGCTATCTTAATTTTTTGTCATCTGCTGTTTATTTTCTATTTTCCATTTTTATCATCAAAAACATGCTTTGACAGTACTTTAGAACAATTTACAACATGCTTTGTCAGCATTCAGAAATATTTCCATTGGAAATGATTCTGAAGTACTGTCAAACCATGTTTTTATTGAGAAATAAGGCAAGATATAAAAGCAACAACAGACAACAATTGTTGTGTGTAGCGTTCTAAGGGTTAATTGGAATGCAGGCTGAGAAAATTGGAAGTATTTTCTTTGTGACCATTGTAGACCCAGACATGACGACTTCAGTATTTATGGAACCCTTTCACCCTAAATAGCTGGAATGGACTGTGACATTGTAATTTAAGGACCAATACAATTGCCACAAAATGATTTTCAGACTGGTCCATTTATAAAAAGAGTGTGTTTTTTTCTCTCTAAAAATATGAAAATTATTTGCACACAATGCAGATCCTGATGAGATGGCTCGTTACAAGCCGGCTCATCTGGATCTACATTATTTTCAAACACCGCTATTGAGGTCTGTAGTGTTGAAAGTGTTGTGAATTATTATTTAGGAAGTGAGAGTGCACAGAGTGATCAGGATCTACACTGATCAGGAATAAAATAATACAGGTTTTGTCAGATTGTGGTTTAGATGTGTAATATGGATTGAAATGTATATTACTGAGCTGATAATAGAGGGGTATAGTAATCATGGTAACAATTTTCATGCGGGATGCCCATTCACAGGTATCTGAAGTTACAAACATTTTGTTTTCTATTTTCTTTCTGAATGAATGAAAGTATATGTTGTTATCACCAATCTGAACTGTCTCGTCAAAATGGCGTAAAACACGATTAAATACAATTAAAGACAATTAAAGACAATTTTCACGTCCTATAATAATAGATATTTACATTTTTACGATCATCATAAAATAAAATGTGAATGTATGTAACCAAGGACTATCTTTGTTTGGCGTCTTCATACTTCAACACACTTTAAACAGCCCAATTTGTACAGGTAATATATGGGATTTAGTACTAAACCCATTGACCCGACCTTAAATGACCTTGCCTCTTGATAGGCGTTAATCCCCAGCAAACAAACAAACTAAACTTTAAACAGAACATATTCTTGTGCTCGACACAATAAATGTAATAGTTGGTGTTTTTCCTTTAAAATTAACTTGCATGAAATATTCAATGTTCATTTTAAAACCTTTACACTGCTGAATTTAATTGTGTCGTGTGCTGTTTATTTTATATTTTCCATTTTTCTCATAAAAAAACATGTTTTGACAGCACTTTAGAATCATTTCCAGTGGAAATGATTCTAAAGTACTGTAAAAGCATGTTTTTATTGAGAAAAAGGGCAAAATATTAAGCAACAGCAGACAACACGTTTCAAGCATTGTAAGGGTTAATTACAAATGGGTAGGGTAGATCTAATGTTTGTAAAAAAAATAAATTTTGTTCAATAGTACCGATGGGATCGTCCTCATCGATCGGCCCAGTTTATCTAGACCTGCAATGTTTCCAACTATTAGTGTCATGGTCTGCTGTGCTGATACACTACCATGTGCTAATCTTGCCAATATTTGTCAATTTCTTTAGTTCAAAATACTTGTAATCCTCTTACACTGATTGTATACCGAAAGTGGGTGGCAGGTGGGAGCATGCGATGGGTAATTTAACGATAGGGGTTCATCCTTAACGGAATTCCGACTGGAGACCTGGTTTGGCCCTCACATACGTCTTTGGCATGTTGTATGTGACAGTAGAATCTGGTTATACCCCTTATGTGAGTATTACAATTATTCGTAATCCTATTTTAGGGTAAGGGGCCAAGTGACTTGGTGTGGTATGGACCTGGCACCAGTTCAGGTTATTCTAATTTCAGGGCTGATATATTTTTTCTCGATGTAAACATTCCGTTCTGATTTTGGCATTTTCCCCCATATGCAGCAGGTTAAAACAGGATTGAACCGTTTGCCCGGCCTTACACGACCTTAGCTGTTGATAGGCCGTTAAACACCAATGTATATCGAAAATTGATGTAAATTATTATTTAATAAAATATGACTATACCAAAATACTTGAATATTGTGCATGAAATCAAGCAGCTTGATTGGCTGAGCCTGAGCTATGCTACAGCTCAGACTCAGACAGTCAGTCTGCTTGATTGGCTGAGATATGCTACAGCTCGGGCTCAGACAATCAGTCTGCTTGATTGGCTGAGCTATGCTACAGCTCAGGCTCAGACAATCAGTCTGCTTGATTGGCTGAGCTATGCTACAGCTCAGACTCAGACAATCAGTCTGCTTGATTGGCTGAGCTATGCTACAGCTCAGACTCAGACAATCAGTCTGCTTGATTGGCTTTGCTATGCTACAGCTCAGGCTCAGAAAATCAGTCTGCTTGATTGGCTGAGCTATGCTACAGCTCAGGCTCAGATAATCAGTCTGCTTGATTGGCTGAGCTATGCTACAGCTCAGGCTCAGAAAATAAGTCTGCTTGATTGGCTGAGCTATGCTACAGCTCAGACTCAGACAATCAGTCTGCTTGATTGGCTGAGCTATGCTACAGCTCAGACTCAGACAATCAGTCTGCTTGATTGGCTGAGCTATGCTACAGCTCAGGCTCAGACAATCAGTCTGCTTGATTGCGAGTTGGCATTGTCAATAGATGTTCAGAAATGTTGATAATCTGGGCAAGATCAACACAGGCGGTTGTGTAGGCTTGAAGAATGAGATTTGAGAGTTTCCACAGAAAGTAACAAAACCGTGAACGATATTTACTCTGCTACATGTGAACATGTGTTGGTATTTACTGATGTAAGATTATGTACAAATTATGTACAAAACCAATGTACATATTAAGAATAAAATATGTGTTTTATACTAAATTGTAATTCTGATTTCTTATTTCTACATACATACATAGTGATACCGGTGAATTATGGAATTAGATCCCGTTAACCCGGCTTAAAATGACCGTAGCTGTTGACAGGCCAGTAACAGATCCATCCATTTGGCTAATCAGGAGCTACACAGGTCAATTACTAGATATATAAGTCCATATTTTTCTGTAAATATTCAGTTCTGATCTTGGATAGTGGTTGGTTGGAACGCGTAAATTAACGATATTGATTCTTCATAGGTATCACGATTTGCCTGGTTTGGCCCTCGGGTATGTTTTTAATTCGCCTGCACGAAGTGCAGGAGAGCTTATGGCATACACCCGGCGTCTTCAGCGTCGTCGGCATCAGCGTCCACAAACTTGACGTTAGGGTAAATGTCTTATAACTTCTATTTCCTTTCATGGAACACCTTGTTATTTCATACATGCATTCCTCAGATGACCCTCTATCATGCTGTAGCAAATCCACGACCCACCACCCAACCTTTGCCCTAAGGTCAATGTCACAAACTTAGCATGTTCATAAACTTAACGTTGCGGTAAATGTTGTGTAACTTCTGTTTATATGGAACGCCTTCATATTTCATATGTACATTCATCTGATGATACTCTATCGTGCTATAGCAAATCCATGACCCACCGACCACCCCTTACCCCAAGGTCAAGGTCACAAACTTAGCACATTCATAAACTTAATGTTGGGGTAAATGTCTTGTAACATCTGTTTCCTTTCATGGAACGCCTTGATATTTCATACATCCATTCATCTGATGATCCTCTATTGTGCTACAGCAAATCCATGACCCACCCCCACCCCTTTCTCCAAGGTCAATGTCAAAAACTTAGCACATTCATACATGCTTTCCTCATGTGAACAGCTTTCCTCATGTGAATAGCTATCATGCTGTAGAAAATCACCAACTTAGTGCGTTCATAAACTTAATGTTGGGTTAAATTTTGTGTAACTTTTGTTTGCTATTTTATAAATGCATTCATTTATGACCTCTATCGCTTGTGCAGGCACCGGGGCGGGATCAACTGATCCTGAGAATTGTGCTGCAGTAGCCATTGCTTGTCGTAAAAGGCGACTAAACTGGCTTAACGATTGGGTTCATTCTTTCCGGAACCCACTATACCGGATTTGGCCCTCATGTACATTTTTGGCTTTCTTGTATGTGAGAGATTTGAGTCAGGCTATGCCCCATATATAAAAGTAAGATTAGCGATAATCCTATTACTTTTTAGGGGATGGGATAAAATGATGCTGGTGTGGCGAGGGCCTGGCACCAGATCAGGTTGTTCTAATTTCAGGACTGAATATATATTTTGATTGTAAATATTGAGTTCTGAAGTTGGGATTTACCCCCCCTCGGACAGGTGGATACGGGACACGACCCCGTTGACCCGTCTGCGTGTAGACTCCCTGAGGCTTGTACCTCTATGTCAGAAAAGCGGACGTTAAACCCTATTCACTCACTCACTCACTTGATGACCTCTATCATGCTGTAGCAAATCCACGACGCACAACCCAGCCCAGACCCAGAACCCAGCCCCCTCCTCCCCCACAAGGTCAAGGTCAAAAACATAGTGCGTTCATAAACAAACTTAATGTTGGGGCAAACTTCTGTTTCTTTACAGGGAACGTGTCTTCTGTTTCTTTATAGGCAACGTCTTGATATTTTATAGTTGTCTGATTGGTGCTTTCATAAACTTTACGTTGGGTACATTTCTTATTACTTCTGTTTCTTTTCTTGGAACACCTTTATATTTCAAGAATGCATTCATCTGATGACCCTCTATCATGTTGTAACAACTCCACAACCCAGCACCCACTCATTGCCCCAAGGTCAGGTCACACACTTAGTGCGTTCATAAACTTAACGTTGGGGTAAATTTCATATAATTTCTGTTTCTTTGCAGGAAGCACCTTGATATTTCATACATGCTTTAATCTGATGATATTCTATCATGCGATAACAAATCCACCGCACACCCCTTAACTCAAGGTCAAGTTATATATATTCATGTTTTTTAGACAACTGTGCCAAATTTGAGTGAAGGCTGCCAACAGGCGTGCGTCGTTGTCTTCTGACAACTCTTGTTATCTTTGGCTCTTTTGTTACCTGGGAGTTGAATTGGGTTTTTGCCCATTATAAAAGTAGTGTAAGATTATTACTGATCCTACTGCTTTTGGGAGGGGGCCAAATGATTCTGGTGTGGCGAGGACATGTCATCAGATCAGGATAATTCTGATGTCAGGGCTGACTATATAGTTTTTTGTCGAGCCCGCTTGCGGAAAGCTAGACATAGTGATCACAATGACGTCCGGGTGTCCGTGCGTGCGTGCGTCCGTCCGAAATCTGCGTTAAAGTTTTTAAATACCTTATATCTCTGCAGTCCTAAGTCACATTGACTTGAAACTTCATATACTTATTAGTCATGATCCATATATTCATGCTGTATCCCACTCATGCGGCTCCTGTGCCCAATGTCAAGGTCAAATGACTTAGAAGTTTGCGTTCCGAAATCTGCGTTACAGTTTTTAAATACCTTATATCAAGTTTGTGTTAAAGTTTCTGTCAAAATTTGCGTTACAGTTTTCACATACCTACTATCTCTGTAACCGTAAGTCAGATTTGCTTGAAACTTTGTATGCTTATTGGGCATCAAACTTCAAATAAATACACTCTGAGACCATCAAATGCCTCGGCGGTCTCGATATGCGGGCCGCGGCAATCCTCGTTTTATTGTAAATATTCAGTTCTGATTTTGGGATTTTCCCCCCATTTGTACATGCACTTGAACATGTACATGTACAGGTAATATATGTGAGTTAGTACTAAACCCATTGACCCGGCCTTAATTGACCGTAAATTCCAACAAACAAAACAAAAACTGATTTTGGGAATTTCCCTCATTATGGACAGGTTAATTACGGGACAGTCCAACCTGTTGGCCCGGCCTTAAATGACCTTAGTTGTTGATAGGCTGTTAAACACCAACAACAAACACAAACTTATTTTGGGAATTTCCCTCATTATGGACAGGTTAATTACGAGATAGTCCAACCCGTCAGCCCGGCCTTAATTGACCTTAGCTGTTGATAGGCCGTAAACACCAATAATCAATGATCAATCAATCTGATTGATCAGACTGGAGTGCAGCATTTATCTAAGCGAACAATAGATAATATGTGGCTGTGACTGGAGAAATGGGGCTTATAGGATTTGTGACCAGTGTAGCTCCTTATCGAGAAGCACACTCATGTAGCCTGATAGCGATCTATATTGCTTGTTAATAGCACAGGTGGAAGACTCGGACCTATGACACCAAACAAATGCCTATTAAAAAAATCCCATTACCCCACCCACTTGGTCTCGTACAGAACCATCTTCTATATGACACCAAAAAAATGCCTATTAAAAAAATCCCATTACCCGACCCACTTGGTCTCGTACAGAACCATCTTCTATATGACACCAAAAAAATGCCTATTAAAAAAATCCCATCACCCCACCCACTTGGTCTCGTACAGAACCATCTTCTATATATAGAAGATGGTACTGTACGAGATCAAGTGGATGGGGTAATGGGATTTTTTTAATAGGCATTTCTTTGGTGTCATAGGCCCGAGTCTTCCACCTGTGGTTAATAGTGGCTGCTGTGTCATTGCTGAAATATGCCGAATATTGTAGATCCTGATCAGACTGTGCGGATGCACAGGCTGATCTGGATCTACACTGGTCGCAAAACTCATAAGCCCCATTTCTCCAGTCGCAGCCATATATATTCTGTAGCTTGTTTGTCAGGCAATTGAAGGGGTCAGTGGAAGAATGGGGCTAAGCCCCCTTACGGACTTGGCCCCATTTTTCCAGTGAACCCTTCAATTTTAATCAGCAAGTATTTAGTTTCTCAGAACCCCTGCTTATGTATTTTATTGTGAATACATTCAAGAGCTTTGGACTCGGTGATTCAGTTTTGATTGGTCGAGACTCAGCACAGCTCAGCCTCGACCAATCAATCTGCCTGTTTTTGAGCTTGACTACATGCTCAGGACGTTATGTGTCTGTGACTGGAGAAATGGGACTTATGTGTTTTGTGACCGGTGTAGATCCACATCAGGATCTGCACCACTGTTCGCCATTCCATCAATGAAACATCAGTCGTGCTTCTAACAAGCAATATATATCTGTAGCAGGTTACAGGTGTGATATTTAGTCAGGCTATACACTGATCACAAACCACATAAGCCCCATTTCTCCAGTCACAGTCACATATGCGCATGAGACCAGGGGGCGTTTCACTAAACTTCGTACGACTAAAATGTTCGTAAGTGCAAATTTAGGACCGTCTGGAAATTTCAATTGATGGATTTACATTTATTGATCTTAGGCTGCATATGCAGATGCAGCCAATAATTGTTTAGAAGAAAACATTGTTAATGTGAAATTTACAGACTATGATAATTTTGCACTTACGAATATTGTAGTTGTACGAAGTTTAGTGAAACGCGTCCCAGCTGTTGAACGGGAGGATGAGAGGGTCTGTGTATTCTGTCGATGAATCCTTAGCGGTGAATCCTACTGGGATTCACGTCTGGGGCTAAGCTATCCGGTGTAGTAATGGTGCCAGCACCAGATTGGCTCGACTGTCAGTGATGAATGTTTTGATCACCCCCTCGCCGATAACGATGCTCTGGTTGTAGCTTTAGTGCTGAAGGTTCAATAATAATAATCCCATATCGTCATACCAGTGCTTTCCCATCTGTGTATGGCCTCACTGTTCAATAGATGTAAGAGTGACCATGGCTGCATTATGACACCTTAACACCTACAATGCGGCAACCGAAATTATGTAGTCTGCTGTTGTTTCTGTATTTTCACTCAATAAAACCAGATTGGCAGCACTTTAGAATCATTTCCATTGGAAATGATTCTTGACTGCTGTCAGAACATGATGTTTTTGGTGAGAAAATTGGTCAATAAAAAACAAACCGCAGACGACACCATTTCAGCATTGTAAGGGTTAACGTAATCAGTGCGATGGTACTAGGATGTATTATCTTTGCCCTTGTTCCAAATACGTGTACATGTACGTGTCCCATAAAAGAACACACATTTCGTATGAGGATCAACAGAACAGGACACGGTCGACATAGCCACTATTGCCGTGAATAACGATGGATACATCCGTGTGCAGCCTCGTTGTGTTGTTTGTCGTCTGCTCCAGTGTATGGTAAGTTCCATAGGTTCTTGAAGAACTGTTCATATTTCGGCGTTTTATGGATTATTTCGGTATCGCTGGTGGTTTGGGTGCATTGTTACCAACATACAATTTACATCAGCTCCCACCACGTATAAGTACGGTAATGTGATTTGAGTCTTGACATGCAGTGGCATACCACCGGACCCACCTTGCAGGCTCGGTCGACGAACAAACGGTGCTAGTTCGAAAATATAGTAAACTATTTAAATTAAGAAGTCCCGCCACCCCCCCCCCCCACCCCCTAACCTGAAATCTTGGATCCGCCCCTGGTATGTGTAGATAATTGACGGTTTTTGTCGTGTCTAATGATTGAGCATTAGTAGTTGCACAAAACTATGTAAATTACCAAAAACCAACCAAATCCACCAAAATACCCACATATGGCACCAAAATAATGATCATCTGTTCAAACTGCTGTGGTAAGTTGCACTAGAGATCGAGGGGAAGTGGGAAAGCGGTGCTAATTCCAGGCACGTACACAATTTCGTGCGTTAATCTTGCTCAGAATATCAACGTTTCAGAACGGTGAACATCTATTGGTAATGTCAACTCGCAATCATGCAGCTTGATTGACTGAGCCTGAGCTGAGCCAACGAAGCTGCTTGCCTTCAAGCGCAATAATGAAGTACATTACATGTATTTTGAAGTAAAGAAATGTATCGATGTTGGGAAGATTAGCACTAACGGTGACAGGCGCCTTCACATACACAGGTTACTTTGGTGACTCGTTAGGGAAATTTCTAGGTGGCGAAGGAACGAAGATTAGTACTATAAATCCAATGAATAGGAAACAGTTCCAACAGGAAACGCGGTTAGGCCATAGCAAGTTCTTTCTCTGTTAAGCGTCCGCGTGCAATGTGTATGCTATTTTACGCTATTTAGTGCTGAACAGAAGTAATATGAAAACTGATTGGGGGACATGTCCAAGTATTAAATCTTGTCATGAATGTCCATTTAATAAGTTTAATAAGAGTATTTTCTTCTTTTTTCTAAAGTTTGCTGTCTGAAATTTAAGTGTATGCTAAAAACAAAGGGTTGATGAAGTTTTTAACATAAATTTACGTAGGTTTTTTTCAAGGCCTTGTTTGTTTTTACCGGATACGTAGGTAGGTATTGATCAACTGGGTGGACGCTTAACATAGAACAGATATGGTATGGCCTTATGTATAGCTATATACAACACGTGCCACTTTCACAAGCCGCACCCACTCCTCTGTCTGCAACAGTTTACATACAGATACTGGACATTTACCCCATTGTTGTTGTTGTATAACTTCTGCCGTAGAAAGCACACCTCTCCTTAGAGTGAAACAGTGTTGTTTCCAATTCCAGCGGAGTTGATTTCTTCACGTACAAAGCCTTCAACGATTACCAGGAGCCCAAGTTCAATCTGACTATTCAGCTTCCGGTGACGGGAGACGCTTTTATCCGGTCCATGGAGGAAGCGGTACGTCGGCAGCCGGACTTCAGGTGATTCTGGCATTCCGTAAACGGCGAATAAAAGATAACGTTTGTTTATTAAAATTGAAAGTTTTACAGTGGAACCTCTCTAAACCGGACATACTGGCAGGTCCACATGGTGTCCGGCTTAGAGAGGTTTCACTATAAATCAGGCAATTGATCATTATGAGCCATATGTGTGTGCTATGCGAATACGAACAGACATTATCCCACGAGATAAACGACCAAGAAACTCATCAAAAATAAGATCACAGGTGTTTTCTCGATGTCCGGTTTAGAGGGGTTCCACAGAATTATTTGTAAGTACCTCGAAAAAATGGTAAAATATCGGATTACTTTTCGGCTACCTACTATCTCTGTTACCGTAAGTCGGATTGGCCTGATACTTTAAAATGTAAATGTAAAATGACGCAGATACCCTTCATCAGTGTCTACTGATTTATTTTTCTTCTTTGTTTCTTCAGTTTTATACGCCCGTTTCAATACGGGAACTATTATGGTATACCGATATATGCGTCTATTCGTCCGTCGGATTTACTTTAAAGTTTCCTGGTACTTATTATCTCTGCAACCCCAAGTCAGATTTACTTGAAACTTCATATGTATACTTGTTTATCACCATCCATATTTTCATTTCATATGCCGCCCATGCGACCCACATTCCCAATGTCAATGTCAAATGACTTACAAGTTTCCATTAAGGTTTTGGTTATCTGTTATATCTTTGCAACCCAGAGTTGGATTGGCTTGAAACTTCACATACATGTCATCATCCATATGTTTATTCTACATTATGTAGCTCACCCATGCGACCTATGTGTTCAAAGTCAATGTCAGATGACTTAGCAAAAACGTTAACGTAAATTTATATCTGTTATATCTCTGCAAGTTGGATTGGCTTGAAACTTCACACACTTACTTGTCATCATCCATATTTGCAGTCTGTAGTGCTCTGTAGGACCGCCTATTGTTCACCAAGTCTTAGTGTCCACGTGTGAAAATAAGCCGGCAATGCAGGCTCGAATAACTTCGTCGTGTTATTTCCAGTACCTTTGGTCTGCGACGAATATGAAAACAAATACATAGAGGATATTCATAGTTTTGCAACTAATATGACATATATATTCATCGAGTGGTGTGAAATGTCCACATTTCACGAGTGCCGTTAGGCACGAATGAAATATGGACATTTCACACCACGAGATGAACATATATATATATGTCATATTCGTTGCAAAAATATGAATATTCTATTTATTATATACCGCTCCATGGAAATTAGCCGTTTGTTAGACTGTATACGGTAATGAATGTGTATTTGCAGCCTATTTGCAGTCCGGCACTGCAGGTGCGTTTTATGAATATAGATAGCGGAAGTAGTCGTATTTTCACCGGAAGATGTTTATTTCATCGATGAGAACATATGACTTTTATTTACATCGTATAACTATGTATTTCATTGGTAGGTATATAATAAATATACTTTTTAAACACTAGAGGTTGATGTCAACGCTTAGTGTCAACTTGTGAAAAGAAGCCGGCAATGCGGTCCCGAATAACTTAGTAATTTCTGGACGTGTTATTACCAGTACCGTTGGTCTACGAAGAAAAAAATACATACACTTCTTAAACTGGTGAACACTATGGGATGACGTCAACGCTTAGTGTCCACGTGTGAAAAGAAGCCTGCGTTGCCGGCTTCTTTTCACATGTGGACACTAAACGTTGATGAACAATAGACGGTCCTACAGCGCACCAATTGTGGTATTTGAGTATTAGTTTACATAGTGTGATTTTAGCTGCTTTGTCTTGTAGGTTCATGGGGACGTACTACGCCATGGGCGGTTGGTACATCCTGGGAATTAACAATGTGTATGAAAACGATGCGTTGAAGACATACTGGGAGTTCTTCCACAATGGAGTCGGCATATCTGTCGGTAAGTATAGAGACTGGAATAGTGATTTACATACATTGGAACCTTTCTAAACCGGACACACCCGGTGGTCCCCGGAGTGTCCGGTTTAGAGAGGTTTCACTCGTGCTATATTATTATCGTGCTTTGGTCTCCTCTGGGTATCTTGTTCTCTATTTATCGTATATTGCATCGCCAAAAGGCGTAATTCACATTATAATAATCAGCATTCAATCCGGACCAACTAATACTACTAGGGAGGGTGCAACCCATAGCACTATTGTTTGCACAGCCCAGCTGTTTACATGTACGTACATAGGATATAATAGTATGATTTCTAGCTTAATTGAGTCATTATGGAAACTTAATTGCGCATCAGAATTTAAATTTCTGACAATTGGACATGCTATAATACTTATAAAAATCTGCATGTATTACCTTGTCTTGTATTTTGATTGGTCGTTAGTACATGTACATGCAATTTCAGATCAAATTTTAGATTCAAATAACAACACAAAACATTTTGTAAAAAGTTGCTATGTGGTAATCTTAGGCTGATCGTTTTGACCAAGCGACGGGTTTGAAGCTACATTTGAACCTGCGAAACTAAATTTGAAATGTTTTAACAAGTTTTTGTGTGGGATATTGTTTCACAGATTGGAACCTATTTTTGCTATTTTTTATTTCTTATTGAGAATATATGCTGTTACCGCTCTGTTGAACCGTCTTGGCGAGACGGTTCCACTGAGTGATAACATCATATACTTTTGGTAAGAAATAAGAAAACTAATATTTTCCACGTGAGAAATGCTGTGTCTTCATCATGACATCGGAGTATCAAGTACATTGCAATTTATTTCAGGCGTCAGTGACCTGTTTCCAGTTGCCGGCGACATCGTGTTGTTCAACTACACCTCCGATATTCACTAGTCAACCATATGTGTTGAACTAAAGAGCAGTCATACCGTGCTACTAGTTTTACAGTGAAAATGAATACCCCATACACATTCAAACCACCACAAAATATTACAAATGTTCTCTGGACCTCCTTGCCACATAACATTGCTATGCTGACAGACCCGGAATTGCTCGGGTGGTCAGTATACAAACTGCCCACATGAGTAAGAGATCCCCCGTACTGTGTCTTAACTTATTTGATCTTTTCTAGATTCACTAATAAAGTATAATTTTTTATTCCACGTATTCTCACTATTCATTCTTTTCACGCAACTATTCTTACGCGTACTGTTTTCCTGCCCACAATACCCTTGACGGAGTGCGGCGGTATTTATAGCATGAAATAATACGTAAAACGATCAGAAACTGAGCAACATCAGACTGGCGTCAAACAGACCAACATCTGCCAAATCCAACGTCCATCTTATTCACGAAGTATCGATGAGAAGTTACTCTTCATTTTTTCATCATCGGTAGCCTATTGCTATATATTTTTGAGACAAGAATATACCAGAGATATCCATTAATCAAGCACGACTACAGGTGTACATGAATGCTGAACAACTGGTGTCTAGTTGAAGTCTGTGTGGGCAATTGTAAACGTACTGTTTGTTATTTGCTATTTGTCTTTGTAATAAACGAATTATACGGCACACATTCGTATAACAGTTGTTATGCACCGACGTAAGTTTCAACTTTAATTATTTGATTGGCGATCTGAACTTTTGCAGACGCTATTCCCAATTGCAATGCATCGGAGCAACAGTCATGCTATAATTGACATCTAACTCATGTGGTATACACGCGTACCATAGTCTACACATTAAAACATTGAACTACTGTGAGTGACTGGCTGCCACATGGGAATTCCGAAATAAACTGTCTATTTCCAAACTATTGGAATTAAAATCAGTATCTAATTCAAGGTTTCTCTTGTCGACTGGACTCCCTTATCAGAACTATGTAACTTATCTAGTATGGCCTACTTTGATGACATTATTACATCCCACTACTAGTCCATTGGTACTACAGTTAGGTGTATTTAGAACGAAGCTGATACGGTATGGAATACATTATCTGCTTTGTTCCCTGTGGCGGAAAATATCACCAAATACCTTATAGTGACGACGTATATGTGGCTGTGACAGGAGAAATTGGGCTTATGTGGTTTGCGACCGGTGTAGATCCAGACCAGCTTGTACATCCGCACAGTCTGATCAGGAACTGCACTGTTCGCTTTTCCATCAATGAGATATATTGTTCCCGTCTTGTTAAGTTTACCCTAGGACACAAACTTATTCACGACTTCACGACCAACCAGTCTTCCTGATTATGTTGAGTATGATAACTGAGTAATGCTCAGAAGGGTAATGTAATCACTGCACCATTGACAAATAAACATATTGAAGACTTGTGTCTTGTTTCGGGGTGGCACGATAAATCAGCGCGGGGATATCCACAACGACAACAACAACACCAACATGGCCGCGCCCACGATTTTTGTTGAGCCAAACGACACGGATGTTCCAAACAAACTGTGTTTACTCGTCATTGAAAAAGCTAACGAAGCTATACAGGCAAGACATATCTTCTGTGTTGGAGTGTCTGGTAAGTTTACTATTTTAATGTTAGTGACACACGCGAGAACCACAGGCGATTCTAGCGTGTCTTGGATGGTCAATTATTGTTTGTATATACATAAAACACCTTTCTAAACAATGTACAAAACAATTCAAAAGTGCCCGGGTGTAAATATAATAATACTTAGAGGGTTAGGGGGTTAGGGTTATATTTACACCCGGGCACTTTTTAATTGTTTTGTACATTGTTTAAAAAGGTGTTTTATGTATATACAAACAATAATTGACCATCCAAGACACGCTAGAATCGCCTGTGGCGAGAACGTCTAAAAGATTAAAAATAAAATGTCCCAAATTTCCCTATAATTGTATCCCCCGGACTCTGTCGGGGGATACTATGGATTTGACAGCGCGCCGCGTCCGCATCCGCCGCAGACACTTCTTGTCCGGAGCATAACTCGAACACCCTTTGGAATATTTTCATGAAACTTCACACATGCATAGACCACGACCCGAAGGTGTGTCGCGCACAAGAATGACAACTCTTGCATAGCTAATTTTTGAGTTGTCTCCCTTTTTTGTTTCTCGCACTGATTTCGTGTCCGGAGCATAACTCCACCACCCTTTCGAATATTTTCATGAAACTTCACACATGCATAGACCACGACCCGAAGGTGTGTCGCGCACAAGAATGACAACTCTTGCATAGCTAATTTTTGAGTTATCTCCCTTTTTTGTTTCGCGCACTGATTGACCATAACTCGACCACCTTTGGAATATTTTTATGAAACTTAACACATTCAATTAGACCACGAACCGAAGGTGTGTCGTGCACAAGAATGACAACTCTTGCATAGCTAATTTTTGAGTTATCTCCCTTTTTTGTTTTCGCTCACTGATTTCCTGTCCGGAGCATAACTCGACCACCCTTTAGAATATTTTCATGAAACTTCACACATGCATAGACCACGACCCGGAGGTGTGTCGCGCACAAAAATGACAACTCTTGCGTAGCTAATTTTTCAGTTATCTCCCTTTTTTGTTTTGCGCACTCTACAAACTGGACAATAATGCATGAAGACCTGTTTTCTCGTCTGCTCTGTATACCTTTTCTCGTGTGCTCTGTACACCTTACCTGTAGAGAGAACAATAGAAACTGGGAGAACCATGTGCTAAGCATGGGCTAGCATGTGCAGATGTCCACTGCTTGACCACTGCTTGACCACTGCTGACCAGGTAATTTATACAGGTAAATCACTACATTGGGTACTGTGTTGAAAATATTGTGGCATTATGTGGACCTCTGCAGATATATGTAGATAAATATAGGACTATTAAAAAAAAATCTGGTCTCCAATAGCAAGCATTATTATTTTTAAACTTTTTTTTGTCATTTTTTTTTTTATTTTTTTTTTTTTTCATTATTTTTTTTCATTTTTTTTTTCAAATTATTTTTCAATTTGATTGGAAAAAAAATCTGGGCTCCAGTAGCAAGCATTATTATTTTGAAACTTTTTTTTTCCATTTTTTTTTTTTCAAATTATTTTTCAATTTTTGTCCAGTAACAGAAGGTCGTAAGTGCTATATACAGACTATTCACCTGTGCTAGCATGTGCAACTGACCACTGACCACTTACAGGTAATTTATACAGGTAAATGATTATATTACATTTCCGTAAACTGTGTTGAAAATATTGTGGCATTATGTGGACCTGTGCAGATATATGTAGATAAATATAGGACTATTAAAAAAAATTCTGGGCTCCAGTAGCAAGCATTATTATTTTTAATTTTTAAACTTTTTTTCCATTTTTTTTTTTCATTTTTTTTTCAAATTCTTTTTCAATTTTTGTCTAGTAGCATAAGGTCGTAAGTGCTATATACAGACTATTATCATATAATAAAACTATTGACTAGTGAGCCATAGAATATAATCTGATATTCTATGGTTCCCTAGTCAATAATTGTATAATATGTTCGGGCCAGTGAAAATTGCTTTCGGGCCCAGGCTCGAGGTCAAGGCGGGACAAGGCGAGGCATCTGGTTCCGCGGAATTCTTGTTTACTTATCTCCCTTTGTTGTTTCGTGCTCTGATTTTGTATCCAGAGCATAACTCGAACACGCATATACTGGTCCTCTACCGCCCTGTGCCAAATCCACGTTCGTTTCTGCCCCCGCTCCCCCGCAAGCCCAAGGTCAAGGTCACATACTTAGTGCTTCAAAAACATTAACGCTTGGGTAAATATCTTATACTTTCTGTTTTCTTTCATGGATCATGGATCATCTTCATATTTCATATACGCATTGCTCTAATGGTCCTCTACCGCCCTGTGCCAAATCCACGTTCGTCCTGCCCCACCAATCCCAGGGTCAAGGTCACATACTTGGTGCTTCAAAAACTTTAACGCGCAGGTAAAGTAAATACTTATAATTTTTATTTCCATTCACGGATCAACTTCATATTTCATATACGCGTTGCTCTAATGGTCGTCTACCGCCCTGTGCCAAATCCACGTTCGTCCTGCCCCGCCAAGCCCAGGGTCAAGGTCACATACTTAGTGCTTCAAAAACTTTAACGCTCGGGTAAATATCTTATAATTTCTGTTTTTTTTCATGGATCATCTTCATATTTCATATACGCATTGCTCTAATGGTCCTCTACCGCCCTGTGCCAAATCCACGTTCGTCCTGCCCCCGCCAATCCCAGGGTCAAGGTCACATACTTGGTGCTTCAAAAACTTTAATGCTCAGGTAAATATCTTATAATTTTTTCTTTCCATTCACGGATCAACTTCATATTTCATATATGCGTTGCTCTAATGGTCCCTCTACCGCCCTGTGCCAAATCCACGTTCGTCCCGCCCCCGCCAAGCCCAGGGTTAACATCATATACTTAGTGCTTCAAAAACTTTAACGCTCAGGTAAATATCTTATAATTTCTGTTTTCTTTCACGGATCAGCTTCATATTTCATATATGCATTGCTCTAATGGTCCTCTACCGCCCTGTGCCAAATCCACGTTTGTCCTGCCCCCGCCAAGCCCAGGGTCAAGGTCACATACGGTGGCTGCAAAAACTTTTAACGCTCAGGTAAAAGAAAATTTTGACTTGCAATTTGGCCTCATTTATTATCAAAGCGATATGTGGGACATCCATGTTCTATGAACACATTTTCTAGTTTATTAAACTTCACACATGCATAGAAGATGACCCAAAGGTGTGTCGCACGTAAGAATGACAACTCTTGCGTCGTTAATTTCTTAGTTATCTCCCTTTGTTGTTTCGTGCACTGATTTCGTGTCTGGAGCATAACTCGAACACCCTTTGGAATATTTTCATGAAACTTCACACATGCATAGACCACGACCCTAAAGGTGTGTCCCGCAAGAATGACAACTCTTGCATCACTAATTCTTTAGTTATCTCCCTTTGTTTTTCCGTCACTGATTTTGTCTCCGGAGCATAACTCGAACACCCTTTTTTCAAACTACTTGTGTATCTGGGAGGGGGATACACATGCGCTTGTCGACAAGCGTCCATTTCTAGTTTATAAATAATATGAAATAGGTACTACCTATGACGGCGACGTTAGTGTATGAAAGTAAATTTACTAATTGATAGCTTTACCATGATATTAGTATGCTATAAACGGTACCGTAGTATATTGTAGTACTTCCCGCAATTACCACTGTGTTACAGCTTCTCTATTATAATTAAATGGTGTCGTTGCATGGGCACTTCTCTTATTTGAAGCAATGATGCAATTTAGATATTTCCTTTTCATATATAGTACATTAATAGCCTAGGTATTATAGAAACTGTATTAGTACATTTACGATCATTTTAAGAAAAAAGTAACAAGGCTAAGCATCTTCAGTGATATTACCATATTTAGCCGTGTATTGAGCGCATTTTTTCAGCCCCATTTTTAATCCAGAAGTCACCCTGCATGTTATAAGTAGGAAAATAAATTTCAAACATTTTTTCCAACTGATTTCTGCCAGTTTTACGCAAACAAAACAAGCCCGGAAACTGAAATATCAATTTTTGACAGGTGTCCGCTATGACATTGAAATACGCATAGTGTGAAACAAGAGAACAGGAATCGATCGATATGAATGGGTGTGGTAAGTATAGATTGATGGTAAATTGGTATCTTTTGGGATTTAATATAGCTAGGCTCGTAACATAAGAGGCTACGTGTATTAGAGGAAATTTACATGTTTTCTGTATTTACGCTGGTGTACCGATCTCATATCGGTCAAATGTTGCCTGTCGGGTATTGTTTGGTTGTAAATTTTCAAAGTGACGTCACACGTCTGCCATACTGTGAATAATTAATGAGGACAGATTATCTCAATCCCATAAGTGCTTGATGTAAGATTGTAGATGCTAAATCAAGCGTCGCGCACATTCAGATCGCACTCGGTAACACTCGGTAATGGTTGTTTTTCGTTGCTAGGTACTGACTGACTGTGTTACTATTTTTGTAAAGTATTGACAAGTATTCACACATCAATACCTTATAACATGCAGGGCTCACACTGGCTTTTTTTTTCTTTGCGCCAACACTTTCGCCAAATAAAAAAAATTGGAGCCATATTTCAGTGAAGTTGGAGCCAAATTTTAAGCCAGCTTCAAAATCAAATATTTCACCATCTTAGTTTTTCAGAGACTGTTTTGAGAGACTTAATGTGATTGTGTCTCAGATGGTACCTCCGAAGATGCATTTCACAAAAACAGTTGAGATACATCAATGAATTACCATCGAAACCACAGTTGAAGTAACGGACCAGTCTATAAATACATTAAATATACCTAAAAGCATTAATAAGTCAAAATATAGGATAGAGTAAGAATTTGTTAAGCTATTTTTGTTGCGTGCCGCTTGGGAAAAGCGCCATTAGTAGGTCGGCCGTTTGGCGTACGTACGTACGTGTGTTCAGTTTAAAGTTTAGGTTAAGGGTTTTGGTTAAGGTTTTTTTGGTTAAAGTTTTTGGTTAAGTTGTTTGGTTAAAGTTTTTGGTTAAGTTTTTGGTTAAGTTGTTTGGTTAAAGTTTTTGGTTTAGTTTTTTGGTTAAGTTGTTGGTTAAAGTTTTTGGTTAAGTTCTATGGTTAAAGTTTTTGGTTTAAGTTTTTTGTTAAGTTTTTTGGTTAAAGTTTTTCGTTTAAGTTTTTTCGTTATGCTATGTCTGCAACTGCTTTGCCCTTAACATTGAAACTTACATGGGTGTTTATCATCATCTATATTTTCATTCTACACCTCCTCCGTGCGGGCCCCTGTGCCCAATGTCAAGGTCAAATTACTTGAAGTTTTTTGGATTAAGTTTTTTGGTTAAACGTTTTTGGGGGTTAAGTTTTTTGCTTAAGTTTTTGGTAAATGTTTTCGTTATTACTACATCTCTGCAACTGCTTTGCCCCATTACCTTGAAAACTGCTTATGGGTGTTTCTCATCATTATATTTTCATTCTACCCCCTCCTGTGCGGCCCTGTGCCCAATGTCAAGGTCAAATTACTTTGAAGTTTTGGTTAAGTTCTTTGATTAACGGTTTTTGGTTAAGTTTTTTTGGTAAGTTTTTTTGGTTAAAGTTTTTGGGTTAAAGGTTTGGTTAGTTTTTGGTTAACGTTTTTCATTATACTATATCTCTGCCAACTGCTTTGCCCATTCCTTGAAAACTTTCACATGTGGTGTTTATATCCTCTATATTTTCATTCTACCCCTTCCGTGTGACCCTGTGCCCAATGTCAGGGTCAAATTTTTTGAAGTTTTTGGTTAAGTTTTTTTGGTTAAGTTTGGTTAAGTGTTTTATTTAGGTTTTTTGGTTAAGTTTTTCGTTACAGTTTATAGTATACTTTGTCCTCTGGCAACTTGCTTTGCCATTACCTTGAACTTCACATGGGTGTTTTATCATCATCTATATTTTTATTCTACCCTTATTCGTGCGGCCCCTGTGCCCAATGTCAAGGTCAAATTATTTGAAGTTTTTGGGTTTAAAGTTTTTGGTAAAGTTTTTGGTTAAGTTTTTGTCGCGCCCGCTTGCGGAAAGCGCGATATAGTTTGCACTTTACGTACGTACATATGTACATACGTGTGTCCGGTTAAAGTTTTTGTTTAAGTTGTTTGGTTAAGTTTTTTGGTTAAAGTTTTTGGTCGAGTTCTTTGGTTAAAGTTTTTGGTTAAGTTTTTTGGTTAAGTTTTTTGGTTAAAGTTTTTCGTTATACTATATCTCTGCAACTGCTTTGCCCATTACCTTGAAACTTCACATGGGTGTTTATCATCATCTATATTTTCATTCTACCCCCCTTCCGTGCTGGCCCCTGTGCACAATGTCAGGTCAAGTTACTTTGTATTTTTGGTTAAGTTTTTGGTTAAAGGGTTTTTGGTTAAGTTTTTGTCGCGCACTCTTGCGGAAAGGGCGATTTAGTCCCGACTTTATGTACATACGTACGTAAATACGTGTGTCCGGGTTAAAGGTTTTTGGTTAAGTTGTTTGGGTAAGTTTTTTGGTTAAAGTTTTTGGTTGCGTTCTTTGGTTAAAGTTTTTGGTAAGTTTTTTGGTAAGTTTTTTGGTTAAAGTTTTCGTTTATACTTATCTCTGCAACTGCTTGCAGGCCATTACCTTGAAACTTCACATCGGGTGTTTATCATCATCTATATTTTCCATTCTACCCCTCACGTGCGGCCCTGTGCCCAATGTCAAGGTTCAAATTACTTGGAAGTTTTTGGTTCAGTTCGTTGGTTAAAGTTTTTGGTTAAGTTTTTTGGTTAAGTTTTGTTGGCTAATGTTTTTGGTTAAAGTTTGTCGTTTTACTGATGTCTCTATGCAACTGCTTTGCCCATTACCTTGAACTTCACATGGTGTTTATCATATCTACATTTTCATTCACCCCCTCCCGTGCGGGCCCTGTGGCCCAATGTCAAGGTCAAATTACTTTGAAGTTTTTGGTTAAGTTTTTTGGTTAAAGTTTTTGGTTAAGTTTTTTGGTTAAAGTTTTTGGTTAAGTTTTTTGCTTAAGGGGTTTTTTTTTGGTTAAAGTTTTTCGTTATTATTCTCTCTGCAATGCTTTGCCCATTCCTTGAAATTCATATGGGTGTATTATAATCTTCTATGTTTTTCATTCTACCCCCTCCTGTGCGGCCTGTGCCCAATGTCAAGGTCAAATTAACTTTGAAGTTTTTGTCAAGTTCTTTGGTTAAAGTTTTTGGTTAAGGTTTTTGGTTAAGTTTTTTGGTTAATGTTTTTTCGTTATACTATATCTCTGCAACTGCCTTGCCTTTACCTTGAAACTTCACATGGGTGTTTATATCATCTATATTTTCATTATAACCCCCCCTCCGTGCTGCCCCTGTGCCCAATGTCCAAGGTCAAATTACTTTTGAAGTTTTGGTTAAGTTCTTTGGTTAAGTTTTTGGTTAAGTTTTTTGGTTTAGGGTTAAGTTTTTTTGGTTAAGTTTTTTGGTTAAGTTTTTTGGCTAAAGTTTTTGTTAAAGTTTTTCGTTTATCCTTGTCTCTTCAACTGCTTTGCCCATTACCTTGAAAACTTCACATGGGTGTTTATTCATCATCTATATTTTCATTACCCCCTCCCGTGCGGCCCTGTGCCCAATGTCAAAGGTTCAAAAATTACTTTGAAGTTTTTTGTAAAGTTTTTGGTTAAAGTTTTTTGGTTAAAGTTTTTTGTTATTACTATATCTCTGCAAAGCTACGCCATTTACCTTGAAACTTCACATGGGTGTTTTATATTATTTCCTCCCCTCTTTATTTTCATTATACCCCCTATCGTACGGCACCTGTGCCCATGTCAAGGTCTAATTAGTTTTGAATTTTTGGTTAAAGGTTTTTTGCTGAAAGTTTTTTCTTGTTCTTATATTCTATGCTCCCTTGTTTGCCCATTACCTTGAAACTTCACATGCCTGTTTTTACCCCCCACCCGTGCGGCCCTGTGCCATGTCAAGGTCAATTACTTTGAATTTTTTTGTTAAAGTTTTTTCGTACCTATATATTTCTCTGCAAATGCTTCACCCACTACCTTGATACTTCACATTGGTGTTTATCATCATTGGTCGCACCTGCTGGGGCGGGGGGGCGGAAAGCGCGATCTGTGCCAATGTCAGGTCAAATTACTTTTGATTTTTTTTTGTTAAAGTTTTGGTTAGTTTCCGTGTCGTGTGTTCGCAAATAAGATATAAGTCTGTGCCGAACTCCATGGACCACCAAATGCAAAAGCTCTTGAAGACGCGTTTGCTGGCCATATGTCATCAAAACCGTTGCATATTAAGGAAAATATCAAATAATACTTACTTTGGAGTGGTCGACTTGTTGTTGTTGTAACCATGTGTCAAGCACCTTGCTTTATCACGGCAAGTGGAAGAACAAAATTTTACTTCAACATTTTAGGATGAGTTTTCTCTCAGTGGCAGCTAGTTTAATTGTTCACTTTCTTTCATATTGTCCCACACAGTTGTCTGATGATTCTTGAAACCAAATGCAGTATACCTGTTTATCATGTCGAGAAGAACTATAGTTGTTTTCAAATATTCTGATCAGTTATCTCCTTGTCGGCTATTTATAATTTTCACATTCTTTTCCCTTACCTGTGTAAGATCTTAAAACAAATTCAGTATATCTGTTTATCGTTGCTCGCATATTGATTTTTCAGCTATGAAACTCTTTTTTATGCCACCAGGTTTCGATGAAACGGGTGGCATAATCGTGTTGGGGACCGTAAGTCCGTACCGTCCGTCGTCCGGGCCACACATTAGGGTACTTTTGTGGCTAGCCAAGGGTTATGGAATAGTTAAAAGATAGGGTGGTTACAATTAATCCACTAAAATTCCTTTTAGTGGCTAAAAATCGTTTTATGTGGATATATTAACATGTGATAAGCCAATACTTAGTAATGTATCGAACGTCCGTACGAGCAACCTAGGGTGTACAAGGGGCCATGGGGCAGAGCCTAACACAAAAGAATCCTTTGTTTTATTCCGTCTGGCCCCTTGTTTATTGTGACAAGGGGCATCTCTGTTGATGTCTAGAAAACCAATGGAAATGGCCCCTTGTTCACTATTGGATGGGCTGTCGTCCGTCGGGCACACATTAGTGGTACTTATGGGCAGCCCCAAGGTTTATGGACTTGGTTAAGGATAGGGTTGTTTACAATTAGCCACCTAAAAAAATCCTTTTATGTGGCTAATATTTAACATGTGATAAGCCACATAAGTATAGTAATGTAGGGAAAGTCGTCTGTCAGTCGTCACCGTCTGTCCGGTCCGTCCGGCCGTCCGTCCGTCACACTTTTCGGTTAACCACTTTGTCCACAGGTTTCTAAATATGCTGAAGGTGGCATCCGGTTCGACAGACGCATTTCTTGTTTTCTATTAAAGAGGCTATCAGGATTTTTTTCACAATACTAAAATATGTTGCGTCAATATGATATTCCCCTTTGACGTGTTCACGTGTCAAGGCGAATGTGTGTGGGGGTTTATGATCACCTCCTGTGATAACTCTGTTATTATATCTATATTGCCTGCCGTGTTATTTATAATTGTATTCCCGGGGACTCCGTCGGGGGATACTATGGATTTGACAGCGGGCCGCGTCCCCCCCCGCAGACACTTCTTGTCCGGAGCATAAACTCGTAACCTTTGGAAATATTTCATGAAACTTCACACATGCATAAGACCACGACCCGAGGTGTTGTCGCGCACAAGAATGACAACTCTTGCGTAGCTAATTTTTTTAGTTATCTCCTTTTTAGATCACCAGAGCGAAGCTCAATTGTGAGATTGTTACCTAATGTGTCCGTCGTCGTCCGTCCGGGCACACATTAGGGTACTTATGTGGCTGCCCCACAGGTTATGGAATTGGTAAAGGATAGGGTTGGTTACAATTAGCCACCTAAAAATCCTTTTTGTTTTTTATTTATGGCTAAAAATCGTTTTATGTGGCTAATATTTAACATGTGATAGCCACATAAGTATAGTACTGTAAGAACATCGTCAGGTCCGTCCGTCGACCGTGAACATATCAATCGTTTCTCCTCAGTAAAACATTGGGCCTTAGTCACCAAACTTCATGGTCATGTTCTTAGGTAGGGGGATTACAAAATTGTTATAATGATGTCATTACGTAATCCAAGATGGCCGCAATCTAAACAATAGCACAAATTCTTCAAAAATCTTCTTTCAAGAACGCCAACCGGATTTCGACAAAATTGGTAGGAATGAGCGATGTACAATGCTCTTTCTCAAAGTTGTTAAATGGTGATCAGGTCAAATCGATTATGGTAATGGTTATATATCAAATCGAAGGTATCACGTGGCGATTCACTCTGGTGCATTTTTTGTCGAATTCAGATGGTTATGTCATCCAAGATGGCCGCCGAAAGGTCAAACGGTCTTTTCTTTTATGTTAAGATTTCAAAATTCTTCTTTCACATGAACCGATTGGCCATGGTAGCCATCTTCACAGTTATTTTTAAGTCCATGGATGAAGCCTTTTCAGATTTGTTAAAATGGAGGTCATCGCTAATCCATGATGGCCACATCTAAAAAATTAGCATAAATTCCTAAAAAATCTTCTTCCATGAACCGTCATAGCCGAATTTCGACGAATACTTGGTTTAGAATGATCGAATATACAATGCTCTTCAAAGTTGTTAAAATGGTGACCCGGGTCAAAAATGGGCGTGGCCCGTGGGGGTCAATTGGGGTCAAATTTATTTTGACCGAATGATGGTCATGTCTTTATCAATTGAAGGTAGCAAAGAGGACGATCACTCTGGTACATTTTTTGTCTAAATTGTATCTCTGGTAAAGTTTTTTTGGCTAAATTGGATGTTCTTGTCATCCAAGATGGCCGCCGAAAGGTCAAAAGGTAATTCTTTTATTAGAGATTTCAAATTCTTTTCACACGAACCGCTCTGCCCATGGTGGGCCAAACTTCACAGTTTGTTACGTGGGTGAAGCCTTTTCAGATTTGTTAAAACGGAGGTTCGTCGCTAATCCAGATGGCGGCCTCTAAAAATAGCACCAAATTCTTAAATAATCTTCTTCTCGTGAACCGCAAGCCGGATTTCGTACGAATCTTGGTGGGAATGATCGATGTACAATGCTCTTTCAAAGTTGTTAAAATGATGACCCCGGGGTCAAAATGGGCTGACCGTTGGTGTCAAATTGGGGTTAAATTTATTATTTTTGACCGAATATGGTCATGTCTATATCAAAATTGAAGGTTATCAGAGAGGCGATCACTCTGGTCATTTTTGGTCGAAATTGGATGGTCATGTATCCATGGATGCGCCGCTGAAGTTTCCAAAAGGTCGTTCTTTTATTTGATGATTTCAAAATTTCTTCTTCACACGACACGCTTGGCCCATGGTGGTCCAATGGTCCATGGGTGAAGCCTTTTCAGTTTGTTTAAACGGAGGTCATCGCTAATCAAGATGGAGCCGTCTAAAAATAGCACTTTTTTTTTTACAAACACATGAAATCAATGTCACATTCTCCTTGGTGTTCATGGAGGGTCCGGTGAGCGAGTTAGGGCCATCATGGGGGGAGCTTTTCTTATGGCAAAGTGTCCGTGTCGTCGTCCGTGACATTTTCAATCATCTTCTCCCGAACTGCTGAGCCGATGTTGGTCAAACTTTACAAGGGATTATGCATTTCAGATTTGTTAAAATACAAGGTCATCGACAATCCAAGATTGCCGCAGTGGATAAGTAGGTAAATTTCTTAAAAAAAAAATCTTCTTCTCACGAAACCGCCAGGCCGATTTGACGAAACTTTTATATGAATGATCGATAGTTAATGCTGGATTCAGATTTGTTCATTTGGTGGCACTGGGTCAAAAATGGGCGTGGCCCGAGGGGTCAAATGGGGTCAAAATTTTATTTTTGACCGAATATGTCCTTTTTTTTTTTTTTTTTTTTTATATCAAATCGAAGTATAGAAGTAAAATCACATGCACATTCGCATAATATTGCTAGATCAGAAGGTACCAACAAATTCTGTGGAACATTTGACGTGTAAGTGAAGAGTCTTTGTGAATCAAGATGACCACTATGCAGGCTTTTAGGTAGAGCGATACGGCCATTTGGGCCTCTTGTTTTGTTTCGCGCACTAATTTCTTGTCCGGAGCCATTTAAATCGACCACCCTTTGGATATTTTCTGAAACTTTCACACATGCATAGGACCTCGACCCGAAGGTGTGTCGTGCACAAGAATGAATACATTTGCATAAGTAATTTTTGAGTTATCTCCCTTTTTTGTTTCGCACGCTGATTGACCATAACTCGACCACCTTTGGAATATTTTATGAAACTTCACACATTCAATTAGACCACGAAAACCGAAGGTGTGTCATGCACAGAATGGGGAACTATCTTTGCATAGCTAATTTTTAGTTATCTCCCTTTTTGTTTTCGCGCACTAATTTCCTGTCCGGAGCATAACTCGACCACCCTTTGGAATATTTTCATGAACTTCACACATGCATAGACCGCGACCCGGAGGTGTGTCGGCACATATTGACAACTCTTGCGTTGCTAATTTTTTAGTTATCTCCTTTGTTAGTTGACTATTCGAAGAATAAGTAGAGCTTATGTTGTCCACCCCGGATGTCGGCCGTCAGCGTCACCACGCCTTGGTTAAGGTTTTTTATGTCAAGTTTGTATATGGAATACTACTGGCCCTACACCACCATACTTGGTCAACTCATCTCCTAGTGACTGTACATCAATTACCCCTGACTCTATATTTGACCTGACCTACATTTCCTCTGAATTACTTGGTTAATTCCCTTGGTTAAGGTTTTTGAGTCATGCTTGTATATGCAATACTAATGGCATACACCAACCATACTTGGACAACTCATCTCCTAGTGATGCACATCAATAACCCCTCATCTATATTAGAACGTGACTACATTCCCTCTTTGTAATTTACTTACTTAAATACCCTTGGTTAAGGTTTTTAGTTCAACCTTGGTTTAAGTTTTTTTTATTCAGTTGTACATTGAATACTATTGTGCATCCAGACACCGTAATCGACAACTTTTCTTCTTAGGTATGTTAATTCAATAACCCTGTTCTATATTTGACTTCACCTACATTCCTTTCAATTACTTACTTAATTCTTTTGGTTAAGGTTTTTAGTCAACCATCTATATGGATACTACTGGCCTACACCCACCATACTTGGACAACTTCATATCCTAGTGATGTTACATCAACACACTGATCTATATTTGACATTGGTACCTACATTTCCTCTTGAATTAACTTACTTAATTCTCCTTGGTTAATGTTTTTAGTCAAGCTTGTGATGGAATACTTCCTGGCCCTACCACCAACCGTCTACATCATCAACCCCTGACTATTATTTGACCTTGACCCTACATTTAACCTTGAATTACTTACTTAATTTTCCCCTTGGTTAAGGTTTGTACTCGACCTTGGTTAACTTTTTACTGCAGCTTGTACCTGGATTATATTGTGGCTACAGGAACACCATACTTGGACAACATTTTCTCATAGTGATGTACATCATAACCCTGATCTATATTGTACCTTGACCTAATTTCCTCTTGAATTACTTTCTTAATTCTCTTTGGTTAAGGTTTTTAGTAAGCTTGTAGATTGAATACTCATGGCCCTACACCAAACATACGTTTGAACAACTTCTTCTACTGTGATGTACATAACAAATCCCTGAACTATATTTGACCTTGACCTACATTTAACCTTAAATTACTTACTTAATTCCCTTGGTTTAAGGTTTTTACTCAACCTTGGTTAAGGTTTTTAGTCAAGCTTGTAGATGGAATACTATTGTGCATACAGCACCATACGTGGTTATACTTTTTCTCATGGGTGAACATCATTAAACCCTGACCTTTATTTTCTTCACCTAACATTAAATTGAATTACGTGCTTAAATGTTTATAGTCAAAGTTGTATATGGATTACTTTGGGCCTACATCTACCATACTTGGACAAATTCATCTCCTAAGTGATGTACATCAATATTCCCTGACCTATTATTTGACTTTGACCTACCTTCCTACTTTTACCTTGGATTACTTGTTATCTCCCCTTGGTTACGGTTTTTACTCAAGCTTGTCTATGGATTAACTCCTGGGCCTACAGCAACCATACTTGGAAAAAACTTTATCCTCCTAGTGATGTTACATCAATAACCCCTGTACCTATATTTGACTTGACCTACTTCCTATTTTTATCCTTGGATTACTTAGTATCTTCCCCTTGGTTACGGTTTTTACTTAAGCTTGTATATGGAATACTCCTGGGCCTTACAGCAACCATACTTGGAAAACATTATCTCCTAGTGAATGTACTCTATAAACCCCTGTCCTATATCTGGGACTTTGACCTTCATTTATCCTTGATAATTAACTTACTTTAATTTACCTTGGTTAATGTTTTTAGTCAACCTTGGTTATGGTTTTTATGCAGGCTGCAGCCACCTTCTTTGTCAAGCTTGTGGTACATCGACAACCTAGTAGTCTGAGCTATGCTGTTTCCTACAGCTCTTGTTTGTTTTGGCACTCTAAAACCTGGACACTATGCATGAAGACCCGTTTTCTCGTGTGCTCTGTACACCTTACCTGTAGAGAGAACAATAGAGACTGGGAGAACCATTCACCTGTGATTTTTTTTGGGGTTACTAGCATGTGCTAGCATGTGCAAATGTCAGTCTTGACCACTCTTGACCACAGGTAATTTATACAGGTAACAATTTCTACATTGGATATTACAATTTCGTAAACTGTGTTGAAATATGGTGGCATTATGTGGACCTGTTCAGTAATATGAGATAAATATAGGATATTAAAAAAAAAATTCTGGGCTCCAGTTGCAAAGCATTATTTTTTTTTAATTTTTAAATTTTTTTTTCATTTTTTTTTTCATTTTTTTTTTCTTATTCTTTTTTAATTTTTGTCTAGTAGACATAAGGTCGTCTCAAGTGCTATATACAGGTCTATTCACTGTGCATGTGCTAGATGTGCAACTGACCACTGACCACTTATAGGTATTTATTACAGGTAAATGACTTATATTACATTTCCGTAACTGTGTTGAAAATATTGTGGCAATATGTGGACCTGTGCATATATGATATGTAGATAAATATAGGATATTAAAAAAACATTCTGGGCTCCAGTAGGGGAGCATTATTTTTTTATCTCTTTTTTTAAATTTAAATTTTTTTTTTCCATTTTTTTTTTTACTTTCTTTTCAATTTTTTTAACTTTATTACAGGTAATTTATACAGGTCCATTATTAACATTTCGTAAACTGTGTTGACAATATTGTGGCTGTTTGTGGGACCTGTGCCAGATATATGTAGATAAATATAGGACTATTAACAAAAATTCTGGGCTCCAGTAGCGAGCATTTTTTTATGCCCCGTTACCGAAGGTAGGGGGCATATAGTGTTACAGGTGTCCATACGTAAGTCCGTCCTGTCCGTCCAGTCTGTCCGTCAGATCCGTCCGTATGGATTTGCTATATAAAAGATCACACGACTAGCCCCTAAACTTCATAAGGTTTTATGGGCTACGGAATAAATTAAAGGAGTTCAAGGATTAGGCTCCTCCCCCTAGCCCTAAACCCCTAATATTTGCCCGCCCGTCCGTCCGTCCGGTCCGTACGTCCCGTTTACCATATTCTTTAGTTAACTTCTACAGGCTTCACATATTATGTCGATTTGTATAACGTGATACATATGAACATGCCTTACACACTCCACCACCCCAGTACTTCGACCTTCACCTTTGGCCTTTGACCTTTTCCACTTTAATCTTTGCTTGGCACTTTGGACATACTACGTGCACGTTTCTCAATCCTTTACACTAACTTCTCAATACTTTTGCCAATCGCTGACATATTTATGCACATGAATACATATGAAAACCATGTACCAACACTCCACCACCCCATTACTTGACTTGACCTAGACCTTCACCTGTTCTACTTTAAATTGTTTACTAGCATTTGGGACAATCTACCGTGCACGTTTCTCAATCCTACAATAACTTCTCAATACTTTTGCAATCGCTTAAATATTTATGCACATGATACTGATGGATCATGCCTTACATACTCCACCACCCATTACTTCGACCTTCACCTTTGACCTTCACCTTTTCCACTTTAATTGTTTACTTGCCACTTTGGGACAAAATCTACGTGCGCGTTCTCAATCCTACACTAACTTTCACCAACACGCTTTTGGTCCAATGGTCCTCTACCGCCCTGTGACAAATCACACTTCGTCCTGCCCCACTAAGCACAAGGTCAAGGTCACAGACTTGGTGTGTTTGAAACCTTAACACTCAGTTAAATGGCTTATAATTTGTGTTTCCTTGCTCGCATCTGCTCACATTTCACAACACGCATTGCTACAATGGTCCTCTACCGCCCTGTGACAAATCCACATTCGTCCCGCCCCCTACTAAGGCCCAGGGTCAAGGTGCGTTCAAACCTTAACGCTAGGTAAATGGCTTTATAATCAAAAATATGCCTCGTTTTCTTTGGCGGTGCCAGCGGGGGCATTCGTGTGCGATAGGCAAATTTCTAGTTATCTTTATTTTTTTTTATATTACATTTCCGTGGACTGTGTTGAAAATTATTTGTGGCATTATGTGGACCAGTGCAGTATTTGTAGATAAATATAGGGGACTATTAAAAAAAAATTCTGGGTTCCAGTAGAAGATTATTATTTTTAATTTTTAAACTTTTTTTTTTCATTTTTTTTTTCAATTCTTTTTCATTTTTGTCTAGTAGCATAGGTCGTAGGGTAAGTCTTATATACAGACTTATTTTAATATAATAAAACAATTTATTGACTAGTGAGCCAGAGAATATAATTGGCCACTGATAATTGCTTTCGGGCCCAGGCTCGAGGTCAAGGCGGGACAAGGCGGAGGCATTGATTCGCGGAAAATTCTTGTTTAACTTATCTCCCTTTGGTGTTTTCGTGCTCTGATTTTGTATCAGGCATAACTCGACACCCTTTGGAATATTTGTATGCCCCACAACGATAGTGGAGGGGGCATTTGTGTTACCCTTGTCCGTCCGTCCTCCGTCCCGCACACTCGGAATAGGTACTTGTTGTAAGCGTACAGGAATCTTATTGGGTAGGGTTTGGATTAGTGTTCGGTACTCTTGTTGGGAATTTTATAGAGTAAAAACCCAACAAGTATTCATTCGTAGGAACGTGCGTCCCGTTTCCTCTCAGTCGTCCCGTCCGTCCCTCACAATCTTACATTGGGTAAATGTCTCATAATTTCTTCATCCTATCGACCGATCTCCTTCATATTTCATATAACATTGCTCTAATGGCCTCTACCGCACTGTGCCAATCCACGTTTGTCCTGCCCCCGCCAAGCCCAGTGTCAAGGTTACATACTTGGTGCTTCATATACTTTAAATCTCAGGTAAATATCTTCTATTTTCGTTTGCTTTCACGGATCAGGCTTCATATTTCATATTTGCATTGCTCTAATGGTCCTCTACCTCCTGTGCAAATCCACGTTTCGTCCTGCCCCGTCAGCCAGGGTTAAGATCACATACTTAGTGCTTCAAAAACACTTTAACGTCAGGTTTATATCTTCTAATTTTGTTTCTTTCCGGATCAGCTTCATATTTCATATATGCTTGGCTCTACTGGTCCTCTACCGCCTGTGCCAGATCCACGTTTCATCCTGCCCCCGTCAAGCAGGGTTAAGATCACATACTTAGTGCTTCAAAAAACTTTAACGCTCAGGTAATATCTTCTAAATTCTGTTTCTTTCACGGATCAGCTTCATATTTCATTTATGCATTGCTCTAATGGTCCTCTACCGCCCTGTGCCAAAATCCACATTTGTCCTGCCCCCGCAAGCCAGGTCAAGTCACATACTTGGTGCTTCAAAAACTTTAACGCTCAGGTAAAAGTAAATTTTGACTTGGAATTTGGCCTCATTTATTAATCAAAGGATATGTGGGATTATCAGTGTTCTATGACACATTTTTTAGTTTATTAAACTTCACACATGCATAGAAGACGACCCAAAAGGTGTGTAGCACGTAAGAATGACAACTCTTGCATCTGTTAATTTCTTATTATCTCCCTTTGTTGTTTGGTGCACTGATTTGTGTCTGGAGCATAACTCGAACACCCTTTGGAATCATTTTCATGAAAACATCACCCCCCCCCCCCCCCCCCCCCCCCCCCCCCCCCCTTCCCCCCCCCCCCCCCCCCCCCCCCCCCCCCCCCCCCCCCCCCCCCTCACATGCATAGGACCACGACCCTAAAGGTGTGTCAGGCAATAATGACAACTCTTGCATACTAAATTTTTTTAGTTATCTCCTTGTTTTTCCGTCTGATGTTGTCCAAGGAAAAAAAAAAAAAATAAAAAAAAAAAAAAAAAAGAAAGAGCATAACTCGAACACCCTTTTTTCAAACTGCTTGTGTATTGGGGAGGGGGACTACAATGCGCTTGTCGACAAGCGTCCATTTCTAGTTTATCAGTGAGTTTGTGGTATTGTTTTTCCACAGGGCACAACTGCAATGTGGGGGCGCTGGTGTTCCACCCACAGGCGACGGTTGGTCTGGATGATAACGCAGTCTGTATGGCATCTTGTAGTCAGGATGGTGCGGTAAAACTCTGGACCTCGTCAGGTATAGGATGGGTTTTGGCATAGAGGTAGAAACATTAGAAACGTAGAATACTTTAAACCCTTTCACCCAAAGTAACTGGAATGGATTTTGATATATATATTTAGACCCAAATCCGTCACAAAATGATTTCAGACTAGTCCATTTATGAAAAAAAGGGGTGTTTTTGTTCTCAATAAAATATGAAAATCACTTGCAAAAAGTGCAGATCCTGATGAGACGGCTCGTCACGAGCGGCCTTCTTTGGATCTACCACTATTTTCAATACATTTACCACTTTACAGGCCTGTGGTGTGGAAGGTTAATCCCAGCTCGGTTATACACTTGATCACAAAATTAATAAGCCCCATTTCTCCAGTCACATATGATAAGGAATTAGTATTTGAGTATTGTTACTCAATCATTTCTGAAGCATTGGGTATTTCACATTTTTATTGGGTAAAATAAAATCAACTACTGTTTACACATCAACAGACTGCAATTATTGATAGTATGCTTCTAAAATGAAACATGTCACTGGCATTTCATTTGAATTGTCTCCTTGAGGGGACAATTTTATGAAATACCCAAGATATTTTTTCATGGAAATGATGTTTGTTTTCATGGAAAAAAAAGAAAATATGCTATATTTGTGGTCTGGTTTTATTGTTTCTGTAGCATGATAAATGTATCACAAATATTTCATTGCTTTTTGATTACGCACGTCTTCTTGATTTCAATTGGTTTTTTTTTAGCATTTTAATTGGGTATTTAAGCAAATTATGCACCTTATCTGGGCTCTGCATATGACCTTGTGCATGGACTTAAACATTCCAAATAGATATAGATATGGACATCAGTCTACTGGAGTGTGCTATTTTTTCATATAACACATAAGCCCCTTTCCCCCTCCATTTGCAGCGAGGAGCCAATAGCCTGGACATTGAGGGCCAAGCCCTTTCCTCTGTGTCGTGACTGCGTACCATCCCAGGCGGACGGTTCCTCGTTTCTTGCTGGTAGTAGGTTTTATAATCTTGTTTTTTTGTCACGTGGAGAATTGTACATTGATTATGAATCCTTGGATTTCCATGTGTTTGTCGATCTGCTGTGTTCAGATAAGGTGCGTATTGGGTGTATTTTACGCACTTATTTTAGCAGAATATGCATTGATTATGAAAAGGGAGTACAAAATACTCACAGAAAGTTGTAAATATTGTTCTTGTAATTTATGACTACCCATGAAATACATAGTTATACGTGTAAATATAAGCATATGTTCTCATCGATAATAAACAACTTCTGGTGAAAATACGACTACTTCCGCTATCTATATTCATAACGCACATCTGCAGTGCCGGACTGCAAATAGGCTGCAAATACCATTCATACCGATTTACAGTCTAACAACTGCTAATTTCATGGAGCGGTATATAAAAAATAGAATATTCATATTTTTGCAACGAATATGAAATATATGTTCATTCGAGTGGTGTGAAACTGTCCATATGTCACTCGTGCCTAACGGCACTCGTGAAATATGGACATATCCACACCACTCGATGTAATATTGTCATATTGTTGCAAAAATTTGATTATCCTTTATGTATTTAATTTTCAAAATTGTAGTAGTGAAAATACAGTAATAAAGTTGAAATTTACTTGGTTGAACTGCAAAAAGCAAACAGTGTTTGCTTTTTGCAGAAGTTAATTACGCATTGAATTTGAAATCTGGGGGTATAATTACTCTTTAGATACACAACTTATCTGGAGCTCTGTATCTGAAATCAGTATCAATTTTATCCACAGTGCTCCAGATAAGTTTTGTATCTATATTATACTCCTACATTTCAAATTACTTTTACAAATGTATTATTGATTTTCTTCCTTATTGAATAGGGAACAAATGATAAAAAGAAAACAAATTTAAAATTCACTTATTTGAGCTGCAAAAAGCAAAACACTTTTGTTTTTTGCAGGCTTACTATTAAAGTAAATTTTCACTAGTCAATTTGAAAATCAATGCTATTTCTCATTGCTGCTAGTTTTTTGTACTGCCAATTATGATATTCAATGCGTATTCTGCATAAAGTAAGTGTAAAAAAACAATAGCACCTTATCTGGAGCTCTGTTTTCCTTTATGTCTTCCAGCGGGCTCTTCTTCCATGTCTTCAGTCAGTTGGTGATGGCAGATTACAGAATCGCTTACTTCCAATAAGCCATACTATCTCTATCTATGACTTTGATATTGAGTTTATCCCTGCTAGCACTGGGGACAGTCCAGGCAGAAATTACAGATAACAATAACAACCAGACTTGTTTGTGTGTTTGTTATGCACCCTGTCTCGGTGGGAGCCATGAGAATTGAGTGATTGGACTGTGTTGGTCAGTCTGTGTGTATCGTTAGAAGGTTTTCCAGAGTTTTTATGCCACCGGTTTCGAAGAAAAACGGTGGCATATAGTGTTTGGACCGGTCCGTTTGTCGTCCATCCGTCTGTCCGTCAATACACTTTTCGGTTAACCACTTTGTCACAGTTTTCAAATATTGCTGCAGGTGGCATCCGCATTAGACAGACGCTTTTCTTGTTCGTATCTATGGCGGGACCATTTTGTGCCGATGGGCAAATTTTCTTGTCTTCTTGTTGACGTATCGGTTGGATTAATCACTATTTATTTTAAACTATTATCAGTGTATCTATTGACTTAGTTCTGTATGTTTTAGTTTTGACAAAAACTCGTGGCGTTTGTGGGACCTGGAAGCCTGGGAGGGGATCCTCATCAGGAGGGCCACAGTATAACCCGTCTACGATATCGCCTTCCTACAAGGACGGGGCCTGGCTACTACATGGTAGGTGACCTGGTCCTGGAAATATGGGTGATGTTATGGCTTAACTCTTGGTTTATTCTGGCATGCCATCTGATCCCTCGTCACGTCTTGCATTTCCAAGCCGAGTATGTTAACCTTACTACACTGAATTAAATGTTGTCGTCTGTGGAAATGTTTTTATTTTCAAATATTTCTCGACAAAAACCTGGTTTTGACAGCACATGAGAATCGTCTCCAGTGGAGACGATTTTCATGTGCTGTCAAAAACATTTTTTTGTTAAGAATTAAAGCAAAAAATGAATCAACGTACTGAAAGTACTGGACTGGACGGGAGACAAGTAGCCACTTGTGAATTTGCAATACTCAGATATTCCTTGTTAGAAATATAGTCGATGTTGATTGGATTGGATGTACAATCTGCAAATTTGGAGAACTTGATCAGTTACTGGTGTTTTGTAACTACAGCCTGCTCTAAAACACAAATTGGTTGATGAAGCAAAGGTGCTTTCTGCGACTTATTAACCGTTTTCGAGGTATTTGCAGACGTATTATGTGAAATCTTTTCAATAATTATGACTGGCGTAGGCCTACATAAGTGTATGCTGCATGAATGGAAAAATGTTTTCATGAATTTTTTTCACTTACCAGAGGGTAATTTTTTCGAAAATCGCCCGTAAACCACAATATGAAAAAGAAATGGCCTTCGACGTTCGAATTGCGACTGTGTGGTACACGTTACGGGGCGGGTTTCAATAACAGCAATTTGCTTCACTTCAAAAGTAAAGTTTGGCATGCCAAACTATTTTACAATAATGTGAGCATTGGCCTTTCTATTCATACTTGTTTGCGGTTCCACTCGCTGACTTTAAATGTCACCTGACTGTTGTTAATGGCAAATGCAAATTGAGCCTATTGAAGACGTTCCCCCGAATGAACAGAGAGCCACTTCCAAAAGTAGTACCGTGCAAACGGCCAGAAATCACGATCCCAATAGCGTGGAGACAGTATGTCTCCCGCCAAAAACAGCAGACGGCAATTTTCGTCAACAGCGTAGGAAGGGTTAAACTTATCAAAAAGTTGCAAAGCGGTTTTCTTGCTATCACAGAGTAGGTGAGCCTGTCTCTTGAAATAGCGGCCACAACTGTGTGTATCGGGATTGGCATAGAAATTTATGGTATATCAGGCTTTGCTCGAAATCAGTTGGCTATATTTAGCTCTCAAAAAACAACTGTATTATTCTGTTGTGGACACCATGGATTTATTTCAGGTGGCTGGCTTTTTGCATGTGATATTTTGTTCCTAAGAAACATGTACGATATTCATGAATATATTAACAAATGTTAGATATCTTTCGAAATTTTGTCATCTTTTCGACCACATTCACAGAAAATATCACAGTTTCTGTACATGTATTTCACGAAACCTGCCCAAATTTTACGGCCATATAAACAATGCAAAAACAATATTTTTTTCAATAATATTAAATTTTATCAAAATTCAAGAATGAGCCTTCTTTTTATTTTATAGTGAAATTTGGTCAAATATTGATTTTATTACAAAAAATTAATTTGTCTATGGGAATTTAACATGGGGGAAAAGGAAGTGGAAATTGACTCCGAAACCTGGCTAGATAGTTTGGAAATGATCTAACTAAGAAAACAAAAGTTAAATTTTGAAAATCGGTCCAGTATTTCTGAAATTCTAAAAATTTCCCCATGGTAAATCCCCATAGACATCTTCACTCTATGAAGATGTCTATGGGGATTTAACATGGGGAAATTGTTTTTTGCAATAAAATCAATATTTGACCAAATTTCACGAAATAAAAAGAAGGCTCATTCTTAAGTTTTCATTTAATTTAATATTATCAAAAAAAATATTGTGTTTGAATTGTTTATATAGCCGTAAAATTTGGGCAGCTTTCGTGAAACAGAGAGTAGGTACAAAATCACATGCCGTGTCTCACTTAACTGTTGAACTGACACATGCACATTTCAGGGGGCTGGATGCGTTCGGACGTGTGTGGGACCTGCGAATCGGGTGATGTATTATGTTCCTTGAGGGCCACCTAAAGTCCATCCTCGGCGTGGATTTCGCTCCTGATGGGTAAGTCACTCGCATGTTTCAACATTATACTGGTTATTAAAAATTGCTGTTTTTGTAGCATTATCTACAAGCATTCTTCAACAAATTTACTCTCTCCTATTATGCTGAGGTTAAGGCCACAAAAGTGGTTGGTCGGGAGAACATGACGGCGTAAATTAACGTTAGGGGTTCCTCCTTATAGGAATCGCGATTTGCCTTGTTTGGCCCTCAGGTACGTTTTTATTTTTCGCTCTTTTGTTACCGGCGAGTTGAATTGGGTTATTGCCCATTATAAAAGTAGTAAGATTATGACTGATCCTACTGCTTTTGGGAGAGAACTAAGCGATTCTGGTGAGGCGAGGACCTGACATCCGATCTGGATTATTCTGATTTCAAGGCTGAATACATAGATTTTCTATTGTAAACATTCAGTTCTGATTTTGGCATTTTCTCCTCATTTGGTACAGGTAATATATGGGATTTAGTACTAAACCCATGGACCTGGCCTTTAATGACCTTAGCTGTTGATAGGCCATTAAACACCAAAAACCAAACAAACAAACAAACAAGCAAAATAAGACTAAAAAACATTAAACAATCAGAAAACTTAACAACACACCATATATTTAATTCATGCCGTCACCACCGAATGGTGAGGGGGTATATAGTGTTACCGGCATCCATATATTACGGCACATACTTAGCACTTAAATTTCTTCTAATTTCTGTTTCCTTTCTGATAATTGCTTCATATTTATATGAAGGGGTATATAGTTTTCGTAATTCCGTCCATCCACGTCAAAGTTTTTGACCCATTTTAAGTCCGATGACCTCAAACTTCATATACTTACTTATCATCATCCATATTTTCATTCCATACCGAATTAAGGTCAAATTACTAAGAAATTTGCATACGTAAGAGTTACATTAAAGTTTTTGGGTACCCATTATCTCTGCAACGGTATGTTGGATTGACTTCAAACTTGGTATACTTTCTTATCATCATCCATAGTTTGCGTTATTATAAAATATGCGTTAATGTTTTTACATACCTTATATCTCCACAACATTTACTCCGATTTACTTCCAACATCCAATACTTCTTATTCATCATCCATATTTATACCCCCCGCAACGAGTTGAGGGGGGGTATACTGGAGTCAGGTTGTCCGTCCGTGCGTCCGTCCGTGCGTCCGTCCGTCCGGATAAACTTAACATCAGAGAAATATTGTTATAACTTCTATTTCCTTCATCTAAAATGCTTCATATTTCACACATGCATTCCTGTAAGGCTGTACTACCATGCTGTGCCAAATCCACGACCGTCCAACCCCCGCAGATTCCAAGGTCAAGGTCAATTACTTAGTCCGTAAACTTAACATCAGAGAAATATTGTTATAACTTCTATTTCCTTCATCTAAAATGCTTAATATTTCACACATGCATTCCTGTAAGGCTCTACTACCATGCTGTGCCAAATCCACGACCGTCCAACCCCCGCAGATCCCAAGGTCAAGGTCAAATACTTAGTCTCTTTACAAAACTTAACATCAGAGAAATATTGTTATAACTTCTATTTCCTTCATCTAAAATGCTTAATATTTCACACATGCATTCCTGTAAGGCTCTACTACCATGCTGTGCAAAATCCATGACCGTCCAATGTCTGATCCCAATGACTGATCCCAATGTCAAGGTCAAATACTCTTTACAAAACTTAACATCAGAGAAATAAGTTATAACTTCTATTTCCTTCATTGAAAATTCTTATTATTTCACTTGTGCATTCCTCTAAGGTTGTACTATCATGCTGTCACAAATCTACGAGTGTCCAACCCCCGCTGCTCCCAACGTCAAGGTCACATACTTAGTCTCTTTACAAAACTTAACATCAGAGAAATATGTTATAACTTCTATTTCTTTCATGGAAAATACTTAATATTTCATATGCTGTGACAAATCCCCGCTGATCTCGAGGTCAACGTCACATACATACCGTATAACCTTGGCTTAACGCCCCCCTCCTAATAAACGCCCCCCCCCCCCCCCCCCCCCCCACCCCCCCCCCCAATAAAAAAAATAAAAAAATCCTTATTTGTGTTTGAAATTGGCGGTCCTTGGTAAAAAACAATTTGTTTTTTTTTTTTTTTTTTTTTAATGGCTAATAAACGCATACCGCAATATTTTTTTTTTTTTACCAATGACCGGCCAATTTCAAACACAAACCTAGTTTCAACACAAATATCTTAAATCTTATTTGTGTTTGAAATTGTGGTCCTTGGTAATAATTTTTCTTTTTTTCTTTTTTACTGGAACTAATGCTAATAACCCCCCCCCCCCCCCCCCCCCCCATAAATAATAATAATTTTTTTTACCAATGACCGCCTTAATCCTTAAAGGCAAAGTACAAATAATCCTTAAATCCTTATTTGTGTTTGAAATTGGCGGTCTTTTGGTAATTTTTTTCTTTTTTACTCTTTTTTTTTTTCTTTTTTTTTCTTTTTTTTTTTTTTTACTGGCTAATAAACCCACCTTTGTAAAATGTAACGCCTCCGGGGGCGTTAATTCGAGGTTATACGGTAGTCTCTTTACAAAACTTAACATCAGAGAAATCGGTTATAACTTCTATTTCCTTGCTCGGATCTGCTTCACATTTCACACACTCATTGCTCCAATGGACCTCTACCACCCTGTGACAAATTCACATTCATGCCGCTCGCGCTAATCCCAGAGTCAAGGTCACAAGCCCACACACTTGGAAATTTGTACATATTTTAGGGGTACCTGGGCCCACGCGGGGGGTATATTCCGTAAGCCTCGCTTACTGACCAATCTAGTTTCATTCTATAGCCTGCCCATGTGGTCCACATGCCCAAGGTCAAGGTCAAATGTCTTCGAAATTTGTGTTAAAGTTTTTACATACCTTATATCTCCACAAATCTTACTCCAATTTACTTCAAATAATTCTTTATTATCATCCATATTTTCATTCTATAGCCCGCCCATGCGGCCCACATGCCCAAGATCAAGGTCAAATGACTTGCGTTAAAGCTTTTACATACCTTATATCTCCTCAACCCTTAATTCAAACTTCAAATAAATACACTCCGAGACCATCAAATGCCTCGGCGGGCTCGACATGCGGGCCGCGGCCATCTGTAGCCGATTTCATCAAAATTGCAAAGTATACTTTATATCTAGCAAAGTATACTTTGAGGGAGAAATTTTCAATTTTATGATAAATTTATTAATTTTTATTATACTGAATTTATTACATTATCACAGCCATTTTGGCTGTGATAATGTAATAAATTCAGTATAATAATTATGCATACTTTTAATCATAAAATATATGCAGTCGTTAGTTTTATATGAAATAATGCATTTCAGGAAAAATCAATGATTACTCCCTCAAAGTATACTTTGCTAGAAAAGTATACTTTGCAATGTTGATGAAATCGGCTACTGGTATGATAACTATATCCCCTAGACAGGTTCTGCCTCAGTAGTGAACACCACCTATGGTACTCGCAGGTGGGGTGTAGCTGCAGAAACTGAATTTATGGATTTTGTGACCAGTGTAGATCCAGATCAGCCTGTGCATCCGCACAGTCTGATCAGGACCTGCACTGTTCACTATTCCATCAAGGAAACAACCGCCATGCTTCTAACAAGCAATATAGATCATTATCAGGCTACAGGAGTGTGCTATTGGATCAGGAGCTACACTGGTCAGAAAGCCTATAAGCCCCATTTCTCCAGTCACTCGGTCACAACTATATTTGAGAACAATGTACATGCTTCTAACAAGCAATATAGAAAGATTATCACTGACCTTACTGCTTTTGGGAGGGGGCCAAGTGATTCTGGTGTGGCGAGGACCTGGCATCAGATCAGGATCATTTTGATTTCAGGGCTGAATATATAGTTCTTTTATTGTAAATATTCAGTTTATATGATTTTGGGATTTTCTCCCCATTTCTACATGTACTTGAACATGTACATGTACAGGTAATATATGGGATTTAGTACTAAACCCATTGACCCGGCCTTAAATGACCTTAGCTGTTGATTATCATAGGCTGTTAACCCCCAACAAACAAACCTACAGGCAATATAGATCGTTTCCAGGCTACAGGAGTGTGCTATTTAATGAGGAGCTAATCCCCGAAGCCCCGTTTCTCCAGTCATGGCCGCATATTTGTGTGTTTACAGTTACCACGTGGCCACGGGCAGTGAAGACAACACGGTGAGGATCTGGGACGTCCGACAACGCAAATGTATCTACACAATCCCCGCACACACAAACCTCGTCAGTAAAGTCCGCTTCCAACGTAAGTAAAGTCCTCTTCCGCACACCTGTAGCCTATTTCATCAACATTGCAAAGTATACTTTTCTAGCAAAGTATACTTTGAGGGAGAAATTTTTGGATACATTTATAAATGTTTATTATACTGAATTCATTACATTATCACAGGCATTTTGGCTGTGATAATGTAATAAATTCAGTATAATAATTCTGCATGCTTTTAATCATCAAATATATGCTGTCGTTAGTTCTATATGACATAATACATTTCGGGAAAAATAAATAATTACTCCCTCAAAGTATACTTTGTTAGATAAGTATACTTTGTAATTTTGATGAAATCGGCTACTGGTCTGTAAGTGGTGATACTTATATAGAGTAATTATTTAGCTCGCTCACATATGAGACTTGCCATGTGATTTTGTACCGTTTATAAACATTTCCATTATTTTTCATATGATTCCGCATTAACTCTGAACATTATGTCAACTTTTGATGCCTTTCCGGAAAATATTGTAAAGGTACAATATTGTTTGAACTTATTTTAATAAGAGCTAAGCCCCCTGGGCCGGTTTCCTCTGTATCCACCTCCTTCCTTCTTGGAAACGACATGCAAGGTCATCGAGCCAGTGCCGTCGTTAAATCCAAACATTTACATTTACACCACTATCTTATTTTTTTTGTCGTCTGCTGTTTATTTTCTATTTTCCATTTTTATCATCAAAAACATGCTTTGACAGCACTCTAGAATAATTTACAACATGGTTTGACAGCACTTCAGAATCATTTCCATTGGAAATGATTCTGAAGTGTTGTCAAACCAAGTTTTTATTGAGAAATAAGGCAAAATATAAAAGCAACAGCAGACGACAATTGTTGTGAGTAGCGGTCTAAGGGTTAATGATACTGTAATACTTACTATGGGAATGGAATGGTGTTGTGTTAACAGCCCCATAACAAACACATACATTAATCAAGGCAACATTTACTGACATTTGCAGGGTTTGTATCGACTGAATTATATTTCAGCTGACAGTGGCAGGTATCTGGTGACTGCTTCGTATGACTCCACAGCGAAGGTAAGCTAACGGCGCTCGGGCTCAAATACTCGGACTATCGGAGTATTTTGGCCACGACTTTAATAATATTTGCACGCAATTTATTCTGCAAAACACATTTTACCCACAATAAATATTGTCACGATATCAATGTATTTGGATGCAATTTCTGTTTCCATAAATGATGTCTGAATATTTAGGATTATTACGGGAGTAGCAATACTGGGCTTATTAGGTTTCACCCTGTCTGTCTGTCCGTTTATTTTTTGAAAGGTTTTGTAACAGTTTCTCAAATCACCTATAATTTCTCTTTGCCTTCAGCTAATATGTTCATATTGCACACGTTCATTACCTAGTGACGATACATCCTTCCACATTAATACAGTTACTGATCTACTGATCGTACGTCCGTCCGTCGTCTGTTTATGTATTTGAAAGCTTTTGTATCAGTTTCTCAAATAGGGGTCTTAAGAGCGTCGACGGTAGTGGTGCAACGATATACCGGTATATTGCGATATGTCATCCTGACGATACGTATCGCGGTACGGTTTTCGCGTATCGCGATATTTACACCATATTCTCGGTCGCCATCTTGTGTTAAAATAATTGTGTAAAATTATTCAAAATCATTCAAAACATAATTTTTAATGTGACAGAAGTCAATATTTGTAATAAACACGCCACAATTAGATGACTAATACATGTAGTGAGTAATCTCGGACGTCCAACACATCTGAAAGTTTTACAGCAAATTCCGTGTGTAAATTTTGTAAACCGTACTGTTACCTGGGTTCATTTCCCACCCAGTGACCTAAATCTTGCTAATTGCAGGTCTGTCGAACTGTTTACAATACCATTTGTTTTACGACACCCGATTGTTTGACCAAATTTTCATCACATCATTATGCGAATCATCACTAAAATCATGCCTACCCGCTGTGACAATAAAAGTCACGGGTCGATAGTTTCAATAATCCCCTAGCCAAACATTGCTTCTGGCTACTTTAATTGTCAGTTCAAAACACGTGTTATTCTCGTGGCAAAGTTATTTATACAGTACAGCCAATCGCTGGTAAGTAAAGGCAGCCCTTAGTGGCATGATTGACAGGTTACTGTTGCGAAAGACGTCGGCAATAGATATATCAGCGATTGATCATGAACGAGGTAGAGTTAACTCCCTCCGAATACTCTCAACCAGACAAACAAACACGTGTTTTAACGGGCGCCGGATGCGAGTCGTTTCTGGGTCGGGGTAGTAAAAATTATAAGCTGGGTCGCCCGGTAGCGAACAAATTTCGTAGTTGTCTACACACATTTTTGTCGCACCCGCTTGCGGAAAGCGCGATATAGTCGGCACTTTGGCGTATGTACGTACGTACTTACGTACGTACGTGTGTCCGGTTAAAGTTTTTGGTTAAATTGTTTGGTTAAGTTTTTTGGTTAAAGTTTTTGGTTAAGTTCTTTGGTGTGTCCGGTTAAAGTTTGTGGTTAAGTTGTTTGGTTAAAGTTTTTGGTTAAGTTCTTTGGTTAAAGTTTTTGGTTAAGTTTTTTGGTTAAGTTTTTTGGTTAAAGTTTTTTGTTAAAGTTTTTCGTTATACTATATCTCTGCAACTGCTTTGCCCATTACCTTGAAACTTCACATGGGTGTTTATCATCATCTATATTTTCATTCTACCCCCCTCCCGTGCGGCCCCTGTGCGCAATGTAAAGTTTTTGGTTAAGTTTCTAGCTCAACTGAGCGAAGCTCATGTGAGCTATTGTTACCGCAATGTGTCCGTCGTCCGTCGTCGTCCGTCGTCGTCCTGCGACCGTCGTCCGTCGTCGTCCGTGAACATTTTCAAACGTCTTCTCCTCAGTAACCATTGGGCCAAAAGTCACCAAACTTCATGGTCATGGTCCTTAGGTAGGGGGATTACAAAATTGTTAAAATGACGTCATTACGTAATTCAAGATGGCCACCGTCGAAAAATAGCACACATTCTTCAAAAATCTTCTCCTCAAGAACCGCCAAACGGATTTTGACAAAACTTGGTAGGAATGATCGATGTACAATGCTCATTCAAAGTTGTTAAAATGGTGACCCCGGGGTCAAAAATGGGCGTGGCCCGTGGGGTCAAATTGGGGTGAAATTTTATTTTTGACCGAATATGGTCATGTCATATATCAAATTGAAGGTATCAACGAGGCGATCACTCTGGTGCATTTTTTGTCGAAATTGGATGGTTATGTCGTCCAAGATGGCCGCCAAAAGGTCAAAAGGTCGTTCTTTTATTAGAGATTTCAAAATTCTTCTTCACATGAACTGCTTGGCCCATGGTAGCCAAACTTAAAAGTTATGGTCCATGGGTGAAGCCTTTTCAGATTTGTTAAAATGGAGGTCATCGCTAATCCAAGATGGCCGCTGTCTAAAAATAGCATAAATTCTTAAAAAATCTTCTCATGAACCGCTGGCCGGATTTCGATGAAAATTGGTAGGAATGATTGATGTACAATGCTCTTTCAAAGTTGTTAAAATGGTGACCCCCGGGTCAAAAATGGACGTGGCCCGTGGGATTGGGGTCAAATTTTATTTTTGACCGAATATGGTCATGTTATACATCAAATCGAAGGTATCAATGAGGCGATCACTCTGGTACATTTTTTGTCGAAATCGGATTGTTATGTCATCCAAGATGGCCGCCGAAATGTCAAAAAGTCGTTATTTTATTAGATTTCAAAATTCTTCTTCACATGAACCGCTTGGCCCATGGTAGCCAAACTTAAAACATATGGTCCATGGGTGAAGCCTTTTCAGACTCCGGGGTCAAAAATGGCCGTGGCCCGTGGGGTCAAAATAGGGTCAAATTTTATTTTTGACCGAATATGGTCATGTTATATATCAAATCGAAGGTATCAATGAGGCGATCACTCTGATACATTTGTCGAAATCGGATGATTATGTCATCCAAGATGGGCCGCCGAAATGTCAAAAGGTCGTTCTTTTATTAGAGATTTAAAAATTATTCTTCACATGAACCGCTTGGCCCATGGTAGCCAAACTTAAAAGTTATGGTCCATGGGTGAAGCCTTTTCAGATTTGTTAAAATGGAGGTCATCGCTAATCCAAGATGGCCACCGTCTAAAAATAGCATATATTCTTAAAAAATATTCTCATGAACCGCTGGCCGGATTTCGACTAAACTTGGTAGGAATGATCGATTTACAATGCTCTTTCAAAGTTGTGAAAATGGTGACCCCGGGGTCAAAAATTGGCGTGGCCCGTGGGGTCAAATTGGGGTCAAATTTTATTTTTGACCGAATATGCTCATGTCATATATAAAATTGAAGGTATCAATGAGGCGATCACTCTGGTGCATTTTTTGTCGAAATTGGATGTTTATGTCATCCAAGATGGCCGCCAAAAGGTCGTTATTTTATTAGAGATTTCAAAATTCTTTTTCACATGAACCGCTTGGCCCATGGTAGCCAAACTTAAAACATATGGTCCATTGGTGAAGCCTTTTCAAATGTGTTAAAATGGAGGTCATCGCTAATCCAAGATGGCCGCCGTCTAAAAATAGCATAACTTCTTAAAAAATCTTCTTCTCATGAACCACTAGGCGGATTTCGACGAAACTTTGTAGGAATGATCGATGTACAATGCTCTTTCAAAGTTGTTAAAATGGTGACCCCCGGGTCAAAAATGGGCGTGGCCCGTGGGGTCAAATTATGGTCAAATTTTATTTTTGACCGAATATGGTCATGTTATATATCAAATCGAAGGTATCAATGAGGGGATCACTCTGATACATTTTTTGTCGAAATCGGATGATTATGTCATCCAAGATGGCCGCCGAAATGTCAAAAGGTCGTTCTTTTATTGAGAGATCAAAATTATTCTTCACATGAACCGCTTGGCCCATGGTAGCCAAACTTAAAAGTTATGGTCCATGGGTGAAGCCTTTTCAGATTTGTTAAAATGGAGGTCATCGCTAATCCAAGATGGCCGCCGTCTAAAAACAGCATAAATTCTTAAAAAATCTTCTTCTCATGAACCGCTGGCCGGATTTCGACTAAACTTGGTAGGAATGATCGATTTACAATGCTCTTTCAAAGTTGTGAAAATGGTGACCCCGGGGTCAAAAATTGGCGTGGCCCGTGGGGTCAAATTGGGGTCAAATGTTATTTTTGACCGAATATGCTCATGTCATATATCAATTTGAAGGTATCGATGAGGCGATTGCTCTGGTTCAATATTTGTCAGAATCGGATGATTATGTCATCCATGATGGCCACCAAAAGGTCCATTTATTCGAGATTCGAGAACGTCTTTTTCTCAGGAACCACATGGCCGATGCTGGCCAAACTTCATAGGAAGTTAAGATCCTTGGGTGAAGCATTTTCAGATTTGGTAAAATGAGAGTCATCGCTTAATCCAAGATGACCGCCATCTAAAAATATCACATTTTTTTTAAAACACATGAACTGGTGTTCATGGAGTCAGGTGAGCGAATTAGGGCCATCATGGCCCTCTTGTTTGGTTAAGTTTTTTGGCTAAAGTTTTTGGTTAAAGTTTTTCGTTATACTATGTCTCTGCAACTGCTTTGCCCATTACCTTGAAACTTCACATGGGTGTTTATCATCATCTATATTTTCATTCTACCCCCCTCGTGTGCGGCCCCTGTGCCCAATGTCAAGGTCAAATTACTTTGAAGTTTTTGGTTAAGTTTTTTGGTTAAAGTTTTTGGTTAAGTTTTTTGCTTAAGTTTTTTGGTTAAAGTTTTTCGTTATACTACATCTCTGCAACTGCTTTGCCCATTACCTTGAAACTTCATATGGGTGTTTATCATCATCTATATTTTCATTCTACCCCTTCCTGTGCGGCCCCTGTGCCCAATGTCAAGGTCAAATTACTTTGAAGTTTTTGGTCAAGTTCTTTGGTTAAAGTTTTTGGTTAAGTTTTTTGGTTAAAGTTTTTGGTTAAGGTTTTTGGTTAAGGTTTTTGGTTAAGTTTTTTGGTTAATGTTTTTCGTTATACTATACTCAACAAAACTAGAAACGTCCCTGTTTTATAGCCGGTGTAGCTCTGTCTATGTATGTACCACATGTTCAAAGTACATGTATTTTAAACCGTGGCGATGTTCAGAATACGATCATGTAGAGTTTAGCCGATACACACGGTTTACATAGCGGCCAGTGACCGGAACGTTGATTTCCACTTTTTGCACGTGCACGCTATACTTGTCATCGATAAGGTGATTCAGTTCATGTCGTACCATTCATGCGATAGGGGCTATTCGGAAAATTAATTTTTTTTTTAATTTTTCACTGTTTTCGATATGCCACGGCTTTCCGAAAACGAGCGAAATCGGGCAATTGGGATGCTTGCGGGTGGGATGGCCGCCAGGGCGGTTGCGCCTCGGTTTGGTTGCTGTCGGAAGACGATTGATCGTCTTGCAGCCCGGTACCAGCAGACTGGGGCTGTTCACGACCGGCAGCGACCTGGTAGGCCTCGTGTAACGACGGCTAGAGCCGATCGTTACATTATGTTGACGCACTTACGTCAACGTCGATTGGCAGCCACAGTCACTGCTAGGCGATACGGTGTCTCAGGGCAGACCATTCGCAACCGGTTACGTCGCAACGCCCAACCAATCCGGGCACGCCGCCCGTACACTGGTCAGATAATGACCCAACGTCACCGTGCTGCCAGACTGTTATGGGCACGACGTCATCTGAACTGGAGAAGGGCTGACTGGAACCGAGTTTTGTTCACCGATGAATCTCGGTTCACAGTTAGTCATGCTGATGGAAGATTACGGGTATACAGGCGTAAAAATGAAAGATTCACCGATTGTTGCATTGTTGAGAAGAACAGGTTTGGGGAGGGAACGTAATGGTCTGGGGTGGGATCATGGGAAACCGGAAGACAGATTTGGTTGTTGTACAGGCAACATCAATGCACAACGTTATGTTGCAGATGTGCTAAATGCACATGCCTTACCATTTATCCGTCAGCATGGTCCTGGTGTGACATTGATGCACGACAATGCCCGCCCTCACGTAGCCAGGGTCACCACTCAATACTTACAGCAAAACAACGTCGACGTCATGCCATGGCCCGCGGTCTCCCCGGATCTCAATCCCATTGAGCACATATGGGATGAGCTGGGCCGCAAAGCACGAGCTAACCATCAGATTGACAATGTTCGCGATCTTACACGGGCGTTGCAACGGGAATGGAGGAATTTTCCCAACGCACTGGTATTGCGTTACGTCACATCGATGCGGCGTAGGATCATTGCATGCATTCATGCAAATGGTGGCCACACTCGGTACTAACGAGATTTACTGAATTTGCCACATTTCTTATTGAAATTCCATCTCTAAAAATTAAGTAACACATTTCTGAGTTTTTGTGATTTTTGATTTTGACCCCTACCGCCCTTGGCCGGTTATCTCTCGAATATTTAACAAGATATCCAAATGCAATTTATTGGCTTTGATACAGAAATGAATGAACTTGTTTTTCCATTTTGATTTTTAAAAGTAACCCTTTTGGTTTTTGATGAATCTTTCCTTAAACATGGAGGGACGTTTCTAGTTTTGCTCAGTATATATCTCTGCAACTGCTTTGCCCATTACCTTGAAACTTCACATGGGTGTTTATCATCATCTATATTTTCATTCTACCCCCCTCCCGTGCGGCCCCTGTGCCCAATGTCAAGGTCAAATTACTTTGAAATTTTTGGTTAAAGTTTTTGGTTAAAGTTTTTTGGTTAAAGTTTTTTGTTATACTATATCTCTGCAACTGCTACGCCCATTACCTTGAAACTTCACATGGGTGTTTATCATTGTCTATATTTTCATTCTACCCACCTATCGTATGGCCCCTGTGCCCAATGTCAAGGTCTAATTAGTTTGAAATTTTTGGTTAAAGTTTTTGGTTAAAGTTTTTTCTTGTACTATATCTATGCACCTTGTTTGCCCATTACCTTGAACCTTCACATGCCTGTTTATCATCATCCATGTTTTCATTCTACCCCCACCCGTGCGGCCCCTGTGCCCAATGTCAAGGTCAAATTACTTTGAAGTTTTTGGTTAACGTTTGTGGTTAATGTTTTTTCATGTACTATATCTATGCACCTACTTTGCCCATTACCTTGAACCTTCACATGCCTGTTTATCATCATCCATATTTTCATTCTACCCCCCACCCGTGCGGCCCCTGTGCCCAATGTCAAGGTCAAATTACTTTGAATTTTTTGGTTAAAGTTTTTTTATGTACTATATCTCTGCACCTGCTTTGCCCATTACCTTGAAACTTCACATGGGTGTTTATCATCATCTATATTTTCATTCTACCCCCCTCCCGTGCGGCCCCTGTGCCCAATGTCAAGGTCTAATCACTTTGAAATTTTTGGTTAAAGTTTTTGGTTAAAGTTTTTGTCGTGCCGGCTTGCGGAAAGCACTATATACCGGTAGTCGGCACTTTGGCGTACGTCCGTCTGTACGTACGTGTGTCCGGTTAACGTTTTTTGGTTAAAGTTTTTCCGTCTACTATATCTTTTTTTTTAGTGTCCATGCCTCGCCCCAAGGCGCGACATGCCCCTCCCCCCAAAACAAGATATTTATTTGAAAACCGATGTCGGCTAATTAATATATACTGTTTATAAAAATAAAAATTATCTGTGTATGGAAGTACGGATAATTCTGAAGCTGTTCATGTATTCGTGAATTATCGCCCTTGGGGGACTCTCTTCAGCGTTGTGATAAAAGCAAATTTAGTCTTCAACGACAACACAACTATTTTGAAATGCAGTAACTTCGTAAGCTATATTCAGTATACTTTCCGATGTTATCTACATTTTGTTTTATAAGCATTTGGCCCTTTGGGCGAAATTATTCGTCGCCCGTATTAGTAAAATACCACCTGTCGTAAAACAGCTAGCTCCAGATTGGTTTACGGTAAAACAAATTTTACACTTTCGATCATAGGCATCACGGGACGGTTGAAAATAGCCAAAATTGACTGCTTTTCTGAGGGCGGCGGGTGACTTATAAAAATCACCGCCTCTCACAATCAGTTAAGGAGGCTCTTGCGACAAGTATTGAAAAATACTCGCAAATTTTCACTACAAATGCCCGAAAAATACCTTAAATTCTGACGCGAAACCGTACCGGCGAGACAGCATAGCATGCGCCATTTTCCAAGATGTCAAAATCAACCGGAGCTAACATTCAGTTTCGTAGAATTATGAAATACTCTAAAAAAAATACACCTAGTCAAGCCTCCCAAAGTCAAGAAATATTCATAAACCTATTTTTCTAGACACACTGGTGTAACTTACAGGGTTGGTAGTGAAGTATATAGAAAATCGTCCACCCCCTTTTTAAAGCTAGCTGCCCACTGTCCCGTGAGACCATATGTTCAACCTAGTTTCACTGAATGATAAGGTTTCCCTAACATAAAGCGGGCTACTTCGTCGCCCGTTTAATATAAATTATATAATAATATTCTGACATTTATTTCAGCTTTGTATGTGTAACACTGCTCATACTGGCAATATTTGTGGCTGTCAGTGTGACTGAAGAAATAGGGCTTATGGGTTTTGCAACCAGTGTAGATCCAGATCCGTCTGTGCATCCGCAGTCTGATCAGGATCAGCACTGTTCACCATTCCATCAATGAAACACGCATCATGCTTCTAACCAGCAACGTAGATCATTATCAGGCTACAGGAGTTTAGTATTTTACCAGGAGCTACACTGCTCACAAAATAATGTCATAAGCCCAGTCACGGCAACATTTGACAGGAGGTAGCCTTGTGAAGTTTCTGTGTGGAGGTCTACCGTCACTGAACACAGACTGGTCAAAGTGGAGGATATTCCTGTGTGACGAGAGCCATGTACCGTTCGCGGACCCTGCGTGCACCTACAGTCAGTACAAGACGAACCTGGTCGACAGGGTGGGCATGGCACCGGACAACATCGTACCAATAAACCCCGACATCCCAGGTATAGTACAAAAGAAGGTCACTATCTTATAGGTGGCTGTGACTGGAGAAATGGAGCTTATGGGTTTTGTGACCAGTGTAGATCCAGATCAGCCTGTGCATCCGCAGTCTGATCAGGATCTTCATTGTTTGCCATTCCATCAATGAAACACCCGTCATGCTACTAACAAGTGATATAAAATAATTATCAGGCTACAGGAGTTTGTTATTTGATCAGGAGCTATACTGGTCACAAATCCAATAAGCCCCGTTTCTCCAGCCTCAACCACATATAAGAAAGTGACATCATGACATTTACATTCTGATTATGTTTCAATACATTTGCTGCAAGTAGCAAAACTAATAGTACCAACGACAGTCATTATCTTATATGACAAAGCAACCATATGACCTTTGTAACTAACATAGATCCAAGACTAGTAGCTAGGTTTGTGCTAGGATTTTGAAATTAGTAGCCAAAATGCAGTCTTTGCGAAAGTCGTCGGTCCGTCGGACATGTCCGTTAAAATTGCCACCGGTCCGACGATAAACCCGGAAGTCGCCGGACCGAATGTCCGACTATAAAAAAAAAAAAAAAAAAAAGAAAAATGAAGAAAACAAAATATCTTATTCTAAGCTTCAATGAAATCACCTTCCTTCGGTATGCGCTTCTTGTGCTAGCTAGCTTTTCTTATATGACTGATTTACTTAAAAAGCTAAAAAAAGGTCTTGAATATCAAACAAAATCAATTTTTATTTTTTAGAAACAAAATTTCGATTTGTCCGGTCTGGTAAAAATTTCAAGTTTACCAGACTGAATGTCCTGTAAAATTTTGGCAATTTCGCGGAGACTGCAAAATGGACCGATAAAATGAAATAAGACACTACTATTTTACATTTGCTCTAATATTTGTAAAAACATAGTATTGTTTCAAATAATTTCTGAAATATTAGTAGCCAAAATGTAAATTTCTGTTATATTAGTAGCCACATGGCTATGGCTATGGCTATTTTTATAGCCAAATGGCTACTGTGGCTACCAGTAGCTCCAACCTAGTAGTAGTACTTTGCTGCAAGTAGTAAGTAGCACAAATATTTTGGTTACTGAATAACAAACAACATAGATCCTGATCAGTGCATGCTGACCTTGTGTTGCACTGGCCATAGATAAGGCAGGAATTGGTGTGTTTTTGTCACGCCCGCTTGCGGACACCGCGTTAATCGGCACATTGGCGTACGTCCGTATGTGCATCTGTACGTGCGTCGGGTTAAAGTTTTTGGATATACTATCGAAGCTCGTTTAATACTATCAAATGCCTCGGCGGGTGTGACATGCGGGTTGCGGCCATCTAGTTTTTAGTTGAGCTTATTATTATCTACCTTTGTCAAACAAGCACCCCTGTTTGCCATGCTGATTCGTGCCATGGTTCCAGTTGAAGACTCGGCGACCGACTACACAGCGAAGGTGCGGCAATATTTCCCAGAGCCCGGTCTGCCCAGGTTTGACATGTTACTACTGGGAATGGGGCCGGACGACCACACATGCTCCCTGTTCCCTGTCACAAGTTACTGGACGTAAGTAGTCACCTACATTATATCAGGTAAGTTACTGGACGTAAGTAATCACCTACATTATATCAGGTAAGTTACTGGACGTAAGTAATCACCTACATTATATCAGGTAAGTAACTGGATGTAAGTAATCACCTACATTATATCAGGTAAGTTACTGGACATAAGTAATCACCTACATTATATCCGGTAAGTTAGTGGATGTAAGTAATCACCTACATTATATCAGGTAAGTTACTGGATGTAAGTAATCATCTACATTATATCAGGTAAGTTATCGGACGTAAGTAATCACCTACATTATATCAGGTAAGTTACTGGACGTAAGTACTCACCTTCATTATATCAGGTAAGTTACTGGACGTAAGTAATCATCTACATTATATCAGGTAAGTTAGTGGATGTAAGTAATCACCTACATTATATCAGGTAAGTTACTGGATGTAAGTGATCACGTACATTATATCAGGTAAGTTACTGGACGTAAGTAATCACCTACATATATAGGTAAGTTACTGGATGTAAGTAATCACCTACATTATATCAATGACTGGATGTAAGCAATCACTACATTATATCAGGTAAGTTACTGGATGTAAGTAAATCACCTACATATCAGGTAAGTTACTGGACGTAATTACAGGTAAGTTACTGGACATAAGTAATCACCTACATTATATCAGGTAGTTACTGGATGTAATAGTCACTACATATAGGTAAGTTAATGGCGTAAGTAATCACCTACATTATATCAGGTAAGTTACTGGAGTAAGTAACACCTACATATCAGGTAAGTTACGAATTGGTAAGTTATCAAGTCCAAATTATATCAGGTAAGTTACTGGATGTAAGAATCACTACTTATATCAGGTAAGTTTATGGCGTATCAGGTAAGTTACTGGATGTAATACACTATATAGGTAAGTTACTGGATGTAATCACTTATTTATCAAGTAAGTCTACATTATGGATGAGGTAAGTACATCTACATATAATTCAGTAAGTCACTGATGTGAAGTAATCACCTACATTATATCAGGTAAGTTACTGGAGTAAGTATCACCTACATTATATCAGGTAAGTTACTATAAGTAACACTACATTATAAGGTAAGCAATAATCCTACATTATATCAGGTAAGTTACTGATGTATATAATCATCTCATACATTATCGGTAAGTTACTGGGTAAGTTAATACCTACTTTACAGGTAAGTTACGGAGTAAAGTAATCACCTATTATATCAGGTAAGTTACTGGACGTAAGTAATCACCTACATATCAGGTAAGTTACTGGACGTAAGTAATCACCTACATTATATCAGGTGTTAGGTAATAATCACCTACATTAAATAAGTTACTGGAGTAAGTAATCACCTACATTATATCAGGTAAGTTACTGGACGTAAGTAATCACCTCATTATATCAGGTAAGTTACTGGACGTAAGTAATCACCTACATTATATCAGGGTAAGTTACTGGACAGTAAGAACACCTACATTATACAGGTAAGACTGTAGTTAATAATCACACTACATTATATCAGGTAAGTTACTGATGTAAGTAATCACCTACATTATATCAGGTAAGTTACTGGACGTAAGTAATCACCTACAGTTATATCAGGTAATTACTGGACTAAGTAATCCTACATTATATCAAGTAGGAGTACTGATAAGTAATCACGCCTACATTATATCAGGTAAGTTACTACGTAAGACCGTATATCAGGCTAAGTTACTGGACAAATAAGTAATCCACTACATTATATCAGTAAGTTACTCGATGTTAGTAGTCATCTACATATATCAAGGTAAGAATTAATGGACGTAAGTAATCACCCTACATTAATATCAGGTAAGTTAACAGGATGAAATTAATCACCTACATTATATCCATAAGTTACTGGACGTAATTACAGGTAAGTTTACTGGACATAATAAATCACCAACATTAATCAGGTAAGTTACGGAGTAATAGATCAACAACATTATATCAGGTAATTTTACTGGACGTAAGTAATCCACCTACCTTATATCAGGTAAGTTTACTGGATGTAAGGTAAACCCCTACATTATATCAGGTAATTTACTGGATGTAATACAATCAATTCTAACCATTAAATATCAGGTAAGTTACTGGAATGGTAAGTTATCAACTACATTATAATCAGGTAAGTTACTGGACGTAAAACAATCCACCTCCACATTATATCAAAAGGTAAGTTACTGTGAACTAAGTAATCACCTACAATTAATATTCAGGTAAGTTTACTGGAGGAACAATCACCTACCATTAAAATACAGGTAAGTTACGGATGTAAGCCAAATCATCTACATTAATTAATATTCAATAAGGATTACTGGGATGTAAGCAATCATTTATACCATTAATTTATCAAGGTAAGATTACCTAAGACGGTTAAGTAATCACCCTACATTAATATCAGGAAAGTTACTGACGTAAGTTAAATCCCTACATGTATATATCAGGTAAGTTTACAGGCCGTAAGTAATATCCCGCCTTACAATCTAATTATCAAGTAAATTACACTGGACCGTAAGTTTAATCAATCCTAACATTATAGCAGGTAATTTACTGGACGTAAGTAAATCACCTACATTAATATCAGGTAAAAATTACTCCTTACTGGACTTGTAAGTAATCATTCTACATTATATCAGTAAGTTACTGGAAAGTAAATCACCTACATTATATCAGGCGTAAGATACTGGATGTAAGTAATCACCTTACATTATATCAGTCGTAAGTACTTGGAATGTAAGTTAATCAAATGCCTACATTTATATATTCAGGTTAAGTTTACCTGGACGTAAAAGTAATCACCTACAATTATATCGGGTAAGTTACTGGACGTAATTAATCACCTACCATTATATCAGGTAATTACTCGACGTAAGTAATCACCTACATTATATCAGGTAAGTTAACTGGACGTAAGTAATCACCATACATTATATCAGGTAAGTTACTGGAGTCATTACAGGTAAGTTACTGGACAATAAGTAATCTACCTACTATTATATCAGGTAAGGTTTACTGGATGTAAGTAGTCATCTACATTATATCAGGTAAGTTAATGGAGTAAGTAAATCACCTACAGGTATATCAGGTAAGTTACTGGATGTAAGTAATCACCTACATTATATCAGGTAAGTTACTGGACGTAATTACAGGTAAGTTACTGGACAATAAGTAATCACCTACATTATTAATCAGGTAAGTTTACTGGATGTAAGTAGTCATCTACATTATATCAGGTAAGTTACTGGACGTAAGTAATCGCCTACATTATATCAGGTAAGTTACTGGATGTAAGTAATCAACCTACATTATACAGGTAAGTTACTGGATGTAAGCAATCATCTACATTATATCAGGTAAGTTACTGAATGTAAGCAATCATTCTACAATTATATCAGGTAAGTTACTGGACGTAAGCAATCACCTACATTATATCAGGTAAGTTACTGACGTAAGTAATCACCTACATTATATCAGGTAAGTTACTGGACATCACCTACATTATATCAGGTAAGTTACTGATGTAAGCAATCATCTACATTATATTAGGTAAGTTACTGGATGTAAGCAATCATCTACATTATATCAGGTAAGTTACTGGAACGTAAGTAATCACCTACATTATATCAGGTAAGTTACTGGACTAAGTAATCACCTATTTATATCAGGTAAGTTACTGGACGTAAGTAATCGCCTACATTATATCAGGTAAATTACTGGACGTAAGTAATCATCTACATTATATCAGGTAAGTTACTGGATGTAAGTAATCACCTACATTATATCAGGTAAATTACTGGACGTAAGTAATCATCTACATTATATCAGGTAAGTTACTGGATGTAAGTAATCACCTACATTATATCAGGTAAGTTACTGGATGTAAGTAATCACCTACATTATATCAGGTAAGTTACTGGATGTAAGTAATCATCTACATTATATCAGGTAAGTTACTGGACGTAAGTAATCACCTACATTATATCGGGTAAGTTACTGGACGTAAGTAATCACCTACATTATATCAGGTAAGTTACTGGACGTAAGTAATCACCTACATTATATCAGGTAAGTTACTGGACGTAAGTAATCACCTACATTATATCAGGTAAGTTACTGGATGTAAGTAATCACCTACATTATATCAGGTAAGTTATCGGACGTAAGTAATCACCTACAATTATACAGGTAATTACTGGACGTAAGTAATCACCTACATTATATCAGGTAAGTTACTGGACGTAAGTAATCACCTACATTATATCAGGTAAGTTACTGGACGTAAGTAATCACCTACATTATATCAGGTAAGTTACTGGACGTAAGTAATCACCTACATTATATCAGTAAGTTACTGGATGTAAGTAATCATCTACATTATATCAGTAAGTTACTGGACTAAGTAATCACCTACATATATCAGGTAAGTTACTGGATGTAAGTAATCACCTACATTATATCAGGTAAGTTACTGGACGTAAGTAATCACCTACATTATATCAGGTAAGTTACTGGACGTAATCACCTACATTATATCAGGTAAGTTACTGGATGTAAGTAATCACCTACATTATATCAGGTAAGTTACTGGACGTAAGTAATCACCTACATTATATCAAAAATTATATCAGGTAAGTTACTGGACGTAAGTAATCACCTACATTATATCAGGTAAGTTACTGGACGTAATAATCACCTACATTATATCAGGTAAGTTACTGGACGTAAGTAATCACCTACATTATATCAGGTAAGTTACTGGACGTAAGTAATCACCTACATTATATCAGGTAAGTTACTGGACGTAAGTAATCACCTACATTATATCAGGTAAGTTACTGGACGTAAGTAATCACCTACATTATATCAGGTAAGTTACTGGACGTAAGTAATCACCTACATTATATCAGTAAGTTACTGGACGTAAGTAATCATCTACATTATATCAGGGTAAGTTACTGGAACGTTAAGTAATCACCTACATTATATCAGGTAAGTTACTGGATGTAAGTAATCACCTACATTATATCAGGTAAGTTACTGGACGTAATTACAGGTAAGTTACTGGACATAAGTAATCACCTACATTATATCAGGTAAGTTACTGGATGTAAGTAGTCATCTACATTATATCAGGTAAGTTAATGGACGTAAGTAATCACCTACATTATATGAGGTAAGTTACTGGATGTAAGTAATCACCTACATTATATCAGGTAAGTTACTGGACGTAATTACAGGTAAGTTACTGGACATAAGTAATCACCTACATTATATCAGGTAAGTTACTGGATGTAAGTAGTCATCTACATTATATCAGGTAAGTTACTGGACGTAAGTAATCACCTACATTATATCAGGTAAGTTACTGGATGTAAGTAATCACCTACATTATATCAGGTAAGTTACTGGATGTAAGCAATCATCTACATTATATCAGGTAAGTTACTGAATGTAAGCAATCATCTACATTATATCAGGTAAGTTACTGGACGTAAGCAATCACCTACATTATATCAGGTAAGTTACTGGACGTAAGTAATCACCTACATTATATCAGGTAAGTTACTGGACATCACCTACATTATATCAGGTAAGTTACTGGATGTAAGCAATCATCTACATTATATCAGGTAAGTTACTGGATGTAAGCAATCATCTACATTATATCAGGTAAGTTACTGGACGTAAGCAATCACCTACATTATATCAGGTAAGTTACTGGACATAAGTAATCACCTACATTATATCAGGTAAGTTACTGGACGTAAGTAATCACCTACATTATATCAGGTAAGTTACTGGACGTAAGTAATCACCTACATATATCAGGTAAGTTACTGGACGTAAGTAATCACCTACATTATATCAGGTAAGTTACTGGACGTAAGTAATCACCTACATTATATCAGGTAAGTTACTGGGCGTAAGTAATCACCTACATTATATCAGGTAAGTAAGTAATCATCTGGACGTAAGTAATCACCTTCATTAGATCAGGTAAGTTACTGGATATAAGTAATGAGGATGGACACAATAATTGTACACTCATTCCTTCTAGTGTCTCCCCTACTTAGGAAAAGGAAGGTGGGGCGCCTACCACTTCTTGCCACTATTTGGCCGTGTCCTGCCTGTGTATTGTAAGTGTCAGCCCTTTTTCTGGCCGAATTTTAAAATCACATCATATCATGTTGACACCTCTTATCAGTCTCTGCATATAATTGTCTTACTCCACACACACTCCAAATCCCAAAACTAATACACACCATGTGACGTGCCATTGTTTTATAAATTGATCTGATGTGTGAAGACTTCCATCAGTCTGTTAGCATGTCCGGCTGTCGATCCATACTTATTTTTATTATTGTTTAATTGTAAGCATGATTCATAAACGTGTTTAATTACAGGAGAAAGAGAGAATTGTTCCTATTTGTCTCAAAAATTTCACATGTAAAGAATGGACAAAATAAATATGGCTCCCAATATTACAACCTGGAATGTGGGAGTCGAGGTTTAATTGGAAGCCTGGTTGCCATTATCCTTCAGAAATGTATTTAATTGCAGGAGAAAGAGAGAATCGTGTCGCCAATATCCGACTCCCCAAAGCCCCCGCTGGCCCGAGTGACCTTGACCATCCCGGTGAAAACAACTGCCGCTGTGCTGTGTTTGCCTCGTGTGGAACCGGGAAAGCCGACATAGTCCAGGTAACCTTGGTAATAAATTATCGATAATAGTCTTACCCTTATAGAATAAGAAATGTTAACCCATTCAACCCTACAGATCAGAAAGACATATTTGCCTCGTGTGGAGCCGGCAAAGCCAACATAGTCCAGGTAACATTGACAACAAATTATCGATAATACGTTTACCCTTATAGAATAACAAATGCAGGGGTTTGAATTTTCTTACGGTGTCCTGTTAGGGCCACATTTCATTCTTGCGTTCTCGCTCTCTCGACTTGTACACAAGATTGCGAGAACGCGAGATTGCGAGAACGCGAGGCGAGATCGCGAGAACGCGAGGCGTTTTGTTTTGCGCATGCGTGTCTGCAACCGTCATTCACAAGAGAAGATGGCTGACCATTAATACAAATTCATGATTAAATAGTTAATTAAGTTTAATGGGCATAACACTGTCAAATTTATGATAATTTTATATTTTACAAAACTAAGGTCTCACGGGACAGTGGGCAGCTAGCTTTAAAAAGGGGGTGGACTATTTTCTATATACTTCGCTACCAACCGTGTAAGTTACACCAGTGTGTCTAGAAAAATAGGTTTATGAATATTTCTCGACTTTGGGAGACTTGACTAGGTGTATTTTTTAGAGTATTTCATAATTCTATGAAACTGAATGTTAGCTCTGGTTGATTTTGACATCTTGGAAAATGGCGCATGCTATGCTGTCTCGCCGGTACGGTTTCGCTTCAGAATTTATGGTATTTTTCGGGCATTTGTAGCAAAAATAAAAATTTGTAGGTGGTTATCCCCGACCCCGCTTTGGAATCATTTTCAGGAAATGGTGTGGTGTTACAAGTGATAGAACAAGACCTAGCAAAGTATCTGTGCCTCATATTTTCATGAGAACAATTCCAACAAATTCAGTTGTGTTGAAATTTCTGGCCAAAAATAGGTACCGGTAGGTGGGGTAACTTTGTGAAAAAGTACTTAAACACATCTGATGCGGTTACTGCATTTTTATTGTGGCGTGCGATTTGTACTTCATTTACGAGTATTTTTCAATACTTGTCGCAAGAGCCTCCTTAACTGATTGTGAGAGGTGGTGATTTTTATAAATCACGCGCCACCCTCAGAAAAGAAGTAAATTTTGGCTATTTTCAACTGTCCTGTGATGCCTAAACTGTACCTTCCACAGCCTCCGACCCCATCTTCTCTTGTGAATGACGATTGCAGACACGCATGCGCAAAACGTATTCCCAGCGAGCACATATATTTACTTCCGACCGCGAGATTGAGAATGCGAGATCGCGAGAATGCGAGATCGCGAGAATGCGAGATTGCTAAATTGAATCTCGCGTTTTCGCCTCGCGATCTCGCCTCGCATTCTCGCGATCTCGCCTTGCGATCTCGCAATCTCGCGGCCTCGCGTTCTCGCAATCTCATGATCTCGTGTATAAGTTGAGAGAGCAAGAACGCGAGAATGTAATGTGGCCCAAACAGGACACCATATTTTCTGGATATATCCTGAAATTATGATTTGAGGTTCCGGATAATTGCAGAAAAATACTAATGTTTCAACATGGGAAGCACACTTTTACATATTTGTGGGTGCAATAATTAGTTATTTAGCCATTTTCAGGATTTCATATTTGGAATTATTCCCAACCTTGAAATGTTAACCCTTTTAACCCTACAGGCCAGAAAGCCAAGATGCGCAAACACTAGATCCAGATGTGCCGGCTCCTAACCAAAAAGCCAAGATGTGCGAACACTGTAAATCCAGATGAGCTGGCTTGTAACGACCCGTCTCATCAGGATCTGCAGCATTTTTCACTATTATTCACCTCTGAAAAATCCATTTTTGTCATCAATGGAAGTCCAAACATAATATGAACAAGCCAATGTAGGATATCCAGGGTTGAAATGGTCAAAATTAGGTAGAAAAGGGTAAACATTTTAGAAATGTCTTTGTTTGGGACCTCTTGCCCTCATAAAAGAATTCTTGTTTTTATACTTGTGTATTCACCTTGTACAGGCAGGCGGGCACAGCTTGTCCACGCGATTACTAGAGTTCTACTTGACGGATTGTGGCCAAATTCGGTATACATGTTTATAACGGCAAGACGAATAAGCCTCTGTATCCTTGTCCATGCAATAACTCAGGTTCCACTTCACTGATCGTAACCAAATTCGGCATCCATGTTTATCACGGCAAGACGAAGAAGCCTATTGATTTTTAAAAAATTTCCGATTACTTATTTCCCCTTGGCGGCCATTTTTATTTTTCACACTGTATCCTTGTCCACGCAATAACTCAAGTTCTACTTCACCGATTGTAACCAAGTTCGGTATACATGTTTTTATCATGGCAAGACGAAGAAGCCTATTGATTTTCAAATTTTTTCGATGACTTATCTCCCATTGGCAACCTTAATTTTTCGCACTCTGTATCTTTGTCCACGCAATAACTCAAGTTCTACTTCACCGATCGTAACAACATTTGGTATACATGTTTATCACAGCAATTGGAAGTAGCCTATTGATTTTCAAACATTTCCGATGACTTATCTCCCCTTGGCGGCCATTTTTAGCTCGCCTGCACAAAATTCAGAAGAGCTTATGACATAACCCCGGCGTCGTCGGCGTCGTCCACAAACTTAACGTTGGGGTAAATGTCTTATAACTTCTGTTTCCTTTCATGGAACACCTTGTTATTTCATACATGCATTCCTCAGACAGGGTGTCCACGGTCAGGGAAAAGTCAGGGAAAACATTCTTTTGTTCAAGGTCAGGGAATTGTTAGGGAATTTTGAAATTGGTCAGGGAATTTTAAAATTTCTGAAAAGTCGAGGAAAAGTCAGGGAATTTTAGAATTTCAGGCCGAGAACCGATGAAAACTATGATAATGGCTAGGGCAGTTTTCTTCCAGTTTGGCTATTAAAATAGTTATTTCTAAATAATCATAAATGAAAACGTTTCTTTAAAGCATTGTATGTTTTAAACTATTTTCATCAGAAGAAACTGAAAGGGACTGGCGCCCTTGCCTCCTTAGCTGTGTTTCTCTTTCAGAAATGGATGATGTTAGTAGCATACATGTATTTCAGTCACTGCAGAAAATATTAGGAGCATTTTATGACGTCACTTTAACTGGGGAGAGCTGTATGACGTCTGTTTCAATGAAAGTGGAAAGCGAAAAGCATGGATATCGACTACAGTATTCACCTTGATTATTTTGATTGGAAATGATGTAAGTAAGAAGCTACAAGTTAAACTGTGAAAATTGAGGAATCACCGTATTCTTGCGATTATAGGTCGCAAGAGTGCATAAGACGCATCCCTATTTTCAGTCCAAAATCTGGGGGGAAATGTCTACATGAGATTATAAGACGCACCCAATTTTCCTAACAAAATGAAACAAAAAAATGAAAAAAAGTCGCCAAGTTGTTGTTGTTATTTATTCCCCCACATTGTTTTTTTTATTCGTACCTTGGACGTTTTTGTCTGTATTTTCCCCATCATAGTTTGCTATGTCCGTAATTTGCCGACTCTATGTCCGTGATTACCCGGTCCGTATTTCACCGTTTTCTAGTATCTTCAATTACACCGTGAACTCGGTAGTACACGCTTCACTATAACACGTGCTCGGTTAGTACACGGTTGTGCATTGGCTCCCGATTTGTTTGCCTATTTGTATATCAAAATCGTGTTAAATGTGTAACAGACTATTGTCATAAATCGTGTTATATTTGCGATCATATTGCTGCCGAAAGTGGTATTATATTGTTAATTATTACCTCTTTCAACACCATTTACGGAAACTATTTTCGAAATCAATATCGGCGAAATATGGTGACAGATCTGCGTGCGTATAATCCAGTGTTTTTTTAACCCGTTCCTTTCTGAATACACATTCACGGATATGAAATTTATTAAATATTTTATTTTTATTTTTGTTATTTCTCACTGAAAGTATATGTTGTCACCACTCATTTGAACCGTCTCGACGAAACGGTTTAAATGGTGATCGCGGCATATACTTCTGATTGCATAGAAGGAAAATATTTAGGATTTTCCGCAAACATAAGCGTATCCTCAGCATGAAATAGGTTACTGATTGCCCCCATGATGCAAGGATGAAAGCCACACGTTCGCCACATTTGCGGCACACATCAAAAAGCGTGTTGACCAATCGGTGCAATTTCAAAACATAGCATAAAGGTCACACAGTTTACAGCTCGTGCTGAATGATGACATAAGATAATAGCACCTGTTGACACGGTTGGGTGTTATCGATTTTTTTCCACAAAGCAACACACAACTTTCGCCTACAGTATGTAATATTTCAAAATCAGTTGTATCTTCCGTAAATGACGCTGAAAGCAGCCTATAGCTATGACGAATTTGCATTGTCCGCTGACGTAATTATAATTTTTAGCCAGGTTTTTTGAAAAAAAATCCAGGCTATTGGATTGGCGAAAGCCGGGCGGGCGGGCGGCGTCCACAATCAATGTTAAGTTTTCGTGTTTGAGTCCATTTCTTTGTTACTGTACCACCTAGGACCACCAAACTTTCGCAGCTTCATAATCAAGGGGTGCCCATCACATATCACTATCCAACATGTTACTTTTTTTTTTAACTTGACCCATTTTTTCCGCGTAGTCGACTTAGCCATTTTCAATGTTAAGTTTTCGCGTTTACAATGTTAAGTTTTCATGTTTAAGTCCATGTCTTTGTTACTGTACCACCTAGGACCACCAAACTTTCACAGCTTCATAACCAAGGGTGCCTACCACATACAACTATCCAACATGTGACCATTATTTTACCTTCACCTATTATTTCTACGTAATTGACTTAGCCATTTTCAACGTTAACTTTTTAACGTACGTCTGGTTGGTGTTTTTTTGGTTAAACTTTTTCGTTATACTATACTCTGCAACTGCTTCGCCCATTACCTTGAAACTTCACATGGGTGTTTATATCATCATCCATATTTTCATTCTAACCGCCAACCGTGCGGCCCCTGTGCCCAATGTCAAGGTCAAATTACTTTGATTTTTTTTGTTTTTTTTGTTAAAGTTTTTCATGTACTATATCTCTGCAACTGCTTCACCCAATACCTTGATACTTCACATGGGTGTTTATCATCATTGTCGCACCTGCTTGCGGAAAGCGCGATCCTGTGCCCAATGTCAAAGTCAAAATTACTTTGAATTTTTTTGTTAAAGTTTTTCGTGTACTATATCTCTGCAACTGCTTCACCCAATACATTGATACTTCACATGGGTGTTTTATCATCATTGTCGCACCTGCTTGCAGAAAGCGCGATCCTGTGCCCCAATGTCAAGGTCAAATTACTTTGAATTTTTTTATTAAAGTTTTTTCGTGTACTATATCTCTGCAACTGCTTCACCCAATACTTGATACTTCACATGGGTGTTTATCATCATTGTCGCACCTGCTTGCGGAAAGCGCGATCCAGTGTCCCAATGTCAAGGTCAAATTACTTTTGAATTTTTTTGTTAAAGTTTTTTCGTGTACTATATCTCTGCAACTGCTTCACCCAATACCTTGATACTTCACATGGGTGTTTATCATCATTGTCACACCTGCTTGCGAAAGCGCGATATCGTCGGCATTTTGGCATACGTCCGTCCGTTCGTGCGTGTGTCCGGTTAAAGTTTTTTGGTTAAAGTTTTTCCATCTATACTGAGCAAAACTAGAAACGTCCCTCCATGTTTAAGGAAAGATTCATCAAAAACCAAAAGGGTTACTTTTAAAAATCAAAATGGAAAAACAAGTTCATTCATTTCTGTATGAAAGCCAATAAATTGCATTTGGATATCTTGTTAAATATTCGAGAGATAACCGCCAAGGGCGGTAGGGGGGTCAAAATCAAAAATCACAAAAACTCAGAAATGTGTTACTTAATGTTTAGAGATGGAATTTCAATAAGTAATGTGGCAAATTCAGTAAATCTCGTTAGTACCGAGTGTGGCCACCATTTGCATGAATGCATGCAATGATCCTACGCCGCATCGACGTGACGTAACGCAATACCAGTGCGTTGGGCAAATTCCTCCATTCCAGTTGTAACGCCCGTGTAAGATCGCGAACATTGTCAATCTGATGGTTAGCTCGTGCTTTGCGGCCCCATGCTCATCCCATATGTGCTCAATGGGATTGAGATCCGGGGAGACCGCGGGCCATGGCATGACGTCGACGTTGTTTTGCTGTAAGTATTGAGTGGTGACCCTGGCTACGTGAGGGCGGGCATTGTCGTGCATCAATGTCACACCAGGACCATGCTGACGGATAAATGGTAAGGCATGTGCATTTAGCACATCTGCAACATAACGTTGTGCATTGATGTTGCCCTGTACAACAACAACCAAATCTGTCTTCCGGTTTCCCATGATCCCACCCAGAACCATTACGCTCCCTCCCCCAAACCTGTTCTTCTCAACAATGCAACAATCGGTGAATCTTTCATTGTTACGCCTGTATACCCGTAATCTTCCGTCAGCATGACTAACTGTGAACCGAGATTCATCGGTGAACTAAAACTTGGTTCCAGTCAGCCCTTCTCCAGTTCAGATGACGTCGCGCCCATAACAGTCTGGCAGCACGGTGACGTTGGGTCATTATCTGACCAGTGTACGGGTGGCGTGCCCGGATTGGTTGGGCGTTACAACGTAACCGGTTGCGAATGGTCTGCCCTGAGACACCGTATCGCCTAGCAGTGACTGTGGCTGCCAATCGACGTTGACGTAAGTGCGTCAACGTAATGTAACGATCGGCTCTAGCCGTCGTTACACGAGGCCTACCAGGTCGCTGCCGGTCGTGAACAGCCCCAGTCTGCTGGTACCGGGCTGCAAGACGATCAATCGTCTTCCGACAGCAACCAAAACCGAGGCGCGACCGCCCTGGCGGCCATCCGACCCGCAAGCATCCCAATTGCCTGATTTCGCTCGTTTTCGGAAAGCCGTGGCATATCGAAAACAGTGAAAAATTAAAAATTAAAAAAGTTTTTTAATTTTCCGAATAGCCCCTATCGCATGAATGGTACGACATGAACTGAATCACCTTATCGATGACAAGTATAGCGTGCACGTGCAAAAAGTGGAAATCAACGTTCCGGTCACTGGCCGCTATGTAAACCGTGTGTATCGGCTAAACTCTACACGATCGTATTCTGAACATCGCCACGGTTTAAAATACATGTACTTTGAACATGTGGTACATACATAGACAGAGCTACACCGGCTATAAAACAGGGACGTTTCTAGTTTTGTTGAGTATACTATATCTATTTTTTTAGTGTCCATGCCTCGCCCCAAGGCGCGACATGCAGGCCACGGCCATCTAGTCTACAAAAAGTGGGTATAATTATGTTATCCAAGTGTCTATGCTTGGAAAAAACCTGGCCTTCGTGGCTTTACCTCGTTTCTTGTTTAAATAGAGATTGGCGAACATTGTAAACCATGTGCAGACTATACGCGAATCCACCGCCTGGTCTGGCCGCTAATGCAATAAGCCGGGATTTGTCAGAGATAAAGACCCAATTCACATAAACACGTTTTCCGTGTCATAAATAGAGTCTGGTTCTCGGTAGTATTGTTTCACTGGAACACATTAGACAGGGTACCAGTTTAGTGACGAATACGAAACGGACGTCAGCAACCGCGTGTGTTGATATTTGATATGGCTTTGTGTTGTAAATCTTGACACGCGGTGTGTTTGATGTCGGCCAGCTGACTTAGGCTTGCCGCTTTCCACTTTCATCAGCATCTTGTAAACACAGTTTCGAAACTAATGATGGAGTTTTATAACTTTCGTGGAATTGCATTATGCATATTGGGATTTACCGTTAATGGTGTCGTGCAATATTTTTCACGGCAAAATTACACCGACCGATATGGGACCGGTAAATGTTTTCAAAAGATAATTAAAATGATAGAGGCAAGATTGTGATTCGGCAGAGAAAATGTCGACCGGATCTGATCTTGGTATACACTGTTCGCATTCGGTATAGAACATGTGTACCGAATGTGACACATGGCCGGAACGAGTAAGGCGCGAGTAAAGGCGCGAACTGTTTAGAATACGAAACCAATATTCTAATACCGGATTTTACCCCAAAGACTAACAACAACAACAAATATAGGAACGCATTTTATTTTTGGTCGTTTATGTCAATATTTCGGGTGGAAAAATGCTCATGTATCTACATGTATTTATAAGACGCAGGGGCTTTCTGGGATACAAATCTGAGTACAAAAAATGCGTCTTATAATCGCAAGAATACGGCATTTACTTCCTTATAACTTAATTTCGACGTCGGGCGAGATTTTTAATGTCCTGACGTTGTGTCTTTTTCGCACGATATTTCTATGACGTCGCATCAAGGCTTGTATAGTTACACCTATTATATGGAATATATATACTACCATGATCTTTAAAAGGTGGTAAGGGTTGGCTGAAGGGGAGGAGGAGGCCAACATATTTTTTATTCTAATATATTTGTGTAATCATGAGTACTGGGAACCCGATTCTGAGAATGCAGGAAATGGCGTTTCACACCACTTGGATTTCAAAAATTTGCACATTTTTTTAGGACAAAACATGCAGCAATAAACAATTACCAACATTTGCAGGTGTGCATTACACATGTTATTCTCCAACCAATCAATTTGTTGGAGCCGTGCCACAATCTCAATAGATTTTTAATCTCGTACATTTTGGATATTTTTGTCAAGATTGGGAAATATAGAGCCGTGTTGAAATATTCATACAGAAACAGGAAAAATGAGAGTAATAGAATGTGCTCAACCTTTGCTGAGAATGCAGGAAATGGCGTTTCACACCACTTGAATTTCAAAAATTTACGGAGGGGCATGCCCCCGGACCCCCCTAGCGCGATCGGGCCCTTCGGGCCCTCAACATTGGCTAAAATTGGTCAGGGAAAAATAATTTGGGTCAGGGAAAAGTCAGGGAAAAGTCAGGGAATTTTAGTTTTCCTAAAGTGTGGACACCCTGTCAGATGACCCTCTATCATGTTGTAGCAAATACATGACCCACCACCCAACCTTTACCCCAAGGTCAAGGTCACAAACCTAGCACATTCATAAACTTAACATTGGAGTAAATGTTATGTAAGTTCTGTTTATTTACAGGGAATACCTTCATATTTCATACATGCATTCATCTGATGATACTCTATCGAACTATAGCAAATCCATGACCCACCTCCCACCCCTTTCCCCAAGGTCGATGTCACAAACTTAGCACATTCATAAACTTAACGTTGGGGTATTCCTTTCATGGAATGCCTTGATATTTCATACATGCATTCATCTGATGATACTCTATTGTGCTATCGCAAATCCATGACCCACCGCCCACCCCTCACCCCAAGGTCAAGGTCACAAACTTAGGACATTCATAAACTTAACTTTGGGGTAAATGTCTTATAACATCTGTTTGCTTTCATGGAACGCCTTGATATTTCATACATGCATTCCTCACATGACTCTCTATCATGCTGTAGCAAATCCACAACCCACCACCCAACCCGTACCCAAAGGTAAAGGTCACAAACTTAGCATTTTCATAAACTTAACGTTGGGGTAAACGTTGTCTAACTTCTGTTTATTTACAGGGAACGTTTGTTATTTCATACATGCATTCATCTGATGATACTCTATCGTGCTATAGCAAATCCATGACCCACCCCCACCCCTTTTCCCAAAGTCAAGGTCACAAACATAGCATATTCATAAACTTAATGTTGAGGTAAATGTCTTGTAACATCTGTTTCCTTTGTTGGAACGCCTTGATATTTCATACATGCATTCATCTGATGATACTCTATCGTGCTATGGCAAATCCATGACCCACCGCCCACCACTAACCTCCGGGTCAAGGTCACAAACTTAACACATTCATAAACTTAATGTTTGGGTAAATGTCTTATAACATCTGTTTCCTTTCATGGAACGCCTTGATATTTCATACATGCATACCTCAGATGACCCTCTATCATGCTGTAGCTAATCGACAACCCACCACCCAACCCTTACCCAAAGGTCAAGGTCACAAACTTAGCATGTTCATAAATTTAACTTTGGGGTAAATGTTGTGTAACTTCTGTTTCGTTACAGGGAACGCTTTGATATTTCATACATGCATTCATCTGATGATACTCTATCGTGCTATATCAAATTCATGACACACCGCCCACCTCTTACCCCAGGGTCAAGGTCACAAACGTAGCACATTCATAAACTTAACGTTGGTGTAAATGTCATATAACATCTGTTTCTTTTCATGGAACGCCTTGATATTTTATACATGCATTCCTCAGATGACCCTCTATCATGCTGTAGCCCCTTAACCCAAGGTCAAGTTATACAAGGTATAATATTCATGTTTGTTATGCAACTGTGCCAAGTTTGAGTTAAGGCTGTCAACAGGCAAGCTTCGTTGTCTTCTGACAACTCTTGTTAATTTTCACATTTTGTGTCTTTGTCCACGCAATAACTCAAGTTCTCCTTCACCGATCATAACCAAATTCGCTATACATGTTTTTTATCACGGCAAGACGAAGAAGCCTATTGATTTTGAAAAATGTCCGATGAGTTATCTCCCATTGGCGGATATTTTTAATTTTCGTACTCTGTATCTTTATCCACGCAATAATTCAAGTTCTTCTTCACCGATCGTAACCAAATTCGTTATACATGTTTATCACGGCGAGATGAAGAAGCCTATTTATTTTCAAAAATTTCCAATGACTTATCCTCCCTTGGCGGCCATTTTGGTTTTCAGTAAGTTATCTCCCCATGTTGACTGGCCTTGCCTCGATGGGCGTATATTGTGACCTTCGGAAATCTTGTTAATTTTGAACTTCAGTCCTCAAACTAAGTTCCATATACTTAATACCTACAATTAACTGTTGTATTACATACACATGTACCAGACTATACCAGGTTCTTAACCCTTTCACCCTATAATGGACTGTGATATATTAATTTTCCAACCAATCCAATCATCACAAAATTATTTTGAGACTAGTCCATTTATGAAAAGGTGGGTGTTTCTTGTTCTAAAAAGTATGAAAATTACTTGCAAAAGAAGTGCAGATCCTGATGAGCCGGCTCATCTGGATCTACACTGTTTGCAAACACCGCTATGGGTATGTAGTGTTGAAACAGACTAAAACAGGTTGTTATCTAACTATGTTTCAGAGAGTGTTGGAGGGGGATGAAGAGCCGCCCCTCCCCGCAGCCCGCGTCCGGCCCACAGATGGACTGCTCGTCTGGTTCCTGGACGCGGCAGCAGCAGCCGGGCTCAAGCACAAGTTGTGATCAAGTCGAGGCAAGGGACAGAGTCGCAGCCAGAGTAGCAGTCAGGTGAAACACAAGTAAAGTCAGCTCAGGGACGGAATGCATATTTATAATATGATAGTCTGAAACACACAAGTAGACAAGTAAAGTCCACAGCTCAGAGACCGTATCCATATAATATGCGACAGGCTCAAACACAAGTAACACGAGGCTCAGGGGACGGTATCCATATAATATGCGACAGGCTCAAACACAAGTAACATCCGAGGCTCAGGGGACGGTATCCGTATAATATGCGACAGGCTCAAATACAAGTAACATCCGAGGCTCAGGGGACGGTATCCGTATAATATGCGACAGGCTCAAACACAAGTAACATCCGAGGCTTGGGGGACGGTATCCGTATCATATGCGACAAGCTCAAACACAAGTAGCATCCGAGGCTCACGGGACGGAATGCATATGACAGCTTTGATAGCTTGATCAAGTTTGTGGATGTTCCAATTTTTGCTGACTTCCATCAATCATACTCAGATGTATTTTTATGTACTCAAGAGTTTTTTCTTTGGTATACCGGTACATATAGTTGCCATTATGTCTGTGTGTTTGCCGGACTGTTCATCTATCCTCCGACATTGTGTTAAGGTTTTCAGCTACCTACTAGTGTATTCGGTTTTCGAGGGGTACATCAATTAGTGTTACTGATCACAGGTTTTTGACAAGACAAGATATTCTTGAAGAAAAATTGTTTATTCCAAATAAAAAAGTACATGTGGTTTACATGATATATCTGTATGTATTGTTCATTTGTATTTGTGAAAAATGAAATAAAACAGAGAAGACGGTAGTAGCGGGCTTATTGCCATCCTATATCAAACATCTGCTTCCGCACAGCCTATATATTTTGCTGGTCAGTTCTAGAAACAATCTGCATAAGCCCCATTTTATCATGACCACAGCTGGAAGACTCTGACCCCAGTACAGTACGAGACCAGGTGGGTGGGGTAATTGTAGTAAACAGTACTGTACGAGACCAGGTGGGTGGGGTAATTGTAGTAAACAGTACTGTACGAGACCAGGTGGGTGGGGTGATTATCGTAAACAGTACAGTACAAGACCAGGTGGGTGGGGTAATTTTACTAAACAGTGCAGTACGAGACCAGGTGGGTGGGGTAATTATAGTAAATAGTACGGTACAAGACCAGGTGGGTGGGGGTAATTGTAGTAAACAGTACAGTACGAGACCAGGTGGGTGGGGTAATAGTAGTAAACAGTACAGTACGAGACCAGGTGGGTGGGGTAATGGTAGTAAACAGTACTGTACAATACCAGGTGGGTGGGGTAATTATAGTAAACAGTACAGTACGAGACCAGGTGGGTGGGGTAATTGTAGTAAACAGTACAGTACGAGACCAGTGGGTGGGGTAATTGTAGTAAACAGTACAGTACGAGACCAGGTGGGTGGGGTAATTATAGTAAACAGTACAGTACGAGACCAGGTGGGTGGGGTAATTGTAGTAAACAGTACAGTACGAGACCAGGTGGGTGGGGTAATTATAGTAAACAGTACAGTACGAGATCAGGTGGGTGGGGTAATTGTAGTAAACAGTACAGTACGAGACCAGGTGGGTGGGGTAATTATAGTAAACAGTACAGTATGAGACCAGGTGGGTGGGGTAATTATAGTAAACAGTACAATACAGTACAAGACCAGGTGGGTGGGGTAATTGTAGTAAACAGTACAATACAATACAAGACCAGGTGGGTGGGGTAATTATAGTAAACAGTACAATACAGTACAAGACCAGGTGGGTGGGGTCATTGTACTAAAAAGTACAGTACGAGACCAGGTGGGTGGGGTAATGGGATTTTTTTAATGGGCATTTTTTTGTATGTCACAGGTTCTCAAGTCTTCCACCTGTGATCCCGGCACATTGCCATGGTAACAGTACAGTTTGCTCAGAGTTTGTAAAATAGAAATATAGATGTGTCTGTGACTGGAGAAATGGAGTTTATGGAATTTATGACCAGTATAGATCCTAATCTTCTAGCATAGTCCTACATCATGGCGAGGACCTATACAGCTTGTTAGAAGCAGGCAAGGTGTTTCATTGACTGAATGGCAATCAGTGTAGATCCTGATCAGACTGTGCGGATGCACAGACAGGTCTGGATCTACACTAGTCACCAAAGCCATATTAAACCATAAACTGTGTTTAATATTGTTATTCTTTACAAAGCTGCCAGCAAGGGGATTAGCTTAGTGATAACGATGCCCATGTTATCATGTTGTATGAGTGCTGGGACCCAAGTAGTTCTGAGTACATAACTCAATTACACTGCATTACATACAAACTATGACAGAGTAGTCTTTCCAAATGTGCGTTTGAAGCATTCTTTGTTTACTTTCTACTTCATGAAGAATGACCTAAGAATTTTGCTAAAACGCCCTGTTGGTTTTTATTTTATTTTAGTGTGAAGTGTAAATGCTATTAAGCAATTTTTAGCCAGGTTTTTTGAAAAAAAATCCAGGCTATTGGATTGGCGGGCGGGCGGCGGGCGGCGTCCACAATCAATGTTAAGTTTTCGTGTTTGAGTCCATTTCTTTGTTACTGTACCACCTAGGACCACCAAACTTTCACAGCTTCATAATCAAGGGGTGCCCACCACATATTACTATCCAACATGTTACTTTTTTTTTTATTTTTTTTAACTTCACCCATTTTTTCCGCGCAGTCGACTTAGCCATTTTCAATGTTAAGTTTTCGCGTTTACAATGTTAAGTTTTCGTGTTTGAATCCATTTCTTTGTTACTGTACCACCTAGGACCACCAAACTTTCACAGCTTCATAATCAAGGGGTGCCCACCATATATTACTATCCAACATGTGACCATTTTTTTACCTTCACCTATTATTTCTACGTAATTGACTTAGCCATTTTCAACGTTAACTTTTTAACGTATGTCTGGTTAAACTTTTTTGGTTAAATTTTTTTCGTTATACTATATCTCTGCAACTGCTTCGCCCATTACCTTGAAGTTTCACATGGGTGTTTATCATCATCCATATTTTCATTCTACCCCCAACCGTGCGGCCCCTGTGCCCAATGTCAAGGTCAAATTACTTTGAATTTTTTTGTTAAAGTTTTTTTGTGTACTATATCTCTGCAACTGCTTCACCCATTACCTTGATACTTCACATGGGTGTTTATCATCATTGTCGCACCAGAATGCGCGATATCGTCGGCATTTTGGCATATGTCCGTCCGTACGTCCGTGTGTCCGGTTAAAAGTTTTTTCGTTAAAGTTTTTCCATCTACTATATCTATTTTTTTAGTGTCCATGCCTCACCCCAAGGCGTGACATGCAGGCCACGGCCATCTATTCTACAAAAAGTGGGTATAATTATGTTATCCAAGTGTCTATGCTTGGAAAAAACCTGGCCTTCGTGGCTTTGCCTCGTTTCTTGTTTACTGTGTAGCATGGTGTAGCGATATAGTGCAACCTGTTACCTAAAAGCGGAAAACGTGCAGCTAGGTCCTAAGAATAGTTCAATACACGTATTGTTGGGACCCAGATGAGTGTGTACAGTGATCAAGGTTTTCTCTGGTCTCTAATGAAATAAGCCCAGTTTTGTCAGATTATTCTTGCAAATGAATATATTCTATTGCATAAAATGGACATTTGCAGTGTATTACCACAGTGTAATACAATTCATAATACATATACACTCGTGTAATAAACAGTGCCCCCCCCCCCCCTCCACGCCCCTTTCCGGATATTTTTTGCAATTGAGATTTTTGCAATCTGTAAAAAAATAACAAGCACTGTCAAATAAGGGTGATATTATCAGATCAAGGTCTTGTTGCGAACGGTAACTCTTGCAATCTACTCCCGTACCCTCCATAGCCTACGGACAGTACGCGAGTAGATTGCAAGGGTTACCATTCGCAACTAATCAAGGTTCAGATAATATAGAGAGCCTTTTCACAACGTGCCTTATCACATGAGCATTATGTACTGAAAATAAGTAATTCGAATTTCGACTGGTCTCCCCCCCCCCCCTTCAGCGAAATCCTGGATCCGCCACTGATACATATGCAAAGTAGTCCGATACCAAGAACACACTAGGTGGTCATTACAGCGTCAATGCTGTGCTGTGCCTACGCAATACACAGACTCTAATATGTGTGCTGCTTTAGTATGATATTAACCTCGTTTCTTATGAAATCAGTGGGTGGCAGGTATGGAAGGGGATATCCGCCACTACATTGCATGCTGCTTCATGACAATGCAGTCGACCATTGTTACATGTCATCCTGCACTGCGGCTACTCGTTACTGCTTAATGACAACTCCATCGTGCATTATTACATTTCACATTGCATACCTCGATTGGCTATTTGACATTGTTGCATGTCATCCTGCATATAGGCTATACAATACTGCTTAATGACAACTCCATCTTGCATTATTACATTGCATATTGCATACCTCGATTGGCTATTTCACATTGTTACATGCCATATTCTGCCATGTGTCATTCTGCTTACTGCTTGCTGGGATGCGTATATGACTATATGAATTCCGCCGAATGACGCATGCAAGCACGCAGAATGGCCCATGTCAGAATAAGAATTGGCCGAATGAGGGATGCCAGCATCGCAGTAAGCAGTAGGCCGAATGCAACTTGGCAAAATGTGCAACGCCCTCTGTTGTCATAATGGGAACGCTTCCATTATGACGCCAGGTGGCACTCCAAAATAAGTACAGTAGATACCGTGTGGCACTGCCCGAACGTTATCCCGGTGATTCGCCGTGGTGGAACACGGGGGATCACGCGATTGCGTATCTACCTGTATAAATGCATGTACGCGAAGGTGCAGTACTTTAGCAAAAAATAAAATAAAACATTTTTGTTTGTATGAGAAACGATGAATTAAGTGAGCACGTGCGTGTGTATGTGTACGTGTGCATTCGCGCTTTGATGTAGCTAAAGTCGAACATGCTATATCACTATTCTATATGTACACGAGTTATGGTGTTAACTGCTTAGACACAATGCCATCAATGTTTGTCAAATTGCAGGCCCGTAGCCAGCGGGGGGGGGGGGGTCGTCGGAGCAGTCGGACGACCCCCCCCCCCCCGACCAGCCTCGAGGTCCATTTTTTAGCCTCGAGGTCCACTTTTTTAGGTCCCCTAGATACCGCAGGCCCATTGGGCCTTCAAAACGACCCCCCCCCCCCCTTCAAACAGGTCTGGCTACGGGCCTGAATTGTATATATATTTTCTTAACTTGGTTGATTGATTGAATTGCGAATAAAGGTGATTTATCCATTCTGGCCGCAAAGGAAATAATGTCCCGTCTTTATCATTTAGCGGCTTACCTGTGACTATTTCGGAGAGTTGAACACCATCGGTCTAATATTTTTTTTTTTTTAACACGAACTATAATTAGCAGGTACTCTTCATTAGTAACTGTACATGTAAATACGGACATAAGTATTCATTGTCAACAGATGAGTAAATGGAAAGTGTGATTATTACCTTAATAGAAGTAATTAGTACAGTAGATGTTTTTTATTGTGGTATTTTGTCACTGTGCCACCGCGGACATAATGTATTTAAAGTGGTCGATCACCGCGGGCCTAGCCTACCTGTCCCACGCGATCACTGTTTCAGGCAGTGGGATCGCGGTGACAGCATCCTCGGTCACTGTGATCACTGTGCGGTCACTGTCGCAACCCCCTCCCCCTCCCCCTCCCCCCACCCCCCTGCGTACGGGCCTGTCGTAACCTGTGTCGGCTATCATATTATTTTTGAGCGACTGACGGGGACGAGTTGGTCGAAGGGCGAAACGGAGGCCGGTCATTAAATTAACGAATAACGGGGACCGATACGATTTCTATAATTACTTTCTATTAAGGTAATAATCACACTTTCCATTTAGTCATCTGTTGACAATGGATACTTATGTCCGTATTTACATGTACAGTTACTAATGAAGAGTACCTGCTAATTATAGTTCGTGTTAAAAAAAATAAATAATTAGACCGATGGTGTTCAATCTCTCGAAATAGTCACAGGTAAGCCGCTAAATGATAAAGACGGGATTATTTCCTTTGCGGCCAGAATGGATTAAATCACCTTTATTCGCAATTCAATCAATCAACCAAGTTAAGAAAATATATATACAATTCAGGCCCGTAGGTTTGGAGGAGGAGGGGGTGGGGGGGGGTCGTTTTGAAGGTCCAATGGGCCTGAGGTATCTAGGGGGGCCTAAAAAGTGGACCTCGAGGCTAAAAAAGTGGACATCGAGGCTAAAAAAGTGGACCTCGAGGCTGGTCGGGGTGGGGGGGGGGGGGGGTGTCGTCCGACCGCTCCGACCACCCCCCCACTTGCTACGGGCCTGCAATTTGACAAACATTG
>CM055271.1:0-150402 GCA_029237695.1 Conchocele bisecta | reverse complement strand
TTAAATGATAAATAATGCTTCACTTACCGCTCGTTCTAGCATATGTTTATAACAGGAAACGTTTGTATTATGTTCATATCATTATATATATATATACAGATCGATCGCTGACGAGACGGTGCACGCTGACGATGTTGGGACCGCAGAGTCTGAGGCCACATTTACATGTCGTAGAGAAGGGATCGGCAAGGGGAAACGAAAACTTGTATCTAGTGTGTGGGTACGCGTATGTGTACAAACGTACTCTCGTCAATGGTACCGTCTATTGGAGATGCAGCGTACGGGGAAAATCTTCGGGATGTCCCGTGGTCGTGAAACAGTCTGGCGATATGTTTCAACAGCCTGACCAGGACCACAACCACGAGTCCAAACCGGGACTGCTGACTTCGGTGCAGCTGAGAACTGAGGTATATTGATTGATGCTTACATTTAACGACCACACTGGCTCTAATGACCTTGTACGCCGTCTGAGGTATATTATTATTGTGTGATGTTATATACTATACTGAAATATAGTCGTGAACAGTGATCATAGGATATATGTTTTAAATATTGTAATGTACAATGTATGTGTTCGTTGTTGAAGATCATACATTTATATATTTTCAGGTAAAAGATGCTGGTCGCACAGACCTCTTCGAATCTGCGCAGACATGATTACGAAATGTCGTCAGCAAGGACGGCAACGTCGACCAACCAGAGGCTGCCCGTCCCAGTCAAGATGGACTCATCAAGATGTGCAACAGAGTGCGCCAGAAAACCCGTCCAGCTGATCCCGCTGACTTGACGTTTGAGGTATTTTAAGAATATAATCGTCGCATATAATCTATATGAGCCAGCGTCTGAGAAAACCACCCTTATCGCATCTCCGTAATTCCGTGATAATTTCATAACTCGTCATTCTCGTATCACAATTTACTTGACCTTAATTGATCGTGGTAGCTGTTGTTAATAAATTATTATGATTTCGGTTATGTTCCAGTTAAATAGTCCAGGAAATCCGTGACATTTTATGTAAGAATTGTGCACCGAGAGGTAAAGTTTTGAAATTTGGCATGTTGTTTCTTCATGCAATTCTAGAATAAAATGGATGTAGGGACATTTCGAAATTTTCCTCAATTCAAAATGGCCGCCAAAATTCTAAATGGCCACCAATTCTTTTCAATGACTTCTTTATCGGGTTTAAAATGATATATCAATGAATAAAATGAATGGAAATAGTTAGTGTGTTGGATGGTCCAAAGAGTCAGATTAATTGTGGATGTAATTAAAGGTTTTTTAAATTCAAAATGGCCGCCAAAATTCAAAATGCCCGTCAAAATATCAGAAAAGTCAGTTTTTCAGCTTCAATATGATTTAAAAATGCACAAATTATATAAAAATAATTGGTATAATGGACTATCCATAGACACATAATTATCACGGATGTAATTAGAACAGTTTGAAATTCAAAATGGCGTCGAAAATGCAAAATGGCCGCCAAAATAATACACTTTTTGTTTGTAACAGATTGGAAATGTATTTCAAAATTATTTTTTGGTCCCCATTTCATATATTTGGAAGTAAGTGAGGCGTCGTTATGATTTGTATTATGACAATCACAAGTAGTGTTGGATTAAACCAAGAAAGGACACACAAAATGATACCATCTACACTCATTTGTGGACAACGAACATACCAGTGTATGCCATTTGGCAAATCGACACTATATTCTCGCTATCATTTTCCAGTTTCAGTCTAAATTAAACTTGCACATTACTATGTAGACAATCACAAATATGTGCCGTAAGTTGTTAATACCAGCATATCTATATATCCTGTATACATTCACCAGTGCAGTGACACAGGGCAGTGCACTTTCATTGAACCTTAGCACACGAACATCCACGACTTCTCCTACAACCAGATTTACACTGGCATTGGATGAGTTCTCTACACGCCTTTGTCGCTGCTGGGAGGATCGTCCACTTAGGTAGCCATGTTGTGTTTGAGCTGTCTTTTGTCCAGCCCCAATCACATGGATTCATACTTTCTGGTTCCTTTACAACAGACTGTCCCCAGACGTGACCTGCTTGGAAGGCAGCACGCTTGGAATGCTGGACAAGTGCATCTCGCGTTAGGGGGATATTCGCAATTTGGCGACCCTTCTTCGTAAATAGATGCTTTCGACAAGCATTGACACTGACTTGACTGCTGGTTCTATCATACAGGATGACGGTATATCGCTCGAGTGATTCAATGTGAGTTTCGGAGAGTTGTTGAGGTGCACTGGAAAGGGCAATAAATGTCGGTGTTACACTAGGGTATGACTGCCATGCCTTCCAGGCTGTGACCTTAGAGTGGCTGTAGAAGGCGGAAACAGTGTCACAGCCAGTGAAAGCATGAAAGAAAGGCAACGCCGCTGCCTTTTCAACTCCTAACATCTGCGCAATGGTGTGAACTGGTATATGGCGATATGAGTGTCCAGTTCCAAACGCTATCCACAGTTCTGAGAGATCCGGAATGTTATCTACAAGTGATACTGCCAGGACAAGAACATCTGTGTCTACAGTACGGATAACTACTTTACTGTGCCCTGTACGAGCAGCGTCTACGACATGAACGAACACCCTGGTATCACCTTCTTCATGGCTACACGGTTCCAGGTGTGATACGTCAGCATCAGGATTGGCGAGGACGACATTTCCACGAGTCAGATAGAGTTGCTTACCACCTGGTAGCTGTATATCCTTTAGGTACTCAGCTAGGAACTGAAAGAGTTCTGTTTTGTTACAGTCATTTTTCAAGAAGTCAGCCCAGTTTCCTGGGATGGGTCCAGATGGAGTTACGCGTCTACGCTTTCCTTGTCCACGTTTAGCTCTTGTGGATGCTTTGAGACTACTTGGAGTGTATACATCCCACACGATATCCAACCTGCTAACATGTTCAAGTTTCACCATTACATATGGAACAAACACCGTCTCGGCATAATCATAGAACGTTTTACATGATCCAGTGTTTAGCATGTTAACGGCAACTGACCCTTCAATGATCATTGCATTCATTACTGGAATTTGTGTCTGCTCTGGTACTACACCTTCCAGAATTGGCAGGAATGTCGCCTTGTTTCCTGGCTGTAATGTACCTAGATGTGATAATGATGGAGGGGCCACTTGATTTTCACATTCGAAGAAGTCGTCAAGATTCCCACCACGAGTCTGACACGATACATACAGTCTGGAGAACAGAGAACAATCGCTTTTCAGTGACTGAACTTGCAATTGTGACTTTGATTTTCCTCTCGCAGGTGGGCAGTGGAGCAATGGCAGTTTGTTTTTCTTGATGGTATCATAGATGGTCTGTTTCTTGTCCACTAGCCTGTCTTGCAGAAACGCGTTGTACTGCGATGTACCATATCTTCAACTTCTCTAACTGTTTTTACAACTGCTGGGTCTGCTATCTCCTTACTGTCTAGCACAATTAGATCTGCTGATTGTTCAAGAAATGGATTTCCCATCTCTTCAAACACTGTCACGAGCTGTTTCACCTCTTTCTTGAACGTGGACTGAACACTCTTTGTCTGTTCATGATGGAGTGAATTCTGTGTTTCCTGTCCTATACCCGCCGCGTTCTCAAACTCTGATACTAGTCGAGCCATTTCAGGACCAGCAACCATCCATCTTCTCAATGCTGATGGGTTTTCAGTTAGCCCAACAGCTCCACCGTTCGCCTTTCACTAACGCATTGTTTTGTTCATGGGCTTGGTCTAAAGCCATGGCAGAGAACTTCCTGGTTGTTTTGTGAAACACAAAGTGTCCCTTCATGAACTCGGCATACAGACTGGGGTGTGCTTCATGTAGTGACATCATGTCCCGGATATGTACAGTGAGCCAACGAGCATAGTGTGTGTGATCAAGCGCAAACACCCAAGGGGCTAATCGTGTCAATGTATCTACATATAGCTGGAAGTTGGCTTCTCTGATCGACCTTACATATACCAACAACAACAATTCAAAGTTCAGTGTAATGTGCCAAAACTGTACTGTTGGGCTCTGCTGAATTCTCATTGCTAACCAATCATCCATGGATAGTACATCCTGCTCCTGCTGTTCCGTGTACTTAGTGTATGCATTGACAAGAAGAATGTATAAACAACTGACTGTGACCTGATGTGCATGGCGAGTTCTTGTGACATGTGACGCCTTGAGGAAGGAGTCCGCTTTGCCTTGTGATGTTATTTTGGCCTGCACCAAAGCGTTTGTCCATCCAGATTCATCTAACCAGTCCACCCACACATTTCAAGACGGCCATTTCGATGTGGAGCCCTCAGTAGAATGACACATTTACCTACTCCGTGAATTTCCGGAAAATCCCATTGAAGCTTTTTACCAATTGCATACAATGGCTGGTCCATTGTAACAAACGGGACCTGGCCGGGATTCAGTTTGTTTACTGCATCATGCACAATAGTTAACGAATGACTAATCATTGCTGCAGTCTTTGAATCGTCAGGGAAGAGTGAAGAAGTGTTGATATTCCTGAGGAAAATTCATGATCGGCTTGTTTGCTGGCATGATATGCTGCCCATGATGAAATGTGCGCTTCCCAGATTCAGCTACGTCTTCGTCCAGCGTGTCGCGTACGTGTGCCAACCACCTTCAACTTTATATATATAAACAATGTCAACATCACACACCTACATGTAATAGCCATGTTTCAAAAAAGTGTTGGTACAGATGAGCTGGCTCGTAATGAACCATCTCATCAGTATCTATACTGTGTGTGACTATTTTTTCTGATTTTAATATTGGATAGTACGAATATCAGCACATACGAGTAGAACCAACTGTATACATACTAAAACATGTAAAATAGGCTCGATATATTTATTTAATTGATAGCTCTGGAAAGACTAACCATCAGAGAATGGCAGATACTCGACCGAAAAGTCGTTGACATTAACACTTGAGGCATGACTTTAGACAGAAATTGGGACGATCTCTTTAACCACTGACACTTTTCAGTCAGTGGTTCAAAACCGAAAACATTTGTATTGGATGTGTAGATCTTCCATACCCACCTGAGCAATGACGAAGTGCCAGAAATCAACAATACATGTACGCCAATGTGTATTGATCAACCCATCAGCCATTTTGTGACATTATTAGTCGTGATGACCCATACATTGTTTAGCGTGTATCACCTTGTAATTACTCACCCTTTCTCCGTTTGTACAGCGGCGTCATGTATCTGCGAAGCAGATACCTCCGGCTGGACCTGTCCCACAGTGTGTGGAACTGGTGGCTCCTTGTGTTTCAGAGTCAATGGCGGAACAAGGGTGTAGGACTCTGGAAGCGATCGTAATATGGTACTCTGACTGGGTACGAATTCAGATGGTTCTCGTTGTTCACCTTTACTGTGTAAGGTTGGTTGTTGTGTGAGTGATATGCTTGTTCCGTGGAAACTGTCATGTGATGTTACACTACTGGGATCATGATCAATATTGTCAACTGCTCCTCCTGTCACGAGAGTCTGCCTCAATTTCATTGGACACACAGCCTTCTCAGCTGTAAACTGGTTGCACACACGATTACCTTCTCTTGTGGAGATATCAAGGACTCTGGAATATGAAACCGATAGTCCTAACTCAAACAATGTATCTACGAGTTCCTTCTTTCTTGTTTTAGAATGAAGCATGACACCCAGATAGATTGGGAGTGGTGTTTCGCGACCTAATGTGTGCGCAACACTAGTAGAGCCAGGACGTCGCCTATGGTGACTGTTAAACAGGAGTAATTGACATATACTTAGTGCAGCCTGTGGCACACTTTCCTTATCTGAAATGTCAGGATTTAGACTGGGTCCGTCTAGTACCATTCTTACTAACGACAGTAGTGATGGTGGAACTGAAGCGTGTTGGCATCCTGCGTCGAAGGAACCATCGAAACACGACTTGGACTTCAGCATCTCGTTCCGAACAATTTGAGCCACTTTAGTGAGATATACACCATCGTCATCAGGATTGTCACATGCTTTATGTATCGCGAGTCCAATGTCTGTGTTAAATGCTAATAGAATTTCCCTGCCATGCTTGTGAGCTTGCAAGCCGGGTACGTGGTGCAATAATCGTTCCTTTAGTCTTGTTGTGTGTACCCTTGCAGGCAGAGTTAAACCAATGCTTTCAAGTGATTGTGTATACAGTTTAGCCAGATCACATAGTTTAAATACTGGTGCAATGTCGTCACACGATTGTTCATTCTCTATATAGTCCACTAACTCAGCCAGTGCAATTCCATGAAGTATACTGTCATTGTTGGCTTCTTTTGAATTGCGTTCACAACCTTCTGCTCTCTTATACAGAGCTGTTAAACATGGAAGGTGATACTTTACTTCATTAGACACGCAATCGCCAGCACTCATTTTTTGCTATAAGTTCCTCGTCCTGGAGTTTCATGGCACAGTTCCATACAACGGTCACCTACAGGGAGCTTTTCAGTCCTATGTAGTATATTAGACTTCGAGCCGACTATACCACAGAGGAGGCAAACTTTGTCAAATGGGTTCACTAACTTTATAGACTGACGAGTAAACTTCTTTGGAATCTCGTCTTCCATAGTTGTGTCAGATGATGACTTTCGCTTTATTGCGCGATTTAATTGTGTTTTATTATAGTTCAGACGACACAAGCTATGCCATTTAGCTTTGTGGTTTGTTAAAGTTTCTACTATTCCACACCCGTCATCCAGCCGTTGTATGTCGAATGGCAAGCCACCAATTCCAATTCCGCAAACCTTAATAGGTGTTCGCCCATGGTCGTGTAACCGGCCCCGATGTCACTACGTGTACTTTCAGCTGGGCATTGTAGTGGTTCGGCCTTGTTCTCCTGGCAAAGAATACACAGGGTCCAGTCTGTTCGCTGTTTTGGTATACTAACATGCTGTGCATTACCCTCCACCAGTGTATGTGTTTTACTTGCCATGTTAACACCGCCAGCAAACTATGTACCGCTTTCAATCAATCTCTTGACGCCATGTTCCATTTCTGGAAATATATGAATGGAGATCAGAGGGTGGGTCAAATATATGGGAACATATGGGGTGTAGGTTGTACAGAGATGCCTGAATAATGCAAAATGCAAGTCAATTTATCATAATAGAAATACAAAATGATTATACTGTTAATCATAGTGATACATTCCAGATTAATGGGTGTGAGCGGGAGTAGGACTACATAAATACCTCACCCACTTTTATTGGGGTTGAAAATGGGCCAAAATAATCTAAGTTCACACCTAAAAACTAAAAAAAAATTGGCAAGAGGTTCCCCAGGGGCAGAGCCATTTCAATTTCCCCCCAGCCCTTTACCCAAAACATTTTAAAATGTTCCCTCTAAAAAGGTCATTTCATTCAAACAGCGAAAACTAGTGACATACATGTTTTCATTACTAAATAACAAAAGTGAGGTTCATGGAAGACCATATATTTGAGATGTAACTGATCTGTAAATGTTATTTCACATAGAACATGTTAAAACTTACCTCATATGCTTGAGAATGTGGCAAATAGATAAATGTTTTTTCCCATTTCGAAAATGGCGCGCACCAAACTGTTGTTGTTGTTGTTGTCGTTGTTGTTGTTGTTGCTATTTACGAAATCCCGCGCTTACTTTTCGGCACCACCATGTAATTATGGGTAAACAAAGCATGGAATATAATTACAATTTATATCTAAAATTGTATTTTTAATGTTAGAACTAGTGTATTCTACTTCTACTTCTATTAGTACCTGCAAACATACAATAAAAAAGGTTTAACTACATCCATGATATTTCTGTGTTCATGTGTAGTCCATCACACCAAGTATTTTGATATAATTTGCTCATTTTTCTATCATTTGGAGGCTGAGAAAGATGCTTTTTTGGCGGCCATTTTGAATTTTGGCGGCAATTTTGAATTCATAAAAGTTTGAATTACATCTGACTCTTTGGATCATCCAACACACTAACTATTTGCATTCAATTGTATTCATTTATATATCATTTTAAAGCCGATAAAGAAGTAATTGAAAACAAATGGGGGTCATTTTAAATTTTGGCGGCCATTTTGAATTGAGGAAAATTTCGAAATGTCCCTACATCCATTTTTTTTTAGAATTGCATGAAGAAACAACATGCCAAGTTTCAAAACTTTACCTCTCGGTGCACAATTGTTTCACGGATTTCCTGGACTAAAACGAGGATTTCCTGGACGAGAACATTCCTGAACGATTCTTCCGCATGGACGTGCACGTGCGTGATCGACGGCACATTATCTTCGCCACAGATACCCAGCTTGCGCTTTTGGCGAAGTCGAAGACATGGTATATCGACGGAACGTTCAAGGTTGTCAAGAGCCCCTTCTATCAGCTACTCTCGATCCACTCATTCGTCAAGTCAGGTGACAACATGAAATAACTCCCCTTGGTATTCATACTGATGTCCGGCAAGAGTAAACGAGACTACAAAAAGGTATTTACACAATCATTTCAATAATTCTGTGATTTGCACCATCAATCAATCTACTTAAAAATATATGAATTTGTACATTGTATGTGTGTATGTCACTCATTGGTCCCACTTCCTTTTATATTTGTGATCCATTGCAGGTGTTCCAGGCTGTCTTGGAGTTACTACCTTCTAACAACGTGACTACATTCGTTGCCGACTTTGAGGCGGGGCGTATGGCAGGCGTTGAGATGCGTATTCGACAACCCGGACATTCGTGGCTGCGCTTTCCACTTTGGCCAGGCGTTGTGGAGGAAGGTCCAGGAAAATGGTCTACAGGTAAGGAAAAATAAATGTGAACAAGATTGATCAAACTTACTTATAAGGAAACAATAATATACATTGAAATAAAATAAAATTCGATAAATTGAAAAATTCAATTATATAGCACATATAAAAACATGCATGCGTGTGAATAATATGGTGTTTGTTTCATTTAAGGTCGCGTACTCAACCAGAGACAGCGTATACACACTACTTCGCAAGGTCTTCGCGCTCCCACTACTCCCCGCCGAGGACATCCGCCCAGCATACGATTCCCTGCGAGCGAAGGTCGACCCTGACGCCACGGCACTGACGACCTTCTTCGACTACTTGGAGGCTACTTGGATTCGGAGCGAGTTATGGCCCATCCCCTCTTGGAGTGTATACGGACGGTCTATTCGCACCAACAATGACGTTGAAGGCTACCACAATCGACTCAATCGACGCGCGAAGAAGGGGAATCTGTCCTTCTAAGATAAAATACACACATAACGTTTCTTTACTTATATCACCACCAAATGTGCTCGCTAAATGTATGTTTGATCATATTATGATCATATTGTATGGATCTGATTGAATGTATGTGCCTTGTTTATTTATTATTACATTATAAAATCATCACTTATTTCCCGATTTGTATATTACATTTCCCAAGTTTCACTTTCCAAACTATCAATCAATTCACATGTAACCCACATGTAACCCAAAAAAATATTTAAATAGTATGTTTTTAACAAATTTGATACAGGGTCCGTTATGTCCACACGGGGTCCGTTATGTCCATGAATCGGGTCCGTTATGTCCAGGAATCGGGTCCGTTTCGTCCAAAATCGGGTCCGTTATGTCCGGGTCCGTTATGTCCAGGGTCCGTTATGTCCATGTACCAATTATAGAACGCCTGTAACTATTCACGAGAATATAGGCGTTCTATGAAAAAAAATAAGAGTCTTTTGATATCAAGTTTATCAGTCAATGTTCTTCTTCTTCTTCTTCTTCTTTTATAATAATTGCAAACAGTCGTTTACCGACTATTATGGCAATGCGTGGGGGTTAGTACAGTGAATGCCATGCCACCAAAGCTACTCAGTCCACCTTGGTGGACATGGCAAGAGATAAGATTGTGCAGTCCTAAAAATGATATGCAAGAACTAATTAAAAGCCTATAATGCACCTGTACAATATGTATATTGAGAAGTGTGATATTAATGGTTAAAAGATAAAAGCAGAGTGTCAACTTATGGGAGTGACAGTGCAGCCAGCGCTGACTTAAATCCTAAGATCGTGTCAGCACTGACTACATTGGCAGGGAGTGTATTCCACACAATGACGGTTCGTGGGAAAAATGAGTATTTATGGTAGTCGACTGAAATTGTAGGGATTTGATAGGCAAATTGGTGATAGTGTCTGGATTGTCTGGTGTGTGGAGTTAAGTACAAATTTGGGGATATATCGACGTGATTGTGAACAATTTTGTAAAAAAGTGAGAGGCGGCTATTTTTGCCGTCTAGACTGTAATGACTTCCACTGTAAGTCCGACATTATGTTAGTGACCGTGCCCGGGCTTTTGTCATAATTGTTAGTGACAAACCTCGCTGCCCGTCGCTGTACTTTCTCTAGCTTTTGGGTATCTTTCTTGGGTATATGGATCCCAGGCCGATGAGCTGTATTCTAATGTCGGCCTGACAATGGAAGTATAGGCAGCTTGTTAGTTCTGGCTTGGCTGAGTGTAGGTTTCGTTTCAGAAAACCCAGAGATTGGCTGGCTTTACCTGTTATTTTGTTAATATGGGGAGACCAAGATAAATCTGATGTTACTCCACACCCAAATAGGTAGCTTGCTTGACTGTTGATAGAGGTTGATTTTGGAGGTAGTATGTGGTCTTAGAGACATTTCTGGACCTTGAAACATGCATTATGTGGCATTTATCAATGTTGAAGGACATCCTCCATTTCCGCTACATAATGATAACTTGTCCAAATCTTCCTGAAGCTGTGCACTGTCCGACTGGGATTTAATTTGTCTGTAAACCACACAGTCATCAGCAAATAGTCTGACATTTGAGCTGATAGCTTCAGGTAGGTCATTTATGTAGAGCAGAAACAGAAGAGGCCCCAAAACTGATCCCTGAGGAACGCCCGACTGTACATCTGCTTTTGTGGAGATTGCACCATCTACTACCACCTGTTGAGTCCGGTTACTAAGAAAAGCTTTTATCCACTGGTTCCCGTGCCCCCGTATGCCATAATATGATGCCTTGTGCAATAGTCTATCATGATCGACAACATCAAATGCCTTGCTGAAATCTGAAATGTTAGAAAGTGTGTAGGAATTCCGAGGTTTAATGAGGTATTTTCTATTTATCTGGTATTTTCTATTATCTATGCTCGAGGATGGTCAAATATAACATAGATTTCGTTGAAAACAACTCGGACTTGTTGACATTGCGTCTTTACACAGAATGACCTAGGTGCCATGCAGTCACGTCGCGTGACGTTACGGTCTTTTATGTTAGAGTTGAATCCGGTTATACCCATTATAACAGTATTACAACTAATACAAATCGTATTACCATTAGGGACTGGTGTAAGTGACTGGTGTGGTGATAACCTGGCACCAGGTCAGGATATTCTAATTTCAGTGCTGAGTATATACCCATATATATCTACATCATTACATGTATTATACATATTCAGTACTGATTTTGAAATTCCCCGACCCCAGTCCGTACAGGTGAAGTATATGATTCAACCCGTTAACCCGGCCTCAAATGAGTGTAGCTGTTGACAGGTCATTAATGGTACATGCCCGGTAGGCACAAACTGTTGTTTATATCGGAGCCATTATCTCAGACATTTTCTGGCAAAACGAACATTCATTCACCATTATCCCACATATTGATTGGTGTTATTATACATTTTATATTAGACGTAAATATTCACACAGATATAATCTGCCGAAAATATTATTTTCTGTGGTGACGCATTTAATTATTATAAATAATTAAAAAATAGCATACATCATTTGCATATGAAAATAGCCTGATACCACCGCGAGTCACTATAAGTAAAATAAATAAGCAGGCACACGTACATTTAGAACTGGTGGAATAGTGACACACTTATACATTTATTTAATTCCTATAAAGAACATTTTGTGCCGACTGAGTGGGCATGTGAAAGGTACTAATATGTCCGCACGAACGAAATGTCCGCGATCATATATTCGCCAATATATCTAAATCACGAACAAACACGGAACAACTTGTGGCATATACTAGTCCGTATTGAGTCGAACTTTGTTGATGCCCATAATCAAACATATTGATTGAAATGCTCAACACCAATATGCCGGTAACACATGCCATTGTACAGTTTGTGGGGTTGGGATAGTTACTTGGAAACTGATTTTGCTGAGTCAATTCCATAATTACGTGGCTTATGGCGCGTATAATCACCATTGCGTAATCGCGACGGGTTAAGGAAATGGTGATCTATACGCTTTACAGTTATCGCGTCAGTACATGGGAATTAATGGAACCACCGTTAAGAACCAGCAGCGTTAATCCGTCATCACTATCTCACACAACCATTATAACTGTGTTTTACATCATAATTTGGAAATTAGATTTTGCACATTATAAGTCAGAAGTAAATTAATAGCAGATGCGATCGATTTCTTTATAATATCCTGGTTGCTCCTATGCTGGTAGCATGCGTGTTGCACATGCTGTGATAAGGAGCTCGCGGTCAAGTCGACCGTCCATAATTAAGTGATTTATGGCACGTCATTAACACCACGGCGGTGTGACTGATGGATGGATGGGTTTTGATTATTGTTTAGTATTGGTATATATACATTAGTAGAAAAAATAAGCTGGCATTGTAGGCCCTAATCAGACTTCCCGAATCTTGGGCTACGCTGTCAGCTTTATTTATCGTATAACAAATAATATATTCGTCAATATATCTAAATCACGAACAAACACGGAACAGCTTGAACATTTACGCATGTAATGGTCAGTATTGAGTTAGTTAGTTATCTCATATTTTTAGGGTGGGAATTGATTCACAGAACCTTCCATACCTGCCTGGCCCAGATATTTTTTCAAGACAATGGCCGTTGGTCCGTTTTCCCCCGAATTTGTTATCAGTTGCAATGCAGTCGAAATATTTGCTTAACAGTATACGCTTATATATGGCCAATGAGATATTTCATGAAAGTTGCCGAAAAAACCTAGTCCGGCTGTCAAGATCTGCACTGTTCGTCATTCTATCAATGAAATACCCAACAGGCTTGTAACACGCAATACAATATGGATCGTTATCAAGCTACAGGAGTGTACTCTTAGATCAGGAGCTATTCTGGTCAAAATTCCATAAGCCCCATTTCTCCAGTCACAGCCAGAAAAGCATAACCACCAGACCGCATTGCGTGGGCATGTCGTGGATATCTCATTATATGGAGTTACCGCGAGATCCGCATAAATTAGCGGCGGAGTTTCTCGGTCTTGCATTACTAAACATATAATTATGCAAGGGCCGGTTCACATATCAATATATTGTTCTAACGACCACATGGGCGTCACCAGCATTTTTGAAAAGGGGGTTCGACTTTCAGCTGTGAAGCAACCGAAATATGTAAGGGGTCCAGGACCCCTTTCAGATTTCGGTTGCTTCACTGTCCCAGGAAGTTTTTTATTCCGTGAAATCAAAAGCTGCATATTCGGGTATGTTTGGACAACAAGTATCTCCTTGGCAAAGAGTTTTGAAAATTGGCATATTGCAATACGTTTGTCGTCGCTTGATTGTCTTTTATTAGTAGGTGATTTGATTAATACGGGGTAGCCCAAAAATATATGGGCCGCGCTCTGTGAAAACCGGCCTTAATGACAAAATTTTCGATTTGCATTGTTTTACATTTTCTGATGCAGACACCTTTAAAAAACAATATTCTGAAAAGAAAATGCAATTATGTTTATTAGTTTTTGTTTTATCTCACTTTTTGTAGCACCATGTGAATCACGCACGAAAAAAAACGTAACGTCATCGAGAAAATGACGTTGAAACGGCGACGTTTGTACAATGCAACTCAACAGCCTACAGTAGAAATGAGTGTTCATAGACTCATTGACTGTGCTTGCTGTAAACTGTATTTACTGATAAGTTAACACTAAATGTATCTACAAGTGTTAGTATGTACTATCAAAAACAAAACAAACGCACAACTATCGATTTTAAATCAATAATTAGCCGACCTGTGGCTTCATAATTTGCCACCATCGCCATAACAGATTCATATACGTGTGTCGTCAGAAAGATACATTGTAATTATTTCAGAATTGACGCCATTTACAGTTAATTGTGACGTCATTTATTGATTTAGACAATACGTCACCAAAGACCAAAAAACTAAACGGCATTCCTGGCGTTGGAAATTGTAAATTATATGCACATCGTATCGGTGATTGAAACAAATGCATTTTTTTCTGTAGAAATGAATGACCCGAATTTGGATAGGCCTATGGCAGCACATATCAATGACTTCAGCGCCCGATGGAGTCTAGAGGGTAGTCGGACACACCCGGACATTTTAAACACAATACAAATCGACTGTCCATTCCCCGACTCTCGGAATTAAATTTACATCTCAGAAAGCGCGAAGAACATTTTCCTGTGTAGCCAATATTACTGGCGGACGGGCTAATGTACATGTACCCCGTACTAGCAGGTAGCAGGTCTATGGGGAAATGCTGCGCTGACCCCCATTCCCTCGACTGGCCACCACCGCCACTGCCGGGAAAATGTGGAGATGTAACATACATGGTTGTATAATTGTTACATGTCCCGATAAAAATACCGGCAGTATATTCTCTCGTCGGGAATAATTAATTTGAAAATGAAATGTGCAATTTAGTTTTGTTGTGTTTCAGAAAAAGGACATTCAGTGCCTTCGTAAACAAAGAAACAGCCATGCCAAAAACAAGGGCGGATTCACGTAGGGGAAAACCCGGCGCCACCCCCCCCCCCCCCACCACACCCTACAATTTGGCGAGTAAAGATATTTTTGCTCTAAAATGTGCCATAACGCAGCAAAATGGGGTGTAAATATCAAACATATTCCGGAGGGCATACTGCCGGACCCACCTAGCAGTCTCCCCAGCTCCGCTTGGTCGACGAACACACGGTGCTAGTTCTAAAGTATAGTAAAGTCCCGCCCCCCACCCTAACCTGAAATCCTGGATCCGCCCCTGAAAAGCACCGTGGCGTACGTACATGTATTTTGCATAACTGCACACTATAACACAGTCAGTGATTTACACACTAAATTTGTCCCGATCACAACATTGATTTTGTTGAAATGACGCTCCACACCCTGCGACTATTGTTCGAAGTACGGTGTTCCGTTAAGGCCATCGTAATATCGCTATCGGGTCGATACTACGATAGTACGATACACTACGATGACGGTAGTACGATACTACGATGACGATAGTACAATAGCACGATGACGATAGTACGAGACCACGATGACGATAACGCGATATCACGATAGTACGATGACGATACTACTGTTTATCGTAGTATGGTAATCGTCATCGTGCTATCGTCATCATATTATCATACTATCGTCATCGTAGTATCGTAATATCGTCATCGTAGTATCGTACTATCGTAGTATCGTATTATCGTCATCGTGGTATCGCCTTCCGGATGGACATGCGCATTCGCATCAAAACAATGGATGACGAGGTAAATCGCCGGTATTTTGATACATATAATCATCATTAGATTGATTTAATTTCATTCAATAGGTATTTAAGATAGATATTTGGAAACATTAATATTGTTTGCGCCGTTTGCGCCGAAATTCTTGTTTGCGCTATTAACAAGGTGTGTGATCACGTGGTTTCCGAACCCGATTTTCCCACGTGACGTAATTTGTGACGTCATTTTTACAGTCGATTTTCATTAAAATATTCCTAACAAACGGACGGATTTTGATGATATGTGGCGCACCAAATACGATGGCATATGTGTTTTATAAGTGCTCTGAAAGTTCTTTACAATTCGGAAACCACGTGATCCTCCACCATGATTAAGGCGTACCGCCATTTTCGCAGACAAACAATGCGCATGCGCGTGTCCACCCGGAAGGCGATACCACGATGACGATAGTACGATACTAAACAGTGTTCCGTTAAGGCCATCGTAATATCGCTATCGGGTCGATACTACGAGATCACGACAGTACGATGACGATACTACGATGACGATAGTACCATAGCGATATTACGATGGCCTTAACGGAACACCGTATCGAAGCGGCTCATTTGAATTTAGACGCGTTTAATGTGTGCATGTGCGTTTGCTTTATATTATTTACACGCCTCCACGACTAGAACGGCCCTTTGTACAATGTAAGAACATTAACAACAATCTGGCAAAGTCGGACGTCTTAAATGTGTAAATGTTGCAGACCTGTGCATCTGTGCAGTGTGATCAGTGTCTGCAATGATTGCAAATATACTGGTAAAATTGCTATACATTCATATAACCATATTTACAAGTGGTAATTTTAAAGAATATTTACATTGTTATCAAACGGCAATCGTACGGCTGATTCAATGTGATATTTTTGAAAGTCGTTAAATATTACGTAACACCGTACACGAAAGTGGTAGCAGATACAGATATAAATCAGTAGGCTACGTCCTTGGTGGCTACACTTATGTATTACAATTATTATGATTATTTTGTCGCAGTAAATATGCATGTGACACAATACCAACACACTAAATACTAAAACATGTTTGGCCCAATGTCACCATGATGCGATATGCCAGGAGCGGCGTATATTTTGTCACTACCATAATTATACATCTGTGATACGCTTATTTTTCGGAAAATTTCCAAATTGTATTTTTATGTTGATTTTTAGCTCGCCTGCACGAAGTGCAGAAGAACTTATGACATACCCCCGGCGTCGTCGGCGTTAACTTAACGTTGGGGTAAATGTCTTATAACTTCTGTTTCCTTTCATGGAACACCTTGTTATTTCATACATGCATTCCTCAGATGACCCTCTATCATGCTGTAGCAAATCCATGACCCACCACTCAATCCTTACCACAAGGTCAAGGGCACAAACTTAGCATGTTCATAAACTTAACGTTGTGGTAAATGTCTTATAACATCTGTTTACTTTTATGATTTCATACATGCATTCCTCAGATGACCCTCTATCATGCTGTAGCAAATCCACGACCCACCACCTAACCCTTACCCCAAGGTCAAGGTTACAAACTTAGCATGTTCATAAACTTAACGTTGGGGTAAATGTTGTGTAACTTCTGTATATTTACAGGGAACGCCTTCGTATTTCAGACATGGATTCATCTGATGATACTCCATCAATCTATAGCAAATCCATGACCCACCGCCCATCCCTTACCCCACGGTCAAGGTCACAAACTTAGCACATTCATAAACCTAACGTTGGAGTAGATGTCTTATAACATCTGTTTCTTTTCATGGAACGCCTTAATATTTCATATATGCATTCCTCAGATGACCCTCTATCATGCTGTAGCAAATCAACGACTCACCACCCAACCCTTTACCCCAAGGTCAAGGTCACACACCTAACACATTCATAAACTTAACGTTGGGGTAAATGTTGTGTAACATCTGTTTATTTATAGGGAATACCTTCATATTTCATACATGCTTTCATCTGATGATACTCTATCGTACTATAGCAAATCCATGACATACCTCCCACCTTTTTCCCCAAGGTGAAGGTCACAAACTTCGCACATTCATAAACTTAACGTTGGGGTAAATGTCTTATAACATCCGTTTCCCTGCTTGGAACGCCTTGATGTTTCATACATCCATTCATCTGATGATACTCTATTGTGCTATAGCAAATCCATGACCCACCCCTTACCCCAAGGTCAAGGTCACACACTTAGCACATTCATAAACTTAACGTTGGGGTAAATGTCTTATAACATCTGTTTCCTTTCATGGAACGCAATGATATTTCATACATGCATTCCTCAGATGACCCTCTATTATGCTTTAGAAAATACACGACCAACCACCCAACCCTTACCCCAATGTCAAGGTCACAAACTTAGCATGTTCATAAACTTAACATTGGGGTAAATGTTGTGTAACTTCTGTTTCTTTACAGGGAATGCTTTGATATTTCATACATGCATTCATCTGATGATCCTCTATTGTGCTACAGCAAATCCATGACCCCCACCCCTTTCCCCAAGATCAACATCATAAACGTAACGTTGTTGGAGTAAATGTCTTTTTATAACTTCTGTTTCTTTACAAGGAACGCCTTGATATTTCATACATGCATTCATCTGATGATACTCTATCGTGCTATAGCAAATCCATGACCCACCGCCCACCCCTTACCCCAGGTTCAAGGTTACAAACTTAGCACATTCATAAACTTTACGTTGCGGTAAATGTCTTATAACATCTGTTTCCTTTCATGGAACGCCTTGATATTTCATTCATGCATTCCTCAGATGACCCTCTATCATGCTGTAGCAAATCCACAACCCACCACCCAACCCTTACCCCAAGGTCAAGGTCACAAACTTAGCATGTTCATAAACTTAACGTTGGGGTAACTGTTGTGTAACTTCTGTTTCGTTACAGGGAACTCTTTGATATTTCATACATGCATTCTTCTGATGATCCTCTATTGTACTACAGCAAATCCATGACCCACCCCCAACACCCTTTCCCCAAGATCAACATCATAAACGTAACGTTGGAGTAAATGTATTTTTATAACTTCCGTTTCTTTACAGGGAACGCTCATCTGATGATACTCTATCGTGCTATAGCAAATCCATGACCCACTGCCCACCCATTACCCCAAGGTCAAGGTCACAAACTTAGCACATTCATAAACTTAACGTTGGGGTAAATGTCTTATAACATCTGTTTCCTTTCATGGAACGCCTTGATATTTCATACATGCATTCCTCAGATGACCCCCTATCATGCTGTAGCAACCCACAACCCACCACCCAACCCTTACCCCAAGGTCAAAGTCACAAACTTAGCATGTTCATAAACTTAATGTTGGGGTAAATGTTGTGTAACTTCTGTTTCTTTACAGGGAACGCTTTAATATTCCATATATGCATTCATCTGATGATCCTCTATTGTGCTACAGCAAACCCATGACCCACCCCACCCCTTTCCTCAAGGTCACAAACTTAGCACATTCATGCATGCATTCCTCATGTGAATAGCTATTATGCTGTAGAAAATCACCAACTTAGTGCGTTTATAAACTTAACGTTCATAAACTTCTGTTTTCAGGGAGCGCATTGATATTTCATACATGCATTCATCTTAATATGTTGTATTATGCTATAGCAAACACACGACCCACCTTTCACCACTGACCCCAATGTCAAGGTCCACCGCACGCCACTTAACACAAGGTCAAGTTATATAATATTCATGTTTTTTTATGCAACTGTCCCAAGTTTGAGTGAAGGCTGCCAACAGGCGAGCTTCGTTGTCTACTGACAACTCTTGTTGAAACATTCGACAGGCGAAACAGTAAATTAAACGAATTAAGCCATGTGCCCAATTATATTTGTTACATAATACTGATTATGTGATGGTGTTATCTAAAAATTACCGGTTGTATGGTTATTTAGTTTCAAATGTCAGGGCAGAAGTCGTCCATATAATATTATAAAAAATAATCGACAAAATCATTACGTGTTTCCTTGAAGGAAACCGACAACTGTCTGAACCACTATGGAAACAACTGTAAAAGTCTGCTACGCGTATCCAGCATTAACATGTTTGTGAGCCACAAATAGTAAAGCGTACGGTTATAAATAGGACAACGTCAACTTATTGCAATGATGCAACTATTTCAAGTGTCAAAATCCGACGTGACGTTGGTAAAGGACAAGGGGCAATAAGGCCAAAAATCGGCCCATGCCCAAACTGGAAAGTAACAGTGTAGTAGTGTACAGCAATACGTCACGAAGCTAAGTTGAAAATTTGGATTTGATATCTTTACTACTTTTCGGACAATATCGTTTTTAATGATACAACCCAATGGCACATTTCAATGGACTGCACCGTCAATTTGACGTTAAAACATGTGAGATGACGTTACGTTACTGGGAAGCGGGTGATTTTGTGATTGAAATATAATTGGCATTCTAGACAAACATCATGAAGCTCGCAGGAAAGAATTGATTGTCATGATTTAAGACAATGTAACTGGGGCCTAAACATCTTTTCAGTTTCGAGATGGCTGACCTTTTCAAAATTGCCGCCATTTTTATCAATTTCATGACTATATACGAGCATGGCTTATGAAAACGTAGATTTCGAAAAAGGTAAGATTCGAGACACGGCATTATATTTATTGCATATTGTCCATATAATTCACAAATCTTTTTTTTCAATTAATATTTGAAATGATTCCATGTTACCATGACAACCGAGAAATAATAATGTATTGATAGAAATGTAAATTCATTATTTTGTATTGCATTTTCAAGGTGCATGATCAAGTGGTTACAACAACAACAACGTCGCCGACTCCAAAGTAAGTATTATTTGATATTTTCCTTAATATGCAACGGATTTTGATGAAATATGGCACAGCAAACGCGTCTTCATGAGCTGCATTTGGTGGTCCAGGGAGTTCGGCACAGACTTATGTCGTTTTTGCGAAGAATCGATTTCCGTGTCGGTAGACACGGAAATCGATCTTCACATAAACGACAGAAGTTTGGGCGAAAATACAAAGACCACCAAATGCAGCTGAACATGACGCGTTTGATGCGCCATATTTCATCCAAATCCGTTACGTAATAAGGACAATACAAAAGAATACGTACTTTGAATCAGGTGGATTCTGGAAGTTTCAGTACTTGTTGTTGTTGTTAGTACCACGTGATCATACACCTTGCTTTTATACTACATTTATTTTTAAAATCATCATGACTCCTGCCTACATATAGCATGCACTTACATGTATCCTCAATATTTCAATATGTATACATGTTATAATGGTAGCAAAATCACCCATGTACTGAAATGTATCTCAAATGACATACTTATGTTAGTAGAACATGCTAAACATTGTGAGACTCGGAGTGTATATATCATTATGGTCATAGCATAATGATGCTGCAGTCAGTTTTATTTGTGACAATAACAACGACGTGCTACAATCAGTACGGTAATTATGTGTAGTAATACGTGTTAAGTTTGTTTATCGGCGTAGCGGCGCTAACATACTAAACGTGTCGCCAAGTACAGACGTAGTAAATGTTTTGAATAGCGTTACAACATGATTATATTGAAGTTTTATACTACTATGCATATTTGGTATAAAGTATGTTCAATTACAATTATATCCTTATTTGAATGCGGTAACTAATATTACAGTACATGGCCGTATATACATGTACATACATGTATATTTCATTCAGGCGCATAGTTGTGCCTAAAATAATGTCATGGCAGACTTTTGAGGGCGGTCTGGGTTGTGGGGTCAGGCTGTTTTGAGGGTATCCCCCGGCTCTTTTTCCGACCCAATAAAGTTTAAATTACATGCATAAAATCGGATTTGCTAAAACTGGATGTTTGGGTAATGTATGCTAATGATGTATTATAATGGAAGTAAATGGTCTTACCGATTTTCTTTCAAATATTTTCGGAATTTTTACAAAACATTGTCCACTGTCCTATTGCACCAATCTACTATAAAAACATTAAACATGAAATAAATTGTGTTATATCACCCTAGTGCACTTATTATTATGTCCCACCACGATAATGGGAAGGGGACTTTTTTTAGTTTCTGTTTTACCATTGGACCGTCCGTTCCCGGTCCGTCCATCCGTCCCGCCCGTCATCAACCTTGTAAGTCGTAAAACTTTTAAACCGTACTAGCTACACATCTGAATCTTGGTATGTAGCTTCGTTATGATGAGTAGATGCGCAAAGTTTATTTTGATGTTTTATTCGACCCCGGGGTCATAGATTATCGCCCCCTTTTCGACTTATTTTGTCTTGTAACTCGTAAAACTTTTAAATCGTAATAGCTACAGACCTGAAACTTGGTATATATATAAACAATATATATTTATAAGGCCATAGCAAAAGTTCATTGATTTTCAGATATCGCTGCGTCAGAAAAATCCCTGCACGTCGAGCATTTTATCATCATGGAGAAATATAATTTTACTTTAATCCACTGCATGATCAATAAAAAACACGCCCATGCAACAATATGTTAAATCCAATCATGTTTTACGAAAATCTGGTGATGTTTCACGTCTAAATATGTTATAGTAACTTTATAGAACATACATGTATATGCATCTGGCGATTTGAAAAAATCTGAGACAAACATCTGAAACAGAAAGACACATGTGTATATTAACATTGAGTAAATTAAAGCTATTTAATCCATGTCTCTCAGAAATAAATCCTTGTCTAATTCTAAAGTAGAATTTTGCATGTACAGCCGATGGACATCTAACATGACAAATAATTATTTGACTGTCGAATTCTTACCTGGACAAATTTTGTTTTTAATTTAATTTGCTATGTACACCCCACCCCCATCCGCCACACAGCGGAGAATAAAAAAAATATACAGAAATTAATTATTGTCGTCCTTTGCTCAGTGAAGTTGATATAAAAGTTCTCGACTCAAATATGTGTTTGACCCTTTCAACACTAGAGACCTCTCAGTACCGTAACCAGGATTGAGGCAGACGAGGAGGTCGCCTCGTCACTTATTTTGCCGCTTTTTTTGTTGTTGCTAAGAATTAAACAAATCCTCGGGGAGGTGGCGGGCAGAATGTTCCCTGACCCCCATATTAGGACTTGGTTCGCCTCATCTGCTTTTTATACCCCCACAAACAAAGTCAGATTGTCGGTCGGTCGGTCGGTCGGTCGGTCGGTCGGAAATTGCCTTCCGCTCTATATCTTCGACACCGATGCATGGATTATCAAATGGCTTGGCACAAATGTTTCTCATGATTAGAAGGTGTGTCGCGATCATTAACCACGCACCTACGTCCAAGGTCAAGGTCACAGTTGAAGGTCAAATGTCAAACCTATTGAAATTCCCTTCCGCTCTATATCTTCTACACCGATGAATGGATTATCAAATGGCTGGCACAAATGTTTCTTATGATGAGAAGGTGTGTCGCGATCGATAACCACGCACGTACGTCCAAGGTCAAGGTCACAGTTGAAGGTCAGAGGTCAAACCTATCGAAATTCCCTTCAGCTCTATATCTTCTATACCGATGCATGGATTATCAAATGGCTTAGCACAAATGTTTCTCATGATGAGAAGGTGTGTGGCGATCAATAACCACGCACCTACGTCCAAGGTCAAGGTCACAGTTGAAGGTCAAAGGTCAAACCTATTGAAATTCCCTTCCGCTCTATATCTTCTACACCGATGCATGGATTATCAAATGGCTTAGCACAAATGTTTCTCATGATGAGAAGGTGTGTCGGGATCAATAACCACGCACCTTCATCCAAGGTCAAGGTCACAGTTGAAGGTCAAAGGTCAAACCTATTGAAATTCCTTTCCGCTCTATATCTTCTACACCGATGCATGTATTATCACACTATGGCCAGGGTCAAGGTCACAGACTTGATGCGTAACGCTTGGCTAAATGGCTTATAATTAAAAATGCCTCGTTTTCTTTGGCTGCCAGTGGGGGTATTCGTGTGCCGATAGGCCACATTTCTAGTTACCTCTGGTTATGGCCATGCAAACAGTTTATCTATCTTGATGAACCGACTCGTAATGAGCCGTCTCATTCAAGATATGCACCACTTGAGCATATTTTTTTTGTGTGCAAAATGACCCCCTTTTCTGCATAATGGAAGTCTCAAACTTAACATGAAACAGTTAATTTCTGTTACTTAGGGGTGAAAGTGTTAATCGTCAAAGGTTGTAGCAGCATTGTCAATGAAAACATAGCAGTATGGACACATTTTTAGAAATCTAATATCCTATCCACATGAATCTTCGGAATGTCAAATTATTGGTGGATTAACTGTGCAGTTGGTCAATGACATGCACAGACGGATGGGTGGATTAACGCATCCACACATGCACAACGTGTGATTACTGGCGTTTAACTCATTTAATTTATGAAGTATCTCCCCTGTTTATCACAGTCTATTATAGTATACATATCAAGTACAATAAAATACAAAGTCCTCGGATTTTGATCAAATAAAATAGTGTGTATTGTGATAATATAAATAGAAAATTTGCATTATGGAAGGCAAACAAAAAATATATAAAGTTCCTGACATATCATCCGGGCCGTAACCAGGAAGCCAAGAACGAGGAGGCAGGGGTCATGCCCCCACCTCCACCCACACACGGAAATAAAATTACGAGTATTTATTATAAAATCCAAAAATAGAGCAGATTCTGATGACACGGCTCGTTATGAGAGGGTCACCTGTGTCTACACGGCTTTGTTGAACCTTTCGAATTAACTCGGATTAATCGAGTAAACCAGTTCAACTTCAAGCAAAGCTTATTTTCGAATTACAGATGTCGCAATCCTATTTGTTTCAGTGCTATTCTATCACACCGTTAAAGATACATACGGCAATGTTGTGTTTGGAAAATGAGACACTTTTCGTAATTAAAATTATAAAATTATAGGTTGCATTGGGATTCGAACCCACACATTGATACTCCACTAATGGTGCAAATTCGAAATCTGGAAATAATAATACATAAATTAACTTATTTGGAACCTCAATGTTTACACAACTAGAAATTATGTTTCGTATGCACAACTAGAAATTATGTTTGTAAAACATAGATATGCCCCCATGGCATAATGGACTCTAACTAACTTTTTTTAATTTACACAAATTTCAAAGTCATTTGAGAAAGTCCTACACACTTTTTGACGCAAGAAAATGGCTAATTGTTTCAGCACCATTTTGAAGGTCACACATGTCATGTCATTGGTGATGTGATTGCATCACACATATTCAGGTGAATGAACTGTCCAAATATTAAAGCAATCCTTTACGTACTATTGAAGATATTACATGTTAGCGAAACTCTTACAAACTTTTCGACGTAACAAAATGGCTTCAGTGTTTCAGTGATAGTTTGAAGGTGACAGTTGTGATGGTCGTGGTAATGGTGGCGCGGTGTGTGTGACAAATATTTAGGTGATTCAAGTGTCCAAGTATTGAAGCAATGCTTTATCGTAATATTGACGATATTACATGTTGGAATAACTCTTATAAAAGTTTCGACGTAAATGTACACGGACGGACGTACGGACGGAAGGACGTACGGAACCTCAAGAGCAACGCTATATGCCCACATAATAATTAATACATCTTAGAATGTCCTACATATAAGCACAGAAGTCGATATTTATGCTGGAATCATGCCACCCCTAAATGCAAACTCATCAGTAATATCTATCTGACCTAGAACAGGGTTTCCTCCAGGAACAGTGAGATTATATTAAGAGTATCCATCATATGCACTGGTGTGGGGCAAGGATATTCCACCCGAATGTCAGAATATGTCATCAGAGGCTTTGCCGAGTTTCTGACGACATATTCTGATCACGAGGGTGGACTATCCTTTTCTCGCATACCCAGAGTCTATTTCAATGTTATTTCCGAAGCCACGCCCATGTGGGATTTTTCTGTCTCACACGGCTATCTCACACGGCTGACCTGTGACACACTGCCGGAACTACTTTGTGTGTATTGGCTTCCAAACGTCGTCTGCATTGTTTACAAACACACGCTCTCTACACAGTAGTCAGTAGACAACAATGTCAACAACGTCGCTCTGGATGTGTTATGTAGGCTATTATTTATTTCATGTTTTATCCAGTTTTATCAAATTTGCTTAAATTTGTGGGACGAGTTGTGTAAGGTGCGTCTGTAAATCAGTTGGCCGAATACTGAATACATGATTATTATTAAAAAAAAACACATGTAATTGACAGCAAAATATTTACCTTGTTGTATGTTGTTGATTCTTCACCAAACATATGTATAGTGACATTGATAGTGATTGGAATATTTGTTCAATAATCCAGTGAGCAAGAATTTCTTGAAAACGGCAACGGTCCGTCGGAGTGAAACTTTCGGCGGACTGATATTTGCGTAATTGAAGACAGCGTCTCGGAATTGCAATAAATACTCAAAATAAAAACATCAAATGATTCTGTAAACATTATTGCACAAATTTGAATTGAGGATATATGGTCTATTTTCAATATTTATATGAGTTTGTCTCGTACTGCGTCCTATTTATTTTGTGTATGTAGTAATTGGGTTTACACATCTGTCATGGGCATCTTCAGACCATATTTTTATTGGGCCGTTATGTGTTAAATGTTTCGATCCAATGTAGGAGACTCTATTTTGTTGGTGTAAACTTTGGTTGTTGATACGGGTAATGCGATTGAGTGATTGTATTGGAGATAGCATATAAAGAAAAAAAGTTAGTATTATACTATCATGGTGGTTCGTTGATGGCGTACTATGGCTAAACATGATTCTGGACTTAGTAGGTATGCGAGAAAAAGTATTCCAGATATACACCGGTGTGTGACGAAGGATATTCCACCCTCGTGGTCAGAATATGTCGTCAGAAACTCGGCAAAGCCTCGTTTCTGACGACATATTCTGACCACTCGGGTGGAATATCCTTGTCGCACACCGTAGTATATATGGAATACTCTTACTCTCACACCAGTGCATATGATGGATACTTTTTCTCGCCCCTATATAGAACATATTTGCGAATCTCAAAATATTTATCTGACCCAGAATAATACCCAACTTTTTATTCGCTGAATGTATGCGACATTTGATATGTCCAACGTGCTCGCCATGTCAACAAAACGTCAAAACTTTGCTGAATGGATCGTTTACAAATTATCATTAAATTAATGTTCAATGTCATCACCATTCAGCCCTTGCTTGACTATACGGATATCCTTATCTCAGGTCATCTGCTGGGCGAGAAAAAGTGAATACACATTACCATATCCGTTTTTGTATGAATAATATAGTCAAGACTTACATGATCCGGATCCGGATAGCAAAACATCTGATCGAATATTAATGGAAGAAACTATTTTTAGTTGAAATTAACATGAAAATAAGACACACTACACTTCTGTGTTATTTTTCAAAGGTTATGTTCACAATCATGACTATTTGAAAAGCATGTTAACAAACACCTATTATTGCACGGATGCGGCAAAATCATTTGATCTCAGCAGTGTGGTATCTTGGTGAGATCACTGTCTGGATCTGTCTCGCCCACTTCCACCCGTGTGATAATTCACGGAGATGCACTGTCTAGCGTCTAATATACGATCCACAGTCTGTATGTGTGACCAGTGTAGATGCTGTTCTGCCTTAATGTTTACCGCTAACCCGAATGTTCTGTTTGTGCAAAACATTCGGGTTTGTTTAAAAATAAATATGAGTACATGTATTCTGTTCTTTTTTAATCGAAATCAGAAAATAATGACTAGTCGATGTCGAGTTGAGCTGTGCCCGCGCCCAGATGGCTCTATATCAGAACACCGAATACTGTAGACACTGATCAGACTGCGAATATATGCAGGCCAGGTTGGTTAAGCAGTGACTGCATGCGGAGTAATACGGTTATGTCATGTCGTGAACCAGCACGTGACCGCAAGACATTGAGTGCACGTCTACGGAACGCTGAATGACAGCGAGGTAACCAAGTGGAGTGTCTAAAAATAAATGTTGAAGTTATTGTATTTGTATCAAACGTATAACAAAGTTTAAATATATCATATTTATCTCCGGTTTCCGCCGTATCCGTGCAATAAATTAGTTAAATAATGTCTTCTCGTTGAATATTAGTTAACAGCGCGTGGGGGGATTTTAGGCGGCCGAAATACGTCTCGCCTAGCGGCTCGACGATTTCCGGCCCTCTAAATTTCCCCCATGCACTGTTTGTTAACTAACCATATTCGACTCGAATACATTATCTAACTTATTCAAGGAGTGTGTAAACAAGTACAAACTGCTACGTGAAATTTCGAAAATCTCATTCTTGCCACACTTTCTGGACTTTAAAGGTACATGCCCACTCAGTAGGCACAACATGTTCTTTATATCAGAGACATCATCTGAGACATGTTGTGGCAAATTAAACATTCATTCACCATTACCCCACGTATAGATTGGCATTATTATACATTTTATATCCGCAGTAAATTTCCACAATGATATCAGGGGCGATAACCGTGTTAATGTTAATGGACATTACTATTTATTCTCTGTATTTTATTTTTTGATGTGCAATGATCATACTTTATAATCTGTCGAAAATATTATTTGTTCAGGTGGCGCATTTAATTAGTATAAATAATTAAAAAATATCATCCCTCATTTGCATATGAAAATAGCCTGATACCACCACGAGTCACTATCAGTAAAATAAATATTACTAAATGATTTATATGCATAGAGTGCACTCGTAATTTTTAGAACTGGTTGAATATTGACACAATTATACACTTATTTAATTCCTATAAAGAACAGTGTGTGCCTACTGAGTGGGCATGTACCTTTAAGGTAGAAGGTCATAGATAAATACACCTGGCTTCAATGATAATTGCTTCATATGATGTGATGTGATATATGAATATAACATATGTATATATTGTCTTGTTACTGTATATTATATGGTACATTGAGTTTCCATCTCCGCCTTCTTTGTATGTACCAGCCATCGTACAGTTTCACCATTTCGTATGTTTGACACATACAGCAAATAATATGACAGTAAACCAAAGACAATTTGGTGCAATACATCATAGACAGATATGACTACGGCACGCTATGAATATTATGCCAGCAAAATATACAAAAGACGAGATACCTGAGCATTTCTCCCATCAATATCAAAATAAATTTTGATGTGTGAACTGTTCAATCTGATGCACAGCCTATTAATAGTGTACACGTTATGCATAGGTAAAGCCATATTTACTTATTTATTAGGTGAGTATACACCAGGGACAATAGACTAATGTAACTTCTTACATGTCACTGGATTTGATAGATAATAACATAGTACAGTAGTGGGTATATATTGTATTTGTTGTATTTGTGTGTTTTGCCAGGTAAAAGTGATACATTGTGCGAAATAATTGTGGTGTAATATAATTGATAGGAGTCCGTTCTCTTGGGTTTTCTGCATGTGATTAGCTACATTATACCATATGTTCTACTTCACATTTTGCGCTTTGTGTCAAACGCCAGAAGAGGTGAAAGTGGCTGATGGCTTGAACACACAATATGCCGAGTTCACCATCATGTGCTGTATAGGATACGAGGCAGTGTTCACTTATATATTATACATATATTCAATCACATTTACGAAGCAATTATCTTTGAATCAAACGATGATCAGGTATTAGTTCGGTAGCCATATGCGATATTTCGATTGAACCTGGGAATGTTGTATATAGTTTTTGTGTTGATTGTTTTGTGTATGCAAGAGTGTCCTCTTTCAGAATCAGCCGGGTGGACCTCGGTCACCCTTGAGCATTTTGAGAAATTCAGGATGGCGTCCAAGATGGCCGCCATTTTATTATATCGGCAATAACTTCCCTCATATTAAACATAGGATGATAATTCTGGTATCTAGGCATATGCTTTGGGGACAAGGAATCCATTGAAACCTTGTATAAGGTTGTTCAGAGATTACATCATGGAAAATCCAATATGGCCGTCAATAATGGCCGTCATTTCATGTTTTTGGCTATAACTTCCTTCATATGAAGCAGAGGATGATACTTAAGGTATCTAGACATATGTTTTGGGGTCAAGGAATCCATTTAAACCTTGTATGAGGTTGATCAGAGATTACATCATGGGAAATCCAATATGGCCGTCAATGATGGCCGACATTTCATGTTCTTGGCTCTAACTTCCTTCATATGAAACAGAGGATGATAATTATGGTGTCTAGACATATGTTTTCGGGGTCAATGAATCCATTAAAACCATTTATAGGGTTGTTTACGGGATCAACTTATAGGAAATTCAATATGGCCGCCAATAATGACTGAGTTTGTATTGATTTGCATTGCATCATTGGGTGCATTAACTCAAGCACTCCATTTCAACAAAATGATCATATGCTGAGAAAGTCAGCATAGCTTATTTCATACAAATGGTAACCATCTTGGCTGTATTTATAATGTAATCCCAGATCTAAATATATTGAATGAATTTGTTGATCGCCAAACTCCAATAGACACCACAAGTATTGTGCAATATTTAATTCATATGAAACAAGTTTTTAAACATATGATTTGGAGGCCGTTACTGGCGGTCATATTGAATTTCCTACGATGTGAGCCAAAAGAAAAACAACCTTATAAATGGTGTCAATGGATTAATTGACCCGAAATACCTATGACTAGGCACCAAAAGTATAATTCTATGTTTAATATGAAGGTTTGTGTTCTTCACATGTGACCTACAACTGTACAAAGTAGCTTTAGATGTTTAATGGGCCTATCCGGATCGGTTCGCAGATGTTATTCCTCGCCTTGGAGGAATGCATTCGTTGATGAGTTTCATAGGCTGCATTGGAACACTAATGGAGAACAGTGGGTTATCGGACATTCTGAGTGATGTCTTTGGAGGTGTAGCAAAAATGTTAACTGGGAAAAAGTTTCCTCAGAACATTCGAGCATTATGTATGATTACAGAGGAAATACTCAGAGGAGTTGTTGATGACCCCATCATAATCATGATGTTTGTGAGGGTGACTGGCCGCTGCATCTAGAAGCATTTAGAGAAATGATTCCGTACTTCTTTGCGACTGGACAAGTGCACTATGCTAGATACGGTATGTTTTACCTACGGTCCATGGAGGTGCTTCCAGGAGAGATTCTGGCTCGGTTCATGAAGGGAGAACACGTCATGAGACACCAGCGTGGACTGTGGAATGGCATCTGGAGTGACATGATTATAGAGACAACCTTCATGCGCTTTGGTCATGCTCCGGGTGGCATAATTGGTATAGCACTGAAACCGGAGACCCTGAAAACGTGGGCATTGAGTCTCCATGCTTGCAGTCGTTTGCAGGCTGATCTGGATGACAGGATTGAAAGCAGCAGTGCATCTGTTGACAAACACAAGGAAGAAGGGAAGTCTCGAATAGCCGATGACAAAAGAGACAGAGAAGCCATCAGGGAAAAACTCGAGAAATGCATCGATCCACTCGATCCAGAGAAACACCCAGATGATATGATATGTGACGGGAGAACATGGAACCACGGCAGTCAATGTCCAGGATGCGGTGGGAATAGAACTGGATCAAATGAACGACTTTGCTCAGAAATTACCGGACGGCTTACACGAAACCATTCACAAAAAGGTGACCACCATGGTAACAACAAAGAAACCTGTCAATGTTGGAGACACTAAAGTGTATCACACGAATGTCATTTACTCTATAGTCATAGAGCTTCAGGTTAGTGGTCGCGAAGTTATTATCAAGAGGGTCCTTTCACATGAATTAGTTCCAGTGCCAACATCGATTTTCGAGTCGACTGGAGAAATGAGAGCAGCTATATCGAAATCTTTGTTGAAAAGACAGCTTCAGGTTCAGGTATCTGGGAGAACATCCAGTAACATTTCCGTCTGCATCATTGATGGGTCGGCGCTACTCTGGGTTATCCCTTGGCCAGCGGATGGCACAGTGAATGACTATGCAACGAACATGAAATATGCCATTGCAAAGAGATTGGAAATGGGAGATGTATACCTAGTATTCGATCGGTACCGTGATTATAGTACAATGAGTGTAACGCGAAGTGCCAGGGCTACTGGAGCAAGCCGAGTCCACCAGCTATAACTGAATAGCATGTTACCACCACAGAAAAGAGTACTGACAGTGTCTGACAAAAAGAAGCAGTTGATAGGTCATGTTGTCAACCTTCCAACCGAGGATAAGTCATTCCATGAACATACTAGTAGCCATAAATTGGTTTTGATTGGCGAGGAGGCTGCCCCAATTGAGAAATGTAGTAATAACAAGAACAGATATAGCGACAACACATGAAGAAGCAGACAATATCATTGTTCAGCAGGCAATGGCATGTGCCCGAACCAATGAGCGAAGTGAAATAAGAGTTGTCTCGGATAACACAGATGTCTTTGTACTTCTTCTACATTACTACCTCTCTGCAAATATGAAAACTCATATTACTATGGAATCACCAATCAAGGAAAGAACAGTTATTGACATTGGGAAAACAGTAGAGAAACACGTGTGTATAGTTAGTGAAATCTTGCCAGCCCACGCACTTACTGGGTGTGACACTGTAGCATGCTGCTATGGGATAGGCAAGGGAATTGCTCTTAAGGTATTGCGCGCTGGATCACACTCCCTGTCGCTCCTTGGTGTGATGGAGACTCCTATAGAAAGTGTGATTGTGCAGGCAACCGCATATGTGTCAGCTTGTTATGGACAACTTTCTAGCGAGTCCATATCTGAAACACGTTGAAGGTATGGGCATCCAAAACCGGACATGCCTCCTCATCATCGCAAAAACTGTGTCTCCCTCCAAGCAATGAGGCATTTGCAGAGAATGTTAAACGGGCCCATCATCAAGTCATTGTCTGGCGTTCACTAGATGACAACAATCCTCCTGAACTGGATCCGGAAAGGTATGGCTGGACAAAGGACACAACAATGAAACACTCCAACCAACATATCTTTCATTTAACACAGAACTCGCCCCGGAGTCTATCATGCGACTAATCAGGTGTGGGTGCAAGAGTGGCACCCCATGTAGTACTCGTGCTTGTAGATGCACTGGAGGTAACTTGAAGTGCACGGTGTTTTGTACCTATAACAATACAGGCTGCTGCCAGAAAGTAACAGCTTAGTTTCTTTTCCGGAAATCATGGAATTATTGTGTGTAGGAAGACTGGCTTCAAGTTTATAAAACTATTTTTCAAATCTCGAATTCAGACTCAAGCTTATGATTGTCTTATGTTGTATAACCTTGTTGCCAGGTGTAATTGAAATGTTATAGCCAGCCACTCAGTCATTGTTTTGTAAGTGTTGTACATTGTATATAACAATATTTAAAGGGATTTAGCAACCATATTACTTAGCCCATCATTATGATATATTGAATAGGCAGGTAGACACATGACGCATGTACATATATTGCATATAGTACAAATATTGCCTGTTGGGTTATTCAACAGCAAGCTAGTAATAATATGTTGGCGGCCATCTTGTAAATCAGGAAGAAACCATACTAGCAATGCTTTGACAAAAGCAGTATTATTGCATTTGCAACTGGTGTACACTCAGACCAGCCTGTGCATCCGCACATTCTAATCAGCGTCTAACATGTTTGCTAGTCTGTCTCTTATTGCCTCCAGTTTAAATGCTCATCAGAGTACATAAGCTGATCATGATCGAAACGGGTATCAAATGAAATAAGGTTGGTTTTGTCAGAGCATGGTTCATATTGAGTAATAAAAAATATGTTATATCTGATGACATATAGGCTGACGTTTACACAGATAAAGTTGCTACAAATATATCATTTCATAGTCGAAGCATTACATTTGTAAATACATGCATCAAGGGGCAAGTTGACGGCCATGTCGGATTACCTTTGATCTAATCCCAAAACAACATCATAAATGGTTTTAATTGATTCATGGACACTGAAAACCAAAATTATCATCATACATTGAATATGCAGGAAGTTTGACGCAAAAAACAAGTGACTGTAGCCATTATTGGCGGCCATATTGGATTGGATTCCTTGACCCCTAAACTGTGTTGAATATGAAGGGAGTTATAGCCGAAAGCAGATTTTGGCACAGAGCGCGGCCCATTTATATGTTCTCTCATGCACTGAAAATGACTATCGCGGACCTCATTGTTTATAAAAAATCCTGCTGGCTGAAAAAGGGGGGTTCGTATGAACCCATCGAACCTCCCCTGACGACGCCCTTGGACCATTATATAGTATTATCATCTGGTATGTACATGTATATATAATTGTGCCCCCTATACGATTGCAAGGAGAGCATTTTATTGCTAATGTTTTTGTCGTCGTCAGTTGCGGCGAACGGATTCATTTGTAAGACTTGAGCCATCATGCCATTAGTTAAAACTAATTAAATAGAGCATCACACATAAAGAATACTAAATACAATATGAAAATGTCACAGGTGTCTGTGTATTACATACACGTAAGCATAACATCGTGCATTGATGCTGTACTTATCACCTATATTGTTGTGTTTTCTGTAGTGAGCTCATTTGCATATGTATTATTCTTCTATATTAGCCCATATTATGCAATTATGCATTGTTAGAAAGTATTATTAATGAGACGATGCATTTGAGTCTGTCTACAAACAAGCGCATGTACCGTACCACACTTGTCTGTGCACGAAGCGTACGATATACGATGTACATATACAGCAAACAGCTCAGTATTTTATGACACATTCGTCCCATTCGATGATATTATAATTGGAAAATATGCTTATGCTTTGAAAAATATAGTCAGTCAGAACGGAAACTAATGACCACTTTTAGAGCGTGGAATTGCATAGCTGCGTCATTCATTGAAAAGTAACGTTCCTGTCTAGCTACTGACATCATTAACTCGTATTTGAATATAAATTCAATACTACTAACTCCTCACGTTACTGTGAAACATGAAAGCGGAAGTCCCACACAAATACCGGTTGATTGCTTATACCGCAAACCGTATTGTAATACATTACCGCCTGCGCTAATTGTGTCGATATTTGTCAATTTGTCAATGACACAATACTTGTGGGATTTTTGGTGAGTATGATTTTCGGATTCAGTAGCCTATTGTCTATCAATCCTGGTTGTCTGCGCTCAAAAATCCATTGGATGAACAAATGGCGGCCATTTTACAAGATGGCCGCCAAACAGTATTATATTGTTTTATTAAGGACTGTTAACTTAAGTTTGAATATTAACCAGGTAAATTGCTATAATTAAGTCACAATTTGCATGTAAAATGATTTAGAATACATTTTTCATTTAATTACATCCGTAAATGGCAATATATTTCAAAATGGCTGCCGAAATAGGCTGTTTTACAACATTTTTCTGCTAGTCGTGTGCTGTTACGAACAAATACAGACATTCATAAAGTTGAAACACATATACATTGCTTTCCCTCACAACTAAATGAAAAATACAGAACAGTCAAAATGGCCGCCAAAATGTTTTTGTTTTGTTCTATTCTTTACTGTATGGAGTTGTTATAAACAGCATTTCATGCACCTATTACACGTATACATACCAGCTTGAGGTATACAAATCAAATCATTTGATAACATATACATATCCAGATATACTATGCTATAATTATATATTCAAAATGGCCGCCAAAATGATCAGATGTTCAATAATATTGATGATGAAGCTACAGTTTTCAGTGATTAAACAACACTAACATTGTTATGTATATATTGTGATATTCTGCTTATTTTCAAAGACAAATATGGATGTATTTCAATCAGTGTGAGTACTGAAGAACTGTTTCAAAGTGTGTCCAAAATGGATTGACTGTTAACAAGGAATACAATGTTATTATTGTTAACGAGCACACTTCTCACAATTAAGCGTGCATGATGATCATTGGCCAAGGCAGTATGTAGTATGGTATGATGGATGACATGGGTATGCTTATTGCAAACATGCATGGCTTTCTCCCACATTAAGTGTCCCGCATTTGTCTTCACATGTGACAATAATTTAAATTAACCCTTGGTCGCGATCGAGTTTCATTTGAAAATATATACAATACATGGTAACGATATGTAATTCAGGCAGTCACTGGTGTAATCAGTTCTACATTAACCACTACATGTGCTGTATTCATGCTTCTAATTAAACGTTATTGAAACTAATACACAAAACAAACTAATCATATACAGTGTCACCATGACTGCCGATCAGTTTCAAGATAATCATCAACATGGTCGCTTTTGCAATTAGGAGATGTGATATTTACGGGTCTATAATTATGTACACTTTTAATACAGCTTAACATTCTAAAAATAGTTGATAATACCCTTAGCCCGAGGAGGTCTCGCATCTTGCAATGACACCAAACTCTGCTAGCACATGATATATACTCGAATACATGTCTCTGGTTGATATAGTAATGGAATATGATTGTCCATCAGCGGTCTAATCTATTTGAAAGACCACCATAGGGATTGTTATGCCGATTCAATGCCACATATGGGTATATGGAGGCAAAGATGTGTCTATCAGCTACAAACTACGTGTGGTATGTATGTGCTAAACAGCTACAATATAAATATAATTTTGCATTCAGTAAATAAATGTACACATGATACATGACTATAGAGTTGTTTTATCATTAGACTGACATTACCTGTTGTCAAATAGAGAAATATATATTCCGACGACACCAAAGAGCCAGAAAAATACACAACTGTGGTACAATGCGGCAGAAAACGCCTTCCACAAACCTGATCCTTATCGCGTGCATAAATAGTTAGAATATCATGTAGACAATAGTTCAATTGCATAATAAAATAAAAAATTGAATGTGTCTCGATAGAGGCTATGTGATATTGTTTAGATGAACAGTTTGATACATTGCATAGTATGATATGGAGATACGTTATCATTCATGGGGATTTAAACGTACATTGATGGTCCTATGAGTGTGTGTGGTAAATGTGTATACTTCATAAACTGGACTCGATTGATGTTTGAATATCCCGGAATGGATTCTTTCAGCCTACATACATGTAGATGCTAATATTGGCATGTATATATAGTTATACAATTATATACATGACCTTGGAGGACATATTCATCTTTTCAGAAGTCATACATACGTTTAGCCGTATTTGTCAAATATTCATTTCGGCACAGTATGAAATGCAAATATTACATTTAAGCGATGTACTTGTATATATGAAATATGTACTGATGCTGTTACCCGAATGTTATGCAGGTACATATATGCCAATCGGAATTATAACAAGTTGATTACAAACCTACATCCTTTTTGGTTTTTGGTAATTTGACACAACAGGTGTAGAATAACACGTGTATTATAATTAAGAACACTGAATGTTGAAACATATTGGACAAAATACTTTATGTATGCGTACATAACAGCTATATGAATATAGTGGATATAGTTGAAGAGCATATGCATGTTTTTACAAAGATCATGCACCTTCAATGTCTTTGTTTATATGAAAATTATGAAATGGTATATCAACCTTACATGTTATCAAATGTCACTATTATGAAATCATGGGTAACTATTTACTTACAACGTATCACTTACAAAATACAATATCGTCATGGATGCCTCTCAAATAAGACATATGGAGCAATATACCTGCACGTATTTGGCAATGGCCATGATACATGTACTGGTGTCCACTTACACTGGTAATGGATGACGGTCATACACTTTGGAACACACATGTTCTCGTATGACACATAGTGTATTTCAGTAGTCATGCAAGTTATACATTGTTACTATATACATAATTTTATAAGTACAGGTACCAACTTTTGAATCCTGTTCCTGCTGATGGGTTGAGGAAATATTTTATTGGAATGCACGATAAATAGTGTGACCATTATGTGGAACCGGGATATATCTCAGTTTCATCGGTTCTACTACATAATTTTAGTTGTATGTCACACAAACTCATTTACTTGCTGGCTGTCATCTTGAAAGTGCATAAAAATATATGTGTCCTGTCTTACTCCAGCTGAGCTTGCTCGTATTATTTAATGTTCTGTATTTTAGTACTGTGTCATACATAGAGTAATATGTGCTACAAATCATCCATTCAGTAGAAAAGGTACATTTTCAATATTCAATTGCAAATTAGTACCTAATTTAAAGGTCTGTCAACAGCTGAGAGTAATACTTATATGTATCAGAGCCGTTCATGTTGGAATACACTTCATTGTAAACATGATAATTGTCATGGTTGCATAAATATAAAATGGACATATAGAGAGACGAACAGACATTAATTCTGGCTGTGGCTATATGTGGCTGTGACTGGAGACATGGGGCTTATGGGATTTGCGACAAGTGTGGCTCCTGATAAAATATCGCACTCCTGTACCCTGATAACGATATTATGCTCGTTATAAGCATGATGGGTGTTTCACTGATGGAATGACGAACAGTGCAGATCCTGATCAGACTGTGCGGATACACAGGCTGATCTGGATCTACACTGGTCACAAAACCCATAAACACCATTTCTCCAGTCACAGCCACATATACAGGTGTTAGTAGCTACGCGTTCATATGGACCTTTCATAAGTATCTGGCTGCGTATGCAGTAAGAAACAGTATTACATGTAAAATGGTCATTGTAAATTCAGTGGGTGCATCATCTGTTGTAGACATTATTTAATCAGAATATGGGAATTCACTATATATTACAAACACTAGTAAGTACAATTACCATTGTTGCAATTAATAGACACCGGGAGAGATTTGCATAATGAAATCGTGATGACATAGCGTACTTGTTACAATCACTAAGTAAATGTGAAGCGGACGGACAGACGGACGAACACTCGGACACACTGTATCTGAAGTGTGCACGGAAAGCTATCGGTAGTGCCCAAATAGTTGCATATGCATTTAAACAATTTATAAGTAAGTGACATTACATAGCATAAATGAAATGAATTACATGTAAAATTCCCATTGTAAAATGTGTGGGTGGGGAATGGCGAAAAATACTTTGTTTTTAACATTGTATCATAGACTGCAGACATCAGATAATCGGAATATTTGCAATTAACATTTCTAATTAACACTACTAGGTACCATTGACACGAAGAAAATACAAACGTACCATACCTTTATGGAGTTATTAAGGTAGGTGTTTTGCCATTGAAATTCAGTGGGTGGGTAACAAAACGTGCAAAATTCTTCATCTGAATTAGCAGATATTATTTAATTGAACATTATTCCATCGTATAGTTATGAACACATCAGAAAACATACAAAACTGCCATATCGGTTGTTTCTAATGATAACAAACAGTCGGTTTTCAATGAAAAAATTGATTTTTTACAATTGCGAATAGTCTGAGGGTGGTATGCTTCAAAATGGTGCCAAACATTCATCCAGCGGGTTTCAGAGCGCAGACATACGGCATAGCACTCGTAATTGAATGTAGTTTCAGAAAAAATATGTCTGCAAAAATCCCACAGGGCGGAGGGGGGGGGGGGGGGGGGGGGGGGGGGGGGGGTGGGGGGGGGGGGGGGGGGGGCGGGGGGGTCCATTTCTGGCTGATGGCCTATTAATGGTGTTGGTATTGCTGCAGGTATACGGAAGACAAGTGCCTAGCGTACATGTACACAAAGGACGTATTAAAGGTGCATGCCCACTCAGTAGGCACAACATATGCTTTATATCAGAGACATCATCAGAGACATTTTCTGGCAAAATAAACATTCATTCACCATTACCCCACGTATTGATTGGTATTATTATACATTTTGTATCAGACGTAAATTTTCACACTGATATCAGGGGCGATAACCGTGTTTCCTTAAGATGTTAACGGAAATTCCTCTTTATTCATTTTCAATAATCTTACTTTATAATCTGTCAAAAATATTATCTTTTGAGGTGACGCATTTAATTAGTATGAATAATTACAAAAATATCATATCTCATTTGCATATGAAAATACCACCGCGCGTGACCATCAGTAAAATAAATATTACTAAATGATTATACAATGTATATCTGTTAGCGGGCGCTCGTAATTTTTAGAACTGGTGGAATAGTGAGACAATTATACACTTATTTGATTCCTATGAAGAACATTTTGTGCCTACTGAGTAAGCATGTACCTTGAAGCACACGAAAGATCGAAAATAAACATTTTTTTTAAAATGGCCAAACTTGAAGTGTAGGTTCGGTGGCATATTCATATGTAGGGTCATATTGCGCGCATCACAAGACATTCTTGTTTGCGCCTAAACAAACGTTTCCATCTGGGCAAGATGAACGTAGGCGGCGATGTACCGCAACGAATTGCTCACCGCAAAACAATCCACCATGGAATGGGTGTTGCGTATCACTGAGAGTTGATGCCGCCCACGTCACAGTGGTAAACTGATTAATGCTGATGGCAGAAATGAACCATTTATCGGTAGCCTATTTCACCAACATGCAAAGTATACTTATCTAGCAAAGTATACTTTGAGGGAGAAATGTTCAAGTTAAGGATACATTTATTAATTTTTATTATACAGAATTTATTACATTATCACAGCCATTTAATCATCAAATATATGCAGTGGTTAGTTCTATATGGAATAATGCATTTCCTGAAAAATAAATGATTACTCCCTCAAAGTATACTTTGCTAGAAAAGTATACTTTGCAATGTTGGTGAAATCGGCTACTGATACCGCACACGTCACGTGTGTTCCATATTCTAAGTATCGAGATTCGAGTTGGAATTATCGAGATTCGAGATGGAATTATCGAGATTCGAGTTGGAATTATCGAGATTCGAGTTGAAATCTTCGAGATTCGAGATGGCATTATCGAAATTCGAGTTGGAATTATCGAGATTCGAGTTGAAATCTTCGAGATTCGAGATGGAATTATCGGGATTCGAGTTGGAATCTTCGAGATTCGAGATGGAATTATCGAGATTCGAGTTAGAATTATCGATATTCAAGTTGGAATTTTCTAGATTCGAGTTAGAATTGGAATTTTCAAGATTGGAGATGGAATCTTGGAATCTGACAAAATGGATAGAAAACTGGCTTTCAAATAGGCAGCAGCGTGTAGTAGATTCGGTGTCGTCGGAGATTACTAGCGGCATTCCACAAGGTTCAGTTCTAGGCCCACTATGGTCACACTGGTCGATGTGAGCTATTGTTACCGCAATGTGTCCGTCGTCCGTCGTCCGTCGTCCGCCGTCCGTAGTCGTCTGTCGTCGTCCGTCGTCGTCCGTCGTCGTCGTCCGTGAACATTTTCAAACGTCTTCTCCTCGGTTACCATCTCCTCGGTTACCATTGGGCCTATAGTCACCAAACTTTATGGTCATGGTCCTTAGTTAGGGCGATTACAAAATTGTTAAAATGACGTCATTACGTAATCCAAGATGGCCACCGTCGAAAAGTAGCACAAATTCTTCAAAAATCTTCTTCTCAAGAACCGCCAACCGGATTTCGACAAAACGTGGTAGGAATGATCGATGTACAGTGCTCTTTCAAAGTTGTTAAAATGGTGACCCCGGAGTCAAAAATGGGCGTGGGTCAAATTTTATTTTTGACCGAATATGGTCATGTTATATATCAAATCGAAGGTATCAACGAGGCGATCAATCTGGTGCATTTTTTTTGTCGAAATCTGATGGTTATGTGATCCAAGATGGCCGCTGAAAGGTCAAACGGTCGTTCTTTTATTAGAGATTTCAAAATTCTTCTTCACATGAACCGCTTGGCCCATGGTAGCCAAACTTAAAAGTTATAGTCCATGGTTGAAGCCTTCTAGGAATGATCGATGTAGAATGTTCTTTCAAATGTATTAAAATGGTGACCCCGGGGTCAAAAATGGGCATAGCCCGTGGGGTCAAATTTTATTTTTGACTGAATGTTATACATGTATATTAAATTAAAGGTATCGATGAGGCGATTGCTCTGGTGCAATATTTGTCGGAATCAGATGATTATGTCATCCATGATGGCCGCCAAAAGGTCCATTTATTCGAGATTTTGAACGTCTTTTTCTCAGTAACCACATGACCGATGCTGGCCAAACTTCATAGTAAGTTAAGATCCTTGGCTGAAGCATTTTCAGATTTGGTAAAATGAGAGTCATCGTTTAATCCAATATGACCATGGAGTCAGGTGACTGAATTAGGGCCATCATGGCCCTCTTGTTTAGATCTCATTTCATTATAATTCCAAATCTTGGATCGAGAGTGGCCGCAGATAATGACCAGATAATCCATGTGTCGATATTTGCCTGTTAATTTTCAAAAGTCCTCGTCGTTTTTAAGGAGAATCGCACAGAATTGGGACAATTCCCCATACCCTACATTCCAAAAATTCCATCTCGAATCTCGAAGATTCCAACTCGAATCTCGATAATTCCATCTCGAATCTCGAAGAATCCAACTCTAATCTCGATAATTCCAACTCGAATCTCGAAGATTCCAATTCGAAACTCGAAGATTCCACTCGAAGATTCCAACTTGAATCTCGAAGATTCCACTCGAATCTCGAAGATTCCAACTCGAATCTCGAAGATTTCAACTCGAATCTCGAAAATTCCAACGCGAATCTCGGAGATTCCAACTCGAATCTGTATTCATTCACCTTGGATTCACCTTGGTCCTCGGCTGTGACCACTTAAGTTGCCGACCGCGGTAATGGGGTAAGTGGTGTGTTATCCCCTACAACCCCATGTGTTTGCAGGTGTATGTCAAACCGGTTTTTGAACTTATTGATGCAAGTGGCACTAACTACGGTAAGTGGCAAACTGTTCCAAGCCAAGAGTGTCCTCTGCGAGAAGAAGCTTAAAATGTGGACGTTCAGTATCTCCTGTAGTTCATGTAGAGCTTGTGAATATGTCCTCGCGTAGATTCAGTTGTGTTTCTTTCAAATAGGTGCTGCTCTAAGATACCATCCCTGCCGGATTAAATATTGAAGACTTCCAACAGGTCCATGCCGGTTTAAATCTTGAAGACTTCCAACATGTTTCCGCTACGTCTTCTGAGCTGCAGATATGTTAAATGGAGAATTTCTAGTCTCTCAGGGTATGATTTTTCACGTATGTCAGGTATCATCCTTGTTGCTCGACGCTGACTTCTTTCCGGAACCTGTATATCTTTCATTAAGCTGTATTCCAGATGAATAAATAAATAAATAAATGCTTGGATTTAACGGCGGGAATTGGCTCGGTGACCTTCCATGCCGCCACATATGGGTAGAACCAGTCAAATACGTGGATTAGGTAGACGGAAAAATTCATATAGTATTTTGTCGCCCCCGGCCGGGATTCGAACCCTGGTCCGCCGGATCGGCAGACCAGCGCCCTTACCGACTGAGCTAATGGTCCATCATATTCCAGATGAGGTCTAACTAGCTGCTTATATAGCCTGATGATAATATCATTGCGCTAAATACACACTATTGGGATTGCTGCAACCAACCCAACCTACGATTAGCACGCATCTCCGAATTCGAAGTAACATCACAGTCCATGGTGTAAGTAGCATTACGATTGTTATGTCCAAAATGAAGTACGCTGCACTTTGCTTCATTGAAAATCATCTGCCAGTTTTCCGACCACTTGCATATACTATGAAGATCATGTTGTAATAGGTCAATGTTTGTTTGATTTTTAACTTGAAGATAAACTTTGCAATCGTCCGCGAATTTCATCATGTGACTGTGAACACTGTCATCACTGTCGTTTACGAAGATTATAAATAATAGGGGGCCTAGAACTGAACCTTGAGGAAAGCCGCTAGTAACCTCCGACCACATAGAAGCTTCACCATTAATTATCCCCGAGCCGATAGGCAAAAGGGGATATAGCGTTAGTCTCCCTGCGTCCGTGCGTCCGTCCGTGCGTAACACTTTCGATATTTCATAATAACTTCTCAACCGCTTCACGCATTTACACACTACTTGACCACAATGTGTCTAATCACAAGAGCTTCCACCCTGCACCTGGCCCATGCCCAAATTCCAAGGTCAATGTCACTTAAAGGTCAAATGTTCACCTTGTTTGGCAAAATGTTCACCTTGTTGCTAAAGTCTGTTTCTCAAGCATTGTAACACCTACAGCCACCAAACCTGCACAATATGATCAGCAGCATGTCTACATCAGAAAACAACATAGGTCATGTGACCTTCATTTGACCTTGACCTACTTTTTCCGCTTCATGGACTTAGTCGTTTTCAAATTTTCTCCTTTTTCTCCAAAATGTTTATTATTTCGCAATAACTTCTCAACCGCTTCACACATTTCCATAATACTTCACCACAATGTGTCTAATCAAAATATCTTCCACCGCACACATGACCCATGCCCAAATTCCAAGGTCAATGTCATTTAAAGGTCAAATGTTCACCTTGTTTTGCAAAATGTTCACTTTGTTGTTTAAGTCTTTCTGAAGCACTGTAACATCTACAGCCACCAAACTTGAACACTATGATCAGCAACATGTCTACATCAGAAACCGGCATAGGTCATGTGACCTTCATTTGACATTGACCTACTTTTTCCGCTTCATGGACTAAGTAGTTTTCAAATTTTCACCTTTTTGTCCAAAATGTTTGTTTATACTATCAAGGCTGCTAGCGAGGGGATTCGCTTAGTGATAACGATGCTCTTGTTACTACACGCTGCTGCCTATCTGAAAGCCAGTTTTCTATACAGTTTGTCAGATTCACAGATCGTACCGTGTACACGTAACTTAACAAGTAATTTTTGCCGCGGTACATTATCGAAGGATTTTGAAAAGTCCCTAGTCGGTACCACTGCCTTCATTTCATCGTGTTTCGTCAAGTATTGCTCCATTTTTTTTCATCTAGGAGTATATTTTGGTTGCTATTCTTTGGAGTTTTAGTTGTGTTAGGCTTTTGTTGCATTCCGTTTATAGTTTTCCATTGTCGTATTGCCGTGCCTTCTTTTGGGACCGTACACTGCTAGTCGTGGAGTGCATGTCTCTACCATGATGACGGCTCCGCAACTACCGCTGTACGCATGCCGTTGTTTGAGCGGCGTGTTTGATTGTTGATTATTTTTGACGGTAGCTCTTTGGTCTCCGTTGGGTGTTTTGCGTCTATTTTTTTAGTACAGATGAAAAATGAGGATATAATTGTGATGTACTCGAATTCTGCACTTTGGTAACATGACCAAAATGTGGCTGCATATATTTAACTAGAACGACAGTCGTCCACGACCGCATTGTATGCAATTTATAAGCAGCATGGGGACTGCGCTTCAGGTAAGAATTTCCCCATACCCTACATTCCAGAAATTCGATATCGAAGATTCCAACTCGAATCTCGATAATTCCAACTCGAATCTCGATAATTCCAACTCGAATCTCGATAATTCCATCTCGAATCTCGAAGATTCCAATTCGAATCTCGATAATTCCATCTCGAATGTCGAAGATTCCAACTCGAATCTCGATAATTCCAACTCGAATCTCGATAATTCCATCTCAAATCTCGATAATTCCAATTCGAATCTCGAAAATTCCAACTCGAATCTCGAAAATTCCAACTCAAATCTCGAAGCTCGAAGATTAGAAATCCTCCCACGTCACAGTGGTAAACTGAGTAATGCTGATGGCAGAAATGAACCATTTATCAGGTAAAGAGCTTTGTATCGGACGAATACGTATTGACTGATCGCATGTCATGTCGGGCATTGGCCTAATACGAATATCCTGGTTACAACAAATTGGTTTAATTTGATACGCTTATGGTGTTTAACGGAATATCAACAGCTAAGGTCATTTAAGGCCGGGCCAACGGGTTCGATCCCGCATTTAAAAGGGTAACCTGCTGCATTGGCGGGCAAATTCCAAATTCAGAAAGGTACAACGAATTGAATGAATACTGACGTTTCATTGGTCGATCGACGTCACATGACGTTACCGAATGACGTTCGTGTAATGCGCAACATAAACAAGACCACGTTATTTTTCACGAAATACACGTCATACTTGGCTCATTCTGTATCGTAAAACGTTATCTGATAAATATAATACCTAATGCGAGTGTCTGTTGATATTAAACTTATCAGGCTCGGCTCGAAAACGGCGAGCCTCGGAATTTCTACGCGTTCCATAGCCTTGATTGATAACACTCATATCGAAAGACACTAGCTTTTTGTTCTCTATATAGAGCATCACAAACGGTTTTTGCGGAGCCCCGCAGGTGACGTATGTATTGTTATGATGCATATGTTGGTAGTAAGTATTTGAACGACATGTAGTGTTCGGTTATACTTTTACTATGCACGTAATAACAAGAGATTGGATAGTATGACTGTTCAGCCTGAGAGTGTGACTGGAAGTGACTAGAGTTAATCCAGACCACTGTATACAAGTATCAGGGTATACAACTCATAGATGCTAAGACTGCATCACATAGTATAGCATGAGTTACACATCTTGTAAGTTCATGATAGAACAACGTAGAATTTTTGTTTTTATTGATTCGTTCCCACGAAATAACAATTCGTTCCCTCAATTTAGCAATTCATTCCCACTATTGACTAATTAACAATTCGTTCCCACGAATTAACAATTCTTTCCCTCGATTTAACAATTCTTTCCCACGAAATAACAATTCGTTCCCACGGGAACGAATTGTTATTTCGTGGGAGCGAATTGTTATATCGTGGGAATGAATTGTTAATTCTAGGGAATGAATTGTTAAATTGAGGGAACGAATTGTTATTTCGTGGGAACGAATTAATAAACAAAATAATGTCCCCTGCGGGGCTCCGTAGGTTTTTCATTAAATATGAGATTTATGAAACGAATCGGCCACAATGTATGCACCGATCATCTGGCGATGTGCATAACATTGCTGACGAGTAGACGAGTGAAACCTCTCTAAGCCGGACACCATGGGAGGTCCCCAGGGTGTCCGGCTTAGAGAGGTTTCATTGTACATCAGACAATTGCTCATTCTGAGCCACAGTTGTGTGCTATGCGATCACGAACAAACATTATCACCAAAGATAAATGACCAAGAAATAAGAAGATGTCAGGTGTTTTCTTGGTGTCCGGTTTAGAGAGGTTCTACTGTAGAATAATATATTTGTTCAACATAACCTATGATTATTTTATTTTAATTATAATCTACACAGCCAGGTGGTTGTTACTTGTATCGTACTAACGTGTGTTACGTTGAATTTATATAACCATTCTTGGTGCATTTAGTTAATACAATGTACATGTATTACATCGACGTGTTATTCAAGACCATGTGTCATTTGTGCCTGTGACTGGAGAATGGGCCTTATGGATTTTGGACTAGTGTAGATCCAGATCAGCCTGTGCATCCGCACAATCTGATCAGGATCTGCACTCGTCGCCATTTTATCACTGAAACACCCGTCATGCTTCTACACGCAATTAAGTTAAAAAGTCTTGTTGTGCGGACAACCCGAGCCTACCTATGAATATGCCGGCGACCATACATTTTTTTGGCCGTTTAAAAAAATAATGTTCATTCTCGATCCTTCGTGTGCTTAAGGCGTCCTTTGCGTACTTTAGACGCTTGTCTTCCGTGTGCCTGCAGCAATGACAACAACAATAAGTACTAAATAGGGAACATATTCCACCATATTGGCACATACAGCTGTCTAGTAGTATTTAAAAAAAGTCGACCCTCCCTATCTAGTTTTTCTGGACCGACCTAGGAAAACTAGCTATAATTTGATATTATTTGCACAATTATGTTCTAACTATTGTTACTTCAGCAGTAGAAAAATACTTTTCATTGAACATGTGCACTTTCCGACAAAATATTTATGTTAGTGTTAATACAATCGTGGAATGTGTTATGAAATGAAGTCGTGTCCGACCAAAGCTACAAACCTTGTTGTTCATAAGTGAGCCGCGCCATGCGAAAACCGGGCTTAATGACAACATTTTCAGTTTTTACTTTTTCGCGTATTCTGAATTGTACATCTTTTGAAAGACATATGCCGCCAAAATTATCAATGTATCGCAATTATTTTTCATTTTAGAAGTATTTTTATGACGCATGGTAAAAATTTATATGACGTTTTAGATCAATGACGTTGAAATTACGACGTTTTTATCAACGGCGTATACAAGGGGTGTTGATAAAATACCCGGACAAGTCCTATAGATTTGTCATCTTTTATCGCATGTCAACCAAATTTGGATATCTCGTAGCCTTTCCAAGTGTTTCCCATTAGGCCAAGACAAAGTATGAAAATAATGTTTATTGCAGTTGCTATTAATGTAACGTCATGTTTTGGATTGGGCCCAAATAACGTAATTCCGTATGAATAATTTTCAAATAAGGAACTGCTGCAAATGGAGTATTTGTTGACAGACAGTGCACGTGTACATCTGCAGTAGGCGGCTTATAACTTTAACTTTGCGACAAAACACGACGTCGGGCAGATTTGGTAGCGTGATGTATAATTGTCGCCAGGTGTCTTTCTTGAGGATCGCATTACCATCGCCTGATTCAGACATACATTAGTATGCAGTCAAGTGATAAGCTGATGATTTGATACTACAAAATCGTGCGAAAAGCAAGTTTATGACCATCAAATTTCCAATTAATTTCAAGACTTTTCGAAAACTCCACCGACCTCACTGTGTGTTTTGTGCATTATGTATTGCTTATACACAAACAATGAAAAAGACTTGCATTGAAATCACTGATTCATGAATCTATTAGAGAGATTTTGATGCATTTGTTTTGCCAAATTCAATACAAACCCTGGATATATGTCATTATATTATAAGGTCAGGGATTGTGGCCATGTTCCCTTTGTCACTTGTTACCAGGCGCGGATCCAGGATTTCGGGTTGGGGGGGGGCGTAACTATTTTGCAATACTTGACTATATTATCGGAGCTCGGGATAGCGCTAGGGCGCATTTTGGAGCAAAAAACGTACCTTGTAACTTGTAAAAAATCTTTACTCGGCGAATTTTAGGGGGGAGGGGGAGGCGCGGGTCCGCCCCCCCCCCCCTGAATCCGCCGATGGTTGCCCACCCATCTTTAAACACTGCAAACTGTAATGTACTATAAGATTAGAACATGTTGAATATTTAACCAAGCTTACCGACACATGTTGATTAGTTGCAGAGGTTACTTGGAGGTTGAGATTCCCATTATTGTTCTCTGTTTGACATGTGTTCATTTCTGCCACAATGTGGAAATGACATATTCTGCACCGCATAATCCGATATTCAGTCTGTAGAAAATACTTTAATTGTTGTTACATGTTAGTTAAGACTTTATTAAACCAGAAAACCAGACTGCAGGTCCCTTACAATAGTTGAGTGTCTACCTCCGTTTATGATAAAATGAGTGGCATTAAATGGCATATCATTCGCTAAGTACTGGATTGAATTGTTCAAAAGTGTCTCCATTTACCAAGATGGTAATATCGTTGGTATACACTAGGTTGTTCATATTTAAGATTATTTAGGATTCAAGGTGCAGTGTAAGCGAGGACTTCGCTGATATATAGCCAGTTAAATTATGCGTTCACCGCTTTGAATTCCATTTTGATAACCGACGAAAAAGAGTGACAATGTCAAAGAACGACAGTTAGGCGACAATGCACAGCGCCTGAACCATTTCTAAGTCATTGATGCTGCGAGGAACTCGTGCAAGTATCCTTGTTATAATATTTTATCACGACACCATGGCCATAACGTCAAACAGGTATTCACGTTCAGTGACGTCACAAGTACGTGCCGTCAAGTCATGATGTCACAATATGTGTACTAAGGTGCAAGGCATCGCGTCTCATATTAGTGAAAGTTTCAGTAAGTTATAATTTTCCGTTTTCTGTTCACACTTAATGTTAACTGACACCAGTAAACGTAAATGGGAGGGCAAAATGTGAACTTTTACAGCGACGCTGCAAACGTCGTTTTTCCGACGTCGTTTACCGCTTTTCATGACGTTGTCATTAAGCCCGGTTTTCGTATATCACTGGTTCAAATAAGAGAAGTGCGCCAATGACACTATTTAATTATAATAGAGAAGCTGTGACACCATGGTAGTTGCGGGAAGTAGCTCTGCAATAATACAATATACTACGGTACCGTAGCATTCTAACATCATGGTAAACTTGGTAAAGCCATCAATTGGTAAATTTAGTTTCATACATTAACGTCGCCCGTCATAGGTAGTGCCTATTACATATTAGCTGCTGTATTCATACGCACGAAACGTCATTGATTCGTATTTCCGGAATTTAACTGATAAACTGAGCCCAAAACTGTGAAAACTATAGAGAATAGTATGTGAAGAGTGTTAGATACAAAGCAAGACATACCAAAACGCCATAGGATAAGTTGGCACAGGGAACTATTGTATTGGTCGTACTCGCCGTTTAGGCGTAGCACGACAATATGGCTGCCCCCATAGCAATTTACGTGACATAATATGCTATCTCAAGGGAGATAACACATGAGGAGGTGGTTTTCTCCGGGTACTCCGGTTTCCCCACCATTCATCTCACGGAGTAATGCAGTTTAGACCGGAATTTGCCGCCCGCATTACACTGATTAAACATTATTGACTGTAATCTGCATCGTCTGAAATCAAACTTTAAAATTTTGGACCATGACCGGCGGTATGGTACGTGACCATTTCCTTATCAATTCCGCGAAACTATAAACTGGCAGAACAACTGTCAGCCTGATACTTGACACTTTATCCACACTGCTCCAGTTCACCCAGCTGTGAATGGGTACCGATAATTCGTAGTTGCTCTGTAAATACGAATTACCAGCTTCTCTCAAAAAATCTCTACCTCCGTTCTTTCTCCCATTCTTGGGAGACGGCATGCAAGGTCCTCGAGCCAGTGCCGCCGTTAAATATAAGCAAACAAACAAAACAACAGCCTGATACTTGCACACACACGCCACTCACTAATATATGAGCCTCGTCGCGAGAAAACCTGTTTTCGGGAGTCTGACGACGTCACAAGATATGACGCCGTGAACTTAGCTGACGTAATTTCCGCTGAGAATTGCATGTTGCACTCTCAAAACAAACACAAGGCGGTGTAAAAAGCTGATATTGCGGTAACAAGTGCCTGCAAAAATGTTAGAGCGGGGTCGGGTCTGACCGGCCGTCGACACTAACCGCATCCCCCCCCCCCCCCCATCAGTAAACACGTTTAAACCTAAGTTGATATCTATATTGCGCATTTGCCGAAAGTTAATTTCCTTGTGAGTTTTAAATTTGCGACAAACAATGCAGAGAGTATTGCCAATACGAATTAAATCGTTTTCTATAGAACAACATCTGTAGACGAAGACGTGCATAATAAATAGTATGCAATATGTACGTAACACATTGTTGTATATATGAATGCAGATTTATCCGAACATTGGAACACCGATATTGTAAGTTAATACTTGTCACATTCAAATGAAGGTTAGCGTGACATAGACAGCAAACATACAGGTGGCCAATACGAATGAAATCTGTTTCTATAGAACAACATCTGTAGACGAAGACTTGCATAATAAATATTATGCAATATGTATGTAACACATTGTTGTATATATGAATGCAGATTTATCCGAACATTGGAACACCGATATTGTAAGTTAAGGCTTCACATTTAAATGAAGGTTAGCGTGACATAGACAGAAAACATACAGGTGGCCGAGTACAGCCGACATGAAAAATACCTAGTCGGCTGTATTCGGCCGACAAACCCCACCCATATTTTATTTTAATTTGAATAACGTGATGCCAGGTCAACGGTTTTCCGGAGAAAAAACAATATTTGCCGATTCGTCTTAGACAGAGTACATTCAATTACATTGTCTGTACGTTCTATGTGGAGGAATATAGTTTTATTTTCTCTGTCCGTCAGTTTCGTCCGTCCGTATGTGTAACTATATATGCATTTTGTGTCTCACCCACTTTAGATAGTAGAAATGGAAACATTGCGGTTTCCCACGGTATCCGCACTTCATCGATTCAAAATTGCTTATGTAGTTGATGAGATAGTTAGGAAAATGTAATAGAACGTGGGCTTAATTGGCAGGTGCCCTTGACGTATATTACCCAGCCCTGACCGTGCAGACTTCCAAGCGCTACCCTTCAAGGTGGTCTCCCACTAGGCGAGTGAGATAGCGAGATGGAGTAGAAACTGCATGTAAGCGATGTAGGCTTTTGCTCTCAAGCTAGTAGAGTGACTGAACTGTATGTACATAGTGAGTAACGCATGGAAGTAAGAGTACCTGTCATCAGACATGGACACTGCCTTTCAATGCTACAATTGTTTATATCCACTTTTTGAAGAAAGAAAATGGGCATACATGTATTGTTTTCGTCAAGGGTGTCCGTCCGTCCGTCCGTCCGTCCGCCACGTTTCTTGTAAGTAACACTTTTTAACAATAATAAGATAGGAACTTGAAACTTGATGTGTGCCTTCCTTATAATGTGTGTAGATGCGCAGTGAATTTTGATTTTTGATTCGACCTCCCGGTCATAGAGTATCTCACCATTTCCGACTTAGCATATGTGTATATTGCAATAATTCCAGAACAAAAATATTTACACAATTCCCTAACATTTGATTGGTCCGTAGCAAGTCTGTCCAAAATTTATATCCCAGTAAATTCCATGCCGAACTACTTTCCGTAACCGTCAGGCGCAGTTAAAATAATTCTTAAGAAAACGGAAAATAAACACATTTTCTTGATGAATTTATTTCAAATGCTGAAATTATAAGGAATGAATGGCCTTTTTGTGGAATTTATCGGGGATATAAACTTGGAAAAGTCGCGGGAATTTTTTATGCCAATTGTTTATTTTTATCGCCAATTGCGAAAGTGGTTTTTCCAAGTTTATACCCCGATAAATTCCACAAAAAGGCCATTCATTCCTATAATGGCGCACCATCGACTGTGCATTAATTTTAATGTAAGTTAGAGGTACATGCCCACTCAGTAGGCACAAACTATTCTTTATAGTATTTAAATAAGTGTATAATTGTGTCACCATTCCACCGGTTCTAAAAAATTGCGAGTGCCCGCTATACAGATATAATCATTTGGTAATATTTATTTTACTCATAGTGACTCGCGGTGGTATTAGGCTATTTTCATATGCAAATGAGGCATGACATTTTTCAATTATTTATACTAATTAAATGCGTCACCTGAAAGAAATAATATTTCGACTGATTATAAAGTATGACCATTGCACATCAACAAACAAATACAGAGAATAAATAGTAATGTCCGTTAACATTTTAAGAAAACACTATTATCGCCCCTGATATCAGTGTGGACATTTACGTCTGATATAAATTGTATAGTAATGCCAATCAGTATGTGGGGTTTTATGGTGAATTAATGTTTATTTTGCCTGAAAATGTTATATATACTGAATATACAAAACTATCTATAAAGAACAGTGTGTGCCTACTGAGTGGGCATGTACCTTTAATGTTGAACGTTTTGTCCTCCCCATTTACAGGTGTATTCCCATCTGTATTTGCTGAACTGTCGTATAACCCAATGAACCAACCAGTTAATCAATACAGAAATGACATACCTGGACAGAAAATATTGCTGTCTGTTTCATATACTTCTGTGGTTTTCTACAATTATAAATTATTACAACGCTCAGTAAACAGGACGTCAAAAAGAAGAAATCGGCATGCCGAATCCGCCGTACACGCACACGTTTATAGTTGCTGGTACATAGACTTGCCAGTTTGGGTAAGGGCTGTAATTAATGTTGTGAGAACTTGTAGCCCAAGCCCATTGTACTTATATGCAATAAACTATGTTTAAACTAACTTGCCAGTTTGTCTTTGTCGCTTTTCACTTTCATGTATTACCAATAAAATCAAGCTCACCCGTCTATACATTCATTATTCAATGCCAAACATGCTTCTAGTTTGTCAACTTGCAAACTGGCATATACTCTATGTGTACAGGTAAATACGTAGATACTGTAACGTCGTTTTGACGTCGTTTGACGTCGTTTGACGTCGCTTTTACGTGACGTCTCATTTGCTCAAACGACCTGAAGAGTGGTGTTGTATAAAATATATCTTAATGAATATTGCAGATATCATGATCAAATAAAAAGCATTCAATTCATCATACAAATACCAGTGTCATAGTAACAAAATGTCAATTTGACCAAATATTTCCCGAAGACAGGTTTTGCTCATATGGGCAATTACTATACCACCGTGTATTATCTTCTCTTTTTCTTTCGTCTTCAGAATATGTGAAACACATTGTCATCTAACCAAAGTAACAACAGATAAACGCCGCACCTGAACTCGAATAGTAGTATCTCGTACATAACGATAAGCCGCTAAACGACAGTAGCTGGGCCCGAAAACAGATTACATCATACTTTGCATAACCCAATATCGATCATTCCCTGCCTGATATGTTTTGCCCTGACCAACCGTGAAATATCATCATCATATAGGATAACACTGCTACGGCTGAGTCTCCATATATCACATGCACTCACACTCAGCCTTTTTCACGGTCTTACATACCGGCTTCGTGCGATAGGAGAATGAGCTAGGTTAAATTAACCGCCTCATTGCCTCCTTCATTTAATGCACATATTTCGACTGTATGGCAGATATTAGTAAATTCGGAAACAAACGGGCCAACGGTCATTGGCCTGCCATTTTTGGGCTCAAATGCCCGGGTTTGGAAGGTCCTCGAGCCAATTCCTACCCTTAAATATAAGATAATAATAATTGATATGTCAGTGTTTCAACCAATCCAATGGTCACAAAATGATTGTCAGACAAGTCCATTTGTGAAATGAGGGTGTTGTTATTCTCGAAAATATGAAAATTACTTGCAAAAGTGGCAGATCCTGATGAGACGGCTCGTCACGAACCGGCTCATCTGGATCTACACTGTTTGCCAATGTCAATATACAGGCATGTGGTTCAATTCAATTCAATTCAATATCTTTATTTCCTCCTATATGGAGATTTCAAATTGTTAACAATACAAGAAATGTATATGTACACGAATAAACAAATTGATATAAATGTGAAGTTGATTTTCATGTCATTGTTTTGGGTATAATACATAATGGCCGCTGACATGCTAGATAGTCCCTGGCGTTGCACAGGAGTGTTGTGTCTGTGGGATAATATACAGTGGTTCACATATATACGTGTATGCACGTACCTGCATGCATGCGATGCGTTGTGTATTCATTTGGCCGAGTTCATTTGTGACCAGCGTAGACGTGGATCAGACGAATACTTATTCGGCTGATCTGTGCTACACTGTTCAGTGTTTACACATTCTGTCAGTTAAACATACTGGCATATCTGATCCTTCTGTGGAAACTGGTCGTAGACATGTGTCTATCGATCGGAATCAACATTGTATATAACATTGTACTTTCCAATTATATATCTACATAACGCAGCGTGTATCTACTATAATTAAACATGATCAAGATACGAGACGAAAGTCTCTCGAACATACATAAATGCATCTTGTAGGAATATGCTTGCACTTTCGGATGACATTGTGCTATGTGTCTCAAGAGTACCTCCTACCATTTTCTGCAAAAACTGTTCGCCATGACTGCGTTCTAGTTCGTTGTATGTGACAAACGTGACATTCCTGTGGATTTTGTCCAGGAAAGCGTCCCTTAGAGGCAGAGTGAAAGAGCATTCTGCAACGGCATGGCACAGAACGTCTTCTGTGATACCGTCGCATAGGCGACATATACTATATTCTCGGTCCGGTATACATATCCACAACTGCGCGATAAAGTCTGCAAGTTTCAGTTGTGCTAATGTATGTGACGACTTCCAGACTATACATGGAGTTACGGACGTATGCAGACATTTAAACCTATTAAAATCTGAGTCGCTTTCTATCCTTTGCCTCCAATGATCACTTTCCAGGACGTTAACTGAAGTCTGTACCTGTTTTTTCCACATAAATTTAGACGGCAGGTTATCATGTAGTCGTAATATATGAGTGAGCTTGTAGCGAGACAATAGCTGGCAGATATCTGGGATTAAAACCAGTCTTAACAGTTGGTGACCCTGCTAAATATAGAAAGAGTTTTCTGTAAAAAATATTCCTACATATAGCCGAGCTGGGAAGCGACATGATTTTGTGAAGAAATACTAGTTTACGTTTGTCTATTTCTGCGGATAGTGTATGAAGTCCCAGATTCTTGACTCGCATATCAGATCGAGTACGTAGGGGAAAGCCTTGGATTTTCTTCACGATTTTATGCTGGTGTTTATTGATAGTGAGTATATCGTTTTGTGACAGGGCGTTCCACAATTCGCAACCGTATAATGTTGTTGGGATTATGATTTTCTTATATAAATTCACCAAAGTTAAGGGGTTTAGACCGGCAGGTTTCACACCGAGTCCAATCATTGCATAAAAAGCGTTTAGCCCTTTTTGGCACCTTTCCTGAATTCGTTTCTTTGTACTTTAGATTAGATTGTTGTCTTATTCCTAGATGTATGATGCTATCATCTACGGCAATGTTAGTCGTTCCTAGCGAGAAGCTGATTGTTGGTGATACCCTAGACTTAGAAAATATTACGACTCGGGATTTATCTGCGTTTATCGAAAATCTCCATTTTGTAGCGTACTCGTTAACGATATCAAGTAGGCGCTGAAGATGGTCTGGGCGCGTAGTCAAACATGTAATGTCATCGGCTAAGGCCGGATTACCCGCGCTAACTGATCCCACGGAGGCACCCAGGCAGGAATCCTCCAATTGGATTAACAGATCATTTATAAAGACGAGGTAGAAAAATGTGGAGATAACTCCTCCTTGTCTGACACTACGAGTTACTGGTATTGTTTGTGACGATACGCCGTTAACTTTCACATATGATATCAAATCAGTATAGTAACTTCTGATAACTCTCCAGGTTTTACCTTGGATGCCTAAGTTGTGCAATTTATACAGGAGACCGGCGTGCCAGACTGTATCAAACGCCTTTTGTATGTCTAGGAAGGCACCGTACACGTTGCTACCTAAATCGGTGTTGGAGTACACCGTTTCCTGGAGGTTGAATGCAGCAGATACGCAGCTCAGGTTCTTCTGAAACCCTTGCTGCTGGTTACAGGGGAAATCAATAGAATTTGTGTGTATAAAAGTCCATATTCTATTGACCATAACACGTTCAAATATTTTGCACAGACATGGAATAAGGGAGATTGGTCTATAGCTACCCGGGTCTGTTTTACATTTACCGTTTCCCTTATATAGCGGTATAATTATGCTCTGTTTCCACGCTCGTGGGACAGTTTCCTCCATAAATATTATGTTGAACAGGTGAGCTATCATTTTAACAAGAGTGTCACTGCCGTATATGATATGTTCATTTTGTGTGTTGTCTGAGCCTGGTGCCTTACGTCGTTTTAACGTACTTTTAATATCGGTTATCTCCCTTATTGTTATCGGACTTTTAAGAACTTCGCCGTATTTGAGTTCTGTTGAATGCGCCATTGTGTTAACCATGGTTGTAATAGTGGATATTTGTGATTTATCTTCTTTTTGCGACGAGTCGTTAAAAATATTACGATAATATATGGCGAAACCGTCGGCGACTCCTTCCGGTGAAGCCTGGAGACACCCATTTGCAGTGATTTCGGTGCACGTGGGAGACCTCGCGGTTTTCCGATTCCGTAAAAGTTTCCAGAATAATCGGTAATCGAGTTCGGCGGCTTCGTCAAGGTCAGTGTACACTTTATCCATATATTTTTCTGACTCGATACGCTGAATCTTTCGGAATTGTGCTTTAGCTTGTTTATAAGCATTAAATGAAGAATATTCGCGTCCGCGCGGTCGACCATTGCTGATCCAGATGGATCGCATGTGTCGAGATTTACCGTGAGCCGCCTTCACATCGCGTGTCCAGTATGGTTTAGTATGTGTCTTAAATTTGCTTTTTGGCAATGTCGCGTTGGCTGCATGATGTATAGCATATGTTATTCTAATCAGATAGCGAATCTACTGTATCAGCACTGTCGGGTTGTATTGTACTTTAATGTCTCGTCTAATAGTGTTCTGTACATTAATATGTGGTCAGCCGTGGTTTTATTCCAGGATATACACTGTTCGCGAGCCGTGTCATGATTATACATATTCTGGTTAATATTCATCTTAGCGAGTATAGGGAGATGATCGGAAGTTGAAACGAATTGCTCGTTTTCGTCTAGTATTTTAAGTTCGTGAAAGCAGCGTTTTAGAGATGTATCAATGATAAAATGATCAATCATTTTCTGCGTTGGTATGAAAGTATAGTTCGGGCCTAACCTTCGAGCGGACATATTAGCAGCGATTAAATTATTATCTGTGATGAATTTGGTACATCGGTGTTTATTTTAGTCGGCTCGCAAGTTGCTCCATGCCGATATTTAGTTGTGCGTTAAAGTCTCCACCGATTATTATTTGACCTTGTGTAAGGTAGTATGAAGTAAGTGCCTGTAGATCGGCCATGCATTCATCATAGTATGTGTTATTTGAATCAGCCGGCATATAAACCGAGAAAATATACAGTGGTTGTGAATGCTGTGACTTCATCTCAATTCCAATTATTCTGTCGCATTGAATTTCAATGGGCGTTATAATGTGAGACAGTGACTTTTTGAACATAATACTGACGCCAGCTTTCCCACATCTGGCTCTGCTGTATGGGTCAATATCACTATTAACGGATGTGTAACAGTCATATGCACCATACATACTGTTCATAAAGTGTTTAGAGTGTGGCATAAGCTTATGTTCGCTAACAAGTACAACGTCCACATCATGAATGTCCACTAACTGTGACAGTGAATAAACTGATGACATGATTCCTCTCACATTCCAAGCTAGGACACTCAACAACATGCTAAGATATATAATACACGGTTTAAGTGTTGGTTTGTGTTTAGTGTACATCATGTTTCGTAACTGTCGACATCATACCAATCACGCTCGGGCTCACCACGATCTGCACTCATTACCGTATTTGGCGCATTGTGGTCAGTGACGTCATATCGCTCGTATGTGCGACGTCGACCATCGCCGCTATGATAACTTTGTGAGCCGTAGTTATGGTCAGTCTGTCCAGTAACGCCATAACCCAGTCACCATCTGTGTCTACCTCATTATCACCCCACACTACTTTTATGTTCCGGTCTCTTTCACGTAGACGTCGTCTGACGTCTCTCCTCTCCTCTAACTCTTTCTCCCAATCAGATCGACTCTTCCAACGTCTCACCACAATTTCATTAGGCCAGAAATTATCGCTTCGATGGCGTCCACGCTATCCGTATACACCACCAGTTTTGCGGACATTCGTGTTTTGTTATAAAATATTTGTAACTGACGGGTTGCGATACTCTTACTCTGTAGAAAGTCTACTATGTCAGCCTCTGTTACATCAGGGTCAATGTTTCCTATATGGTACGTTATGAGTTTCCTCCTCCGCACGGCCACAAAACCTCCGGTAACCTGGGTGGATTTTTCCAATAAGCGATTTGCATCATGGGCGTATCTAGCTTCAGCACGATTGGACGTGCCAGGGGCGTCGCGTGTACCGTTGTTCGGCTGAGTGGTTCGTAGACCTGGATTAGTCGGTCTATTATTGGCATACACTCCGCTGCCTTTACTGGCTGTGTGGGTTGCCCTCGGGCCGCGGGGAGAACTCGAGCCGTGGCTCGTTACTGTCGTAAGATTACTTGGAGCCTTAGGTTTATTGGCGTTATCAGAACCAATGGCGTTTCGTGCACCAGTGATGCTGCTCGCAGCAGCGGCATAACTTATACTTGGGGATATGCTGGGGTTAGTTGACGTCATCATACCTGTGACGTCACTATTGGCCAGGGCAACAGTCGTGCCCGAGATACTAGTTGAGCTATCAACACTCGTCATATGAGAGGCAGTGTTTGCCCCGGCACGTCCTTGAGCAGGGATGACGTCATCGGAGGCCACTACTAGTGGCAGATTAGTGACCGTGCTGGACGAGTCGGTCGATACCGTACCATGTAGGGATTGTGATTGATTCGGAGTTATACCAACAACATCAATACCATCATTATCAGGGCATACATTGTCTGTCGTGTGCGCGTCTGTACATAATCTGGCTATTAATGGCGAGTCAGTAGAAATAACACTGCTAGAATGGAGTGCAAGTGATTCTTGCTGGGCTTGTACGAGTGCATCATGGTATTTATATCTGGGCCATGAGTGTATAGTAGCAGTTAAGTTCGACACTTCCTTTGTTAGGGTAGCGAGCGTGTTGTTAGTGTCCTGTGTGTCCTGCACATTCGATCGCACACTGTTTACCGAGGTCAGCATCATGTTTATCATAGTTGAAAACTCGTTACATTGAAGCTTCATGTCCTGCATGAGGGCGGTACTATGTTTCTGTTGCTTTGTGAGCTCCTTGACGTCCGCCTGCAGTTGCATGACGACTGCCGATACATCTGCCACGACCAGCGTATCCTTCAGCGTCAACTCGTCCGGCTCGATATTGGATGGTGATGGCGTTGTCAGGTCAATAATTGTCTTGTCACTACTGCTGCTGAACACGTTCTGTATATCCCCCGTGCGTTCGCCACTATTGAACATGTGCAGAATATAGCAGTCTAACGCGCATTTCTCGGAGATGGACCCATTCTTGGATTTCCTTCGGGTTACTAGCCTGGTTGCCGGGGCAATCATCGTGAATTCTCGCCCGTTCCGCGAGCGTTGCCCGGTACCAATTAATGCGCGCTGGATCGTTGTTACATAGACGTAATAGTTCATCTATATATAGCTCTCGTGGGAGACATCTTAACGCGTCGTCGAGTTTACCGTAAAACTGCTGGTTTGGTACCTGGGATGTGTATATAGTTTCGTCATCATCGTCACTGACAGAAGGAAACTCGCTTTTTATTTTCAACAACTGTGAGTTGACCACCTGTTTCGGATCGGTTTCACTATTAACTGACGTATCCGCCGCCGATACCCGTTCTGGAGTCGAGCAGCGGCTAGTGTTCGCACGGCCGTCCATGTGCATGTCGCATGGGTAGAAATCAAACGTATTTTGTGCGCTCATTGTTACCTGTACTACAAGCGAGTACAAAACCCACTGGAGCGTGACGATTTTTCATTCATGTGTTGTCCGCTGTGGTCATTCAATTCAGTTGTTTTGTATAACAAAGACCGCAGGGCAAAGTTAGTATGGAGAACAATGGCTCAGCATGTATGTTAGTTCAATCGATGCTCAATGTTATGAAACGAGAAATGAAACAATGCTTCAAACTCAACAATTCCGAGTAGTCCCTATCTGTCACATCAGTACCACATTACCAACACATTCATACGTCTGTTCACACTTTTTCAAGAGAAAACTCCGCGTAATTCTTTAGTTAGAACCGGATGATTGTCCTGATAAATTTTGCGCACACGTCCATTGTTGTTGTTGTTGTTGTTTTCAACAAATGAAACAAATGTTGACATTGATTCTAATAATGTAAAAATGTACAAAAATATAAACACATTTCATTCCATATTGCTTTATTTCTCCACTGAAGTACGAGTATCAAACATTTATATTGTTATGAATAATGTTGACTTTAATATGAATTATATATTAAACACGGCCTAGCTTCATTTCTTATGAAATCAGTAAACTTGTTTAATAAATCTCATATTAAATCATCACTCATGTAAGATTCGCTATATATGTCTCGCTGTGATATCTATGTTCCGACGACATCACTTTGTAGACGTATATCATCATCATACATGTACATACATTTATTTATTTAATGGTATTTAACAGTGTACAACAATGTGTTACGTATATTATTCATGTATACATGTATACACCAATGTGTTACGTACATTCATGTATACAACAATGTGTTACGTACATTCATGTATACAACAATGTGTTACGTACATGTACATATTGCATCATATTTATGCAAGTCTTGGTTACAGATGTTGTGTTGTTCTATCAACGATTTAATTCGTATTGACAATACTCTCTGCACTGTGTGTCGCAAATTTAAGTTTACACGTGTTTACTGAGGTGGAGGGGGGGGGGGGGGGGCGGGGGGCACATGTTTGCAAACAATTGTTACTGCAATATCAGCTTTCAGCTTGTTACACCGCCTTGTGTTTGTTTTGGGTGTGTTACGGTAGCATTTTGTCTTTTGGAGAGTCACCTCGCCTTGCAGTGAGCGAGTATCGTAGCCTATGTTCTGAAACAAGTAACTGAACGTCGAGGTCAGAGTGCAAATCTCAGCGGGAATTACGCCAGCTAAGTTCACGACGTCATATCTTGTGACGTCGCCAGACTCCCGAAGACAGGTTTTCTGGCGAAGCGGCTCATATATTCTCAGACTGGCGAACTTTTTTTAACTTAATATTTCGGGCAATATACATGTGGCCTAATGCAAAACAGCGATTGAAACCAGTGTATACCCAGATCAAGCTGCGCATCCGCACATTCTGAACGGGGTTGACCCTGGTTGTACAAATATAATTCAATGAGGTTTAGTTCAGTTTGCAGTAAATAATTCGCGATGATTCTGCTTAATTCCCTGGAAATAAAAACAACACATTTCCATTTATTGACAATTTTATAATTTGTGACACTTTCACCAATACTAGTTTCGATAATCGGTGGAAATCTCGTTAATATTGCCGTGAAATCAAGAGAAAACATGCAACGATTCAAATAGTTAAAACCAGTTTAAGTAACCATAGTTTGTAAACTAACGTAGTCTGATCCAAGATTTATAATTCCTGTGTATATAAAAAGGGAATTACTTTAATTATTTCTAACCATATCAAATAAAGAGGAAATTATATTAAGTATTGCAAGTTGCAATTGTGTCAAAGATAATCAAATGAGACAAAGTCTATGCTGAAATTACAAATCAGTAGAATATGTTTGCCGTACTACAAATTTAAGAGAAACACTTTTTATTAGGGTCTCATAATTTAACGCACAAATCTGGTAATAAAACAGAGCAATATAGGCCAGCTCAGCTTTATCAACCAGCGTTAGTACTTTGTAAACTAACGTAGTCTGACAAGATTTATAATTCCCGTGGACGTAAAAAGGGTTAATACGTTAATTATTTCTAACCATATCAAATAAATGATGAACTTATTATTAAGTACAGTAGAAAATTTATCTCTCGAAGAGGTCTCAAATCCTCGACTGAGAATATATACTTGTATTTTAATTTTGTTCTCACAATTTTATAATTTTTATCAAAATAGCTATCAACTGATAGACACTTTATACCAACAATAAAACTGTGCGTATTTTTTATAATACATGTATATACTGGAGAAACGGGACTTCTAACAAGCGTTATTAGACTACAGGATCGTGCTATTTGATCAGGATCTACAATGGTCACAAATACCATAAGCCCCATTTTCCCAGTAACATGACTCATAAGTATACCAAGCAAGTCAATTTGACTTCCAAAAGTTGTATGTTCCCTTTTGTTTACCAGTGGCCAACATAGCTAATCAAGACAACAAGTAGCGCATGCACATGAAAACCAACATGGTTGGCAAGTTGATTTTTTTTTCCGAGGACCTTCCAAGACCGGGCATTTGAACCCAAAAGTGGCAGGTCAATGACCGTTGGCCCGTTTGTTTCCGAATTTACTAATATCTGCCATACAGTCGAAATATGTGCATTAAATGAAGGAGGCAATGAAGCGGTTAATTTAACCTAGCTAGTTCATTCTCCTATCGCACGAAGCCGGTATGTAAGACCGTGAAAAAGGCTGAGTGTGAGTGCATGTGATATGGAGACTCAGCGTAACAGTGTTATCCTATATAATGATGATATTTGACGATTGGTCAGGGCATAACTATCAGGCAGGGAATGATCGATATTTGGTTATGCAAAGTATGATGTAATATGTTTTCGGGCCCAGCTACTGTCGTTTCGCGGCTTATCGTTATATACGATTTGCAATTATCGAGTTCAGGTTGTGGCGTTTATCTGTTACTATTTGGTTATATGACAATGTGTTTCACATCTGAAGACGAAAGAAAAAGAGAGAAGATAATACACGGCGGTATAGCAATTGCCCCATATATTAGTGAGTGGCCCATACCATACCGCGGTTATGGTCCAAAAATGTTAAATTTGATTTCAGACGATGCATATTACAGTCAATAATGTTTAATAAGAGTAATGCGGGCGGCCAATTCCGGTCTATTCTGCATTACTCCGTGAGATGAATTGTGGGGAAACCGGAGTACCCGGGGAAAACCACCTCCTCCGGCAAGTAATGACAACTTCACATACATCGGTGTAGAGGTGAAGAGCTATGATCGAACAGCTACCGGGGACCAATGCCGGCTCTTTACTGCCGGTTCAAATGACGGCATCAGCTACTTTCACTCCGTTCCCGGCGCCCGGCCACACCGCAACGATGTCCATTTGGTTCTACAACATGTCTTTTAAAACAAGAGAACATGATTAAGGGTTAAACAGGAGGCGATTGGCTGCCATTATTAACCTCTGTAGAAGAAGTAAAACAAAAAATATAGGGTGCGGTCGCCAGTATTGGAAGACGATTATTGGTCAGTGGGAGTTGGGGTAGAGGTTGCAAGTTGTCCTAGTCCATGTATATGGTGTCATCGGAATTGTGTATGGTACAGAGGAGGGGTGGGCAGTGATATGTATATTTATTAATACATAGGTAATCTATATATATATACATATATTGTCGAATGTATTGGTTGTCATACTGGTTATACTATGTTATGCTTGGAGATTGGGTTTGTTTGCGTTAATTTATTTAGTTTAGCTTCATGTATTAGCCCCTACGAGCCTGTACATATCGTCTCGTTAATATCCCAGTACTAATCCTCGATAAGGCAATCCATACCAGATAGACTTTCCCGGGCCAGTTCCGATCGAGTACATACCCATTGGATGGGGGAGAGATCACTTGTCTAATATTTATATTCTCAGCCTGATACTAATATGTAATAGACTTTTTCAGATTGGGTTTTTTGTCTTAATTTTTATTTAGTTTAACTTCCAATGTTTTAGCCCACATGAGCCTGTATACATGAAGTACATGTACACATGTATTCATTGTTGCACTTTCACATTCGTTTGTATCATGCGAAACAATCAACATGGTACACAGTGCCAGCTTCTGGCCCAGGTGAAGCTCCCACGTATCGGGTTCTCGGCGTCCGCATACCAAAGTATAATGCCTCACACGAAACATACATGTATACGTACATTTATATACCTCCCGCATACAGGCACATTTAACTTAAGATTCTAAAAAAACAACATGAAATTCACATGTAATGTTACTGGGAAAGGATGAGCACTAAATACATTGTTTCAATGTACATGTATTGATGATATAACATATATACAACCTATATGCTGTTATGTTTGGAGATTGGGTTCTGATTAGGTTGAGCTACCGCACCCCACCTAATACATGTAATAGATCACTGGTCTTATACATGTATTTATGTTTACAGCCTGATGCTAATAGACTTTTTCAGATTGGGTTTGTCTTAATTTATTTAGTTTAACTTCATGCGTTACCTACACCTATCGTGATTTATTTCAAACAATATGGTATCCAGCTTTCATATATAGGTGGAGTTATGCTAATGAGTAGAGGCTATTTGCTACCGCCTACACACAGTAAGTAGTTGTCCAATAGCATTGTCTCATAAAATAACACAAATTTCGTATGAGGATCCACAGAACAGGACACGGTCGACATAGCCACTACTGCCGAGAATAAAGATGGATAAATACGTGTGCAGCCTCGTTATGTTGTTTGTCGTCTGCTCCACTGTATGGTAAGTTCCACAGGTTCTTGAAGAACTGTTCATATTTCTGCGTTTTATGTATTATTTCGGTATCTGGTGGTTTGGTTGTATTGTTACCAACATGCAGTTTACGTCAGTTCTCGCGCATTACACGTAGCCTCGATCAATTAGTTTCGGAACACGTAGCCGACGTTATTCAACATACCAAATCGCCTTAAAGGCCGTGGCTGAAAATAAATATATTGGGGCATCATTATTCTTGAATTAAACAGCACTGCTGAAACATTTAGGGAACATTATCAGTATGCATGGGTTTAAATGCAGGACGGGTGTGATTACTATCTAAACTACTTTTCGGACAATATCGTTTTTAATGATACAACCCAATGACACATTTGAAGGGACTGCATCGTCAATTTGACGTTAAATCACGTGATATGACGTTACGTTACTGGGAAGCGGGGGATTTTGCGATTGAAATATAATTGGCATCCTAGACAAACATCATCAAGCTCGCAGGAAAGAATTGATTGCCATAATTTAAGACAATATAACTGTATGGGCCTAAACATCTTTTCAGTTTGTTTCAAGATGGCTGAAGTTTTCAAAATGGCCGCCATTTTTATCAATTTCATGACTATATACGAGCATGGCTTATGAAACCGTAGATTTCAAAAAGGTAAAATTCGAGACACGACATTATATTTATTGCATGTTGTCCATATAATTTCCTCACAAATATTTGTTTTCAATTACTATTTAGAATGATTCCATGTTACCATGACAACGGAAACATAATAATGTATTGATAGAAATGTAAATTCATTATTTTGTATTGCATTTTATACTACATTTATTTTTTCAAATCATCCACGACTCCCTGACTATATATAGCATGCACTTACATGTATCCTCAATATTTCAATATGTATACACGTTACCATGGTAACAAAATCACCCATGTACTGAACTGTATCTCAAATGACATATGTACTTATGTTAGTAGAATATGCTAAACATTGTGAGACTCGGAGTGTATATTTAATTATGGTTATAGCATAATGATGCTGCAGTCAAAGAAACAGTTTTATTTGTGACAATAACAACAATGTGCTACAATCATTATGGTAAGTTTGTGTAGTAATAAGTGTTATTTTGTTTATCGGCGTAGCAACGCTAACATACTAAACGTGTCGCCAAGTACAGACATAGTAAATGTATTGACTGTCGTTACAACATGATTATATTGAGGTTTTGTACTACTATGCATATTTGGTATAAAGTATGTTCAATTACAATTATATCCTTATTTGAATGCGGTAAATAATATTACAGTGCATGGCCGTATATACATATATTTCATTCAGGCGCATAGTTGTGCCTAAAATAATGTCATGGCAAACTTTTGAGGGCGATCTGGGTTGTGGGTCAAGCGGTTTGAGGGTATCCCCCGAAATCTTATTGGCCGATCGATCAATTACCACGATCCATTCACGATTTACACGTAGGTAGCATGTCATGTGATCACATTTACATAATTAGATGTATTCCTACGCGTCATGAATGTTCCGTGACGTCATACAATATAGATTGTTCGGACAACCAGAAACGTCAGTATTCGGCTATTCTCCAACAATGCTGGAGCTAATCAAGAAGACGAGAGCCCTCCCAACTCTGTATCAACCCCCCCCCCCCACCCCCCCCCTGTTCCTCCAATGTTAGATCCGCCCCTGATGTGGTGCCCTGTCGCAACACTGCTACTTGAAGTAGACTTCCACAATCACCAGCAAAGGGTGAAAAATCACGTCCTTGTACAACCTACGACCCCAGCCGTTTACCAACATCCATCGCCATATAATTTCCAAACTGCACTGTGAATATACACAACCATAACTATTACAATCATTAAATGATCCACGTATAAAACTGTAAAATGTCAAGCTCGACAAGCAAGCATCAGCGATGTCGGCCACTTTTTTCTAACTTTGAATGGGAATTCCCAGCAATGTAGGTCATTGGATAGTTATTTTAATATTCAAGGTAGTGTTGAACCATAGATAAAATAATCATTGGTGGATGATAAAGAATATATAGATGAAATAAAATGGTGTAAATGGTAACACAATTCTTCATTAGTTTACGTATTTGTTTTGCACTATTTGTTTTCGTGTATTATGTTTATGGCAGTTGTCACGGTTGCAGACAAGGTGTAAATCGGCCAATATAGTGAGGGTTGTAATGAGTATGCCCATATGGGTTAGGGTTAGTTTGGTTCATAAATCAGGAAAATGATTCAGAAATGATGATCGTACATTAGAATAGAGATAGCAGTATTGAAATTTGTAATTTGAGGAGATACTCGGTGTATTTACGGTTGGAAACTTCGATTTACGTCTCCGCCTGCGGTGTCGCCGTAAATCGAAGTTTCCAACCGTAAATCCACCGAGTATCTCCCCAAATTACAAATTTCAATACAGTTATCTCCTATATTAGCGGCTCTTTTTCCGACCCAATAAAGTTTAAATTACATGCATAAAATCGGATTTGCTAAAACCGGATGTTTGGGTAATGCATGCTAATGATGTATTATAATGGAAGTAAATGGTCTTACCGATTTCCTTTCAAATATTTTCGGAATTTTTACAAAACATTGTCCACTGGCCTATTGCATCAATCTACTCTAGAAATATTGAACATGAAATAAATTGTGTTTATGATATGGGGCACCTTTAGTGACTTAGCCTTAGTGCACTTATTAGTATGCCCCACCGCGATAATGGAGGGGGCATTTGGTTTTACCCTTGTCCGTCCGTCCGTCCCGTCCGTCCCGTCCGTCCCGTCCGTCCCGTCCATCCATCCGTCCCGCCCGCCACCAACCTTGTAAGTCGTAAAACTTTTAAACCGTACTAGCTACACACCTGAAACTTGGTATGTCGCTTCGTTATGATGAATGGATCGTAAAACTTTTAAACCGTAATTGCTACAGACCTGAAACTTGGTATATATATATAAACGATATATTATGTATAAGGCCATGCAAAAAGTTCTTTGATTTTCAGATATTGCTGCGTCAGAAAAATCCCTGCATGTCGAGCATTTTATCATCATGGAGAAATAACATTTTACTTTCAAGTTCAATTCACCGCATGATCAATAAAACACACGCCCATGCAACAGTATGCTAAATCCAATCATGTTTGACAAAAATCTGGTGATGTTTCACGTCTAAAGATGTTATAGTAACTTTACAACATACACAGAACATACATGTATATGCATCTGGCGACTTGAAAAAATCAGAGACAAACATCTGAAACAAAAAGACACATGTGTATATTAAAATTAGGTAAATTAAAGTTATTTAATCCATGTCTCTCAGAAATAAATCGTTGTCTAATTCTAAATTAGAATTTGCCTGAACAGCCGATGGACATCTAATATTGCATGACAAATAATTATTTGACTGTCGAATTCTTACCTCGACACATTTTGTTTTTAATCTAATTTGCTGTGTACACCTCAACCCCACCCGCCCCACAGCGGGGAATTAAATATTTGTACAGGAATTAATTATTGTCTTACTTTGCTCAGTGAAGTTGATAGTCAAGTTCTAGACTCAAATATGTGTTTGACCCTTTCAACACTAGAGACCTCTCAGTACCGTAACCAGGATTGAGGCAGACGAGGATGTCGCCTCGTCACTTATTTTGCCGCTTTTTTTTTGTTGTTGCTAAGAATTAAACAAATCCCCGGGGAGGTGGCGGGCAAAATGTTCCCTGACCCCCATATTGGGACTTGGTTCGCCTCATCTGTTTTTTACCTCTGGTTATGGCCCTGAAAAAAGTGTATCTATCCTGATGAACCGACTCGTAATGAGCCGTCTCATTCAAGATATGCACCACTTGAGCATATTTTTATTTTTTTCAGCAAAATGACCCCCTTTTCTGCATAATGGAAGTCTCAAACTTAACACGAAACAGTTCATTTCAGTTACTTAGGGGTGAACGTGTTAATCGGCAAAGGTTGTAGCAGCATTGTCAATGAAAAAATAGCAGTATGGACACATTTTTAGAAATCTAATATCCTATCCATAGGAATCTTCGGAATGTCCACTTTTTGGTGGATTAACTGTGCAGTTGGTCATGGACATGCACAGACGGATGGATGGATTGACGCATCCACACATGCACAACGTGTGCTTACTGGCGTTTAACTCATTTAATTTATGAAGTATCTCCCCTGTTTATGATCACAGTCTATTATAGTATAAATGTCAAATAAAATAAAATACAAAGTCCTCGGATTTTGATCAAATACAATAGTGTGTATTGTGATAATATAAATTGAAAAGTTGCATTATGGAAGGCAAACAAAAATATATAAAGTTCCTGACACATCATCAGGGCCGTAACCAGGAAGCCAAGAACGAGGAGGAAGGGGTCATGCCCCCCCCCCCTCCCCCCTCCATCCACACACGGAAAGAAAATTACGAGTATTTATTATAAAATCTAAAACTACTTACAAATAGAGCAGATTCTGATGACTTGGCTCGTTATGAGAGGGTCACCTGTCTACACGGCTTTGTTGAAACTTTCGAATTAACTGGGGTTAATCGAGTAAACAAGTTCAACTTCTAGTAAAGCTTATTTTCGAATGACATATGTCGCAATCTTATTTGTTTCAGTGCTATTCGATCACACCGTTAACGATACATACGGCAATGTTGTGTTTGGAAAATGAGACACTTTTCGGAAATAAAAATTATAGGTTGCATTGGGATTTGAACCCACACATTGATACTCCACTAATGGTGCAAATTCGAAATATGGAAATAATAATAAATAAATTGATTTATTTGGATCCTCAATGTATACACAACTACAAATTATGTTTCGTATGCACAACTAGAAATTATGTTTGTAAAACATATATGGGGGATATGCCACCATGGCATAATGGACTCTAACTAGAAATTGTGTGTCAAAAATTAAATATTTTAATTTACACAAATTTCAAAGTCATTTGAGAAAGTCCTACACACTTTTTGACGTAAGAAAATGGCTAATTGTTTCAGCACCATTTTGAAGGTCACAAATGTCATGTCATTGGTGATGCGATTGCATCACACATATTCAGGTGAATGAACTGTCCAAATATTAAAGCAATCCTTTACGTAATATTGAAGATATTACATGTTGGCGAAACTCTTACAAACTAAACTGTTCGACGTAACAAAATGGCTTCAGTGTTTCAGTGATAGTTTGAAGGTGACAAAGGTGAAGGTCGTGCTAATGGTGGCGCAGGTGTGTGACAAATGTTCAGATGATTCAAGTGTCCAAGTATTGAAGCAATGCTTTATCGTAATATTGACATGTATTACATGTTGGAATAACGGACGGACGGACGTACGGACGGAAGGACGTATGGAACCTCAAGAGCAACGCAATATGCCCACATAATAATTAATACATCTTAGAATGTCCTACATATAAGCACAGAAGTCGATATTTATGCTGGAATCATGCCACCCCTAAATGTAAACTCATCAGTAATATATACGTGACCGAGAACAGGGTTTCCTCCAGGAACAGTGAGATTATATTAAGAGTATCCATCATATGCACTGGTGTGGGGCAAGGATATTCCACCGAATGTCAGAATATGTCGTCAGGGGCTTTGCCGAGTTTCTGACGACATATTCTGATCACGAGGGTGGAATATCTTTCTCTCACACCAGTGCATATGATGGATACTTTTTCTCGCCCCTATATACAACATATTTGCGAATCTCAAAATATTTATCTGACCCAGGCCAGAATAATACCCAACTTTTTATTCGCTGAATATATGCGACTTTTGATATGTCCAACGTGCTCGCCATGTCAACAAAACGTCAAAACTTTGTTTTAACCCACGAATTGGATGCTAATACCAGTTATATGGATCGTTTACAAATTATTATTAAATTAATGTTCAATGTCATCACCATTCAGCCCTCGCGTGACTATACGGATATCCTTATCTCAGGTTACCTGGTGGACGAGAAAAAATGAATACACATGTCCATATCCGTTTTAGCATTAAAGGATCCGGATCCGGATACGGATAGCAAAACATCTGATCGAATATTAATGGAAGAAACTATTTATAGTTGAAATTAACATGAAAATAAGACACACTACACTTCTGTGTTATTTTTCATAGGTTGTGTTCACGACCATGACTATTTGAAAAGCATGTTAACAAACACCTAAAGGAGTGTGTAAACAAGTACAAACTGCTACGTGACATTTCGAAAATCTCATTCTTGCCACACTGTGTGGACTTTAAAGGCACATGCCCACTCAGTAGGCACAAAATGTTCTTTATATCAGAGACATCATCTGAGACACTTTCTGGCAAATTAAACATTCATTAACCATTACCCCACGTATTGATTGGCATTATTATGCATTTTATATCCGACGTAAATTTCCACAATGATATCAGGGGCGATAACCGTGTTTCCCTAAAATGTTAATGGAAATTACTATTTATTCTCTGTATTTTATTTTTTGATGTGCAATGATCATACTTTATAATCTGTCGAAAATATTCTTTTTCCAGGTGGCGCATTTAATTAGTATAAATAATTAAAAAATATCATCCCTTATTTGCATATGAAAATAGCCTGATACCACCACGAGTCACTATCAGTAAAATAAATATTACTAAATGATTTGTATGTATAGCGTGCACTCGTAATTGTTAGAACTGGTTGAATAGTGACACAATTATACACTTATTTAATTCCTATAGCGAACAGTGTGTGCCTACTGAGTGGGCATGTACCTTTAAGGTAGTAGGTCGTAGATAGATACACTTGGCTTCAATGATAATTGCTTCATATGATGTGATGTGATATATGAATATAACATATGTAAATATTGTCTTGTTACTATATGGTACATTGAGTTGCCATCTCCGCCTTTGTATGTACAAGCGATCGTACAGTCTCACCACTTCGTGCGTTTGACACATACAGCAAATAATATGACATTAAACCAAATTCAATTTGGTGCAATACATCATAGACAGATATGACTACGGCATGCTATAAATATTATGCCAGCAAACTATACAACAGACGAGATACCTGAGCATTTCTCCCGTCAATCTCAAAATAAATTTTGATGTGTAAATGTTACACTCTGATGCACAGCTTATTGTTAGTGTACACGTTATCCATAGGTAAAGCTATATTTACTCGCATATTGGGTGAGTAGACACCAGGGACAATACACTCAGGTAACTGCTTACATGTCACTGGATTTGATAGACAATAACAGAGTACAATAGTGGGTATATATTGTATGTGTTGTGTGTTTTGCCAGGTAAAAGTGATACACTGTGCGAAATTATGTGTATGAGGTTATTTATAATGGTGGTTCATGTTGTTAAAAACACAGGCACAAACCTGTCCAGAAAACTGACATATTTTACAGTTTGATGTAATATAATTGATAGGAGTCCGTTCTCTTGGGTTTTCTGCATGTGATTAGCTACATTATACCATATGTTCTACTTAACATTTTGCGCTTTGTGTCAAACACCAAAAGAGGTGAAAGTGGCGGATGGCTTGAACACACAATATGCCGAATTCACCATTCCATGTGCCGTATAGGATACAGTGATGAGGCAGTGTTCACATATATGTTATACATATATTCAATCACATTTACGAAGCAATTATCTTTAAATCAAACGATGATCATGTATAGAATGGGTCCTTAAGAAAGCTTTTGACCTGGTAGATCACACTGTATTACTGCACAAATTGAAAATCTATAAATTCAAAATAGCATCACTTAACTGGTTGTCATCGTATTTAACTGACCGGTGGCATCTCTTCAATTTCGATCCGATTTCGCTAATGTCATAGCTGGTGTTCCTCAAGGAATAATTCTTAGACCAACGTACTATATTTCTTTTATTTATAAATGATTTGCCTTTATTAATTAACAACTGATATGTTTGCCGATGACGCAACAATTCATACATCAGGTAGCGATCCAGTTATCATCCATGCTAATCTACAAGCAGATCTAAGTGCTATTGAGAATTGGTGTGACCAAAACAAAATGGTTATTAACGCAAACAAGACTACAAGTATGATAATTAGCACCAGACAAAACTTGCAGCTGTATCTGACCTGAGATTAATTTTGTGAATCTACTATTGAGTATGTAGCTTGTTTTAATGGGGTGGAAAACCGGAGGGCCCGGAAAAAAACCATTGACGAAACAGTCGGGACATAACTCAGAACAAATACCGCGAGACATTGGTTGTTGTTCAGTCATCGTAGAGCTTCAAGACTTGGCACATGGGGTAAATTCTTAATGCATTCGAGTCGAATATGGTTAGTTAATAGCCCATGGGTAAATTTAGGGGGCCGGAAATCGTCGAGTCGCTAGGCGAGACGTATATCGGCCGCCTAAAATCCCCCACGCGCTGTTAGCTAACCATATGCAACGAGAAAACTATCTAACTAATTTATTGCACGGATACGGCGGAAAGCTGAGTGGAAGTGGGCGAGACAGGTCCAGACAGTGATCTCACCAGGTTACCACACTGCTGAGATCAAAGGATTTCACCGCATCCGTGCAATAACTTACAATATCTATTTTCGAAATATGTAGACACACTCAGGTAAATCTGTATTCATGTATTCATGACTTAAGTATGTGTGACGTACATCTACATATTGCATGATCATATTTATGATTATCAATCATCCCCGTCCGCCCCTCAAAATATACGCAGCCGCAACGTTTTTTATTGCGCCCGTCGCAAAGAAATAAAAAAATATATGAACATTTTCGTAAAATCGCCGTATTGTCCGCGCATTATACAGGTATCAATGTTTCTCACGCAGGCGTTTTGCGGTAATAAATATAGTATGTAAATAAAGCGTTGGTATGATTGCATGGTAATCAATTATTCTGCCATCATTTTCTGCTCTGCTAGTTTCGTTTTCTGCAGTAAAATTTCACAATCTTGTTTGTTGCAGTCAAATACAAAGACCACAAAGACTGGATTGGTGTAAAGGCCGGCGCGGACTCGACGTTCTCTGATTTGTATAATTATTTTGTAAATGGATCGTTGGATGGGTACCCGTTAGCGGACGATACCATTAATCGGACGAATGTCTCCGCAGACATCGGTCACAAACAAAGACAACTTGACACGAATTACTTTCTAAAACCATTTTATTATATATTTAAAAACTCTGGTTCTTGAAAAGCGACATATTAGTCAGGCAGCCAGGCAACTATACCCTGACTTGGCTGATATAGTTTTTTTCTCACCTGATTCTGATGCGCATGATGCCCCTGAAAGCATTTTAGCCCTGATTCTTTTGTTTTACCATTGGGCATTTCTCAAAATACAAAATGTCCGCCAAGATGGCCGCCGCATAGAGTCATTTTACAATAATGGACCTAATCCAAGAACCCATTGACCGATTTTGATGATCTTAGGGTCGTTTTGTAGGTTATTAATGATGCCAGACACATTAAGTATGGTTTCATGTCCATACGGGGTCAAATTTCCAAAATGGGGTCATGATAAGGGGATTTTTAATCACAAAATGGTGAAAATTACCTCATAATTAAATGATAATGAATAACCAGTCATGGTGTTCAGTGATATTCTTGTCTAATTCCTACCTAAATTGTGATATAAAACTAGCCTATTCTGCGAATGTTATCTTGACTGATGTTACTGATATATATGTTCATTTTGTATTATATGATAACGTTCAAGTTTGGCACTATCACTGTATATATCCTCTTTCTGCGGTTTGGAAGCATACCATCCACATGTCAATGCTAATTAAAGGATAACAAGCTCAGCAAAGGTTTCAATCTTGTTTCCGCATGCGTCGCCGCCCCTGCACACACATAAAAGTGTACATGTGAGTTTCTGCGATCTGCATCCACACCTTTTGGTAGAACATGGACTGCTCTCTCACACTCACACTTTATCACCTTCAGTAGTTCCGCTGGAGCCAATGCATTGTTAAGGGGGACGATTGTGGGGATGAGAATAGTGGTGCCCTCGACACGTGACCAACCATGGTCGGTGGGGTCCAGCGATGGTGGATTGGGATGAAGTCCGTTTCGCCACACAGCCAACTGGTAGTGGGCTCGGAGTGCATTTTGGCGAAATGCTTCGGAGGTTGGTGGAAGGGAGCAGAGTTTGGGTGGTTCGAGAGCACTCCGCCTCATCTTTGTCTTCCAGACCTCAACTCTGGCTTCCGTCAGTGTCGTCTTGCCTGTCAGGTTGTAGCAGGCAATAATGAATCGAGCAGCCTCTGGTCATAGGAGGTCATCGGTAAGATAGAGTCTCCCAGCAAATCAAACGAGACACCTGTGAAGATCAGCATGCAATGTGTCAATACATGTTATCATCATTAGATTAGAAATATAGTATTTAGATGATGGGGAATATTTCACACACAAAGTGACACAAATAGATCAAATCACCCTGTTAGTACCTGCTCGCAGCACATTGAGAACCTTTTCTTTGCCGATCCCGAAGTAGGACGCCACAATGTCACATCCGCTAAGAGCATGCGCTGCAAGCTGACCAGGGATGACCAAAGATTATCTTGTACGGTTGTGTCAATATCGATGTCACCACGCTGCCGCAGAGGAGATTCCATGTAGATGGGACTGCTGCCGAGAGAGCCATTGTGCTTGAAATTCACCAACAGTACAAACACGTCAGTGTCATCGGCGACGACGACACGAGCACCATTGTTCTTCACCTCACGACATGCGACCTGGTGATGGTACAATGCTGATGATCAGAGACGTAACAAGACAGACCAAGACGTAGAACACGACTAACAGAATGTGATACATGCAAATAACTACATGTATGGCATCAGCATGCAAATGTTATTTCTGGAGTGGGGTTTGCACATGTGCACTGTTGAATGGTCTGCGACCACCTTTGTAAGTATGACTATGAGTTTTATGGTATTGAATGTTGGTTATGCCTTCTACTCAGTTTTCACTATTTAGAGTTGTATATTATTCTCTATTTTACCTGCTGTAAGATGATGGTGTCAGCCTCCTCTTGAGTTGTCTCGAGATCTGCACGTCTGATCACAACACCACCTGACAGCTCGTAGGGAACATATTCTGGACCAGTGACTATTAGTGAGTGGGTAACTTCATCATCCTTATGGTCGATCAGGTCCGCAATGATGTAGTCGATGACCTGAATCTTGTTTGACGTAACGGAGAAAAGGAGCTTTGCTGCAGGTATTCGTGATGTAGTCTTCATCTGGAAGACCTTGGTCGCACCCTTGTCTCTCGCTGACCGTGTCATGTCCTTAGTGCTGCCATTGATCTACCGATCAAACGTGAGGAACACATCTGCTCTCTCCTGGTATGTACGAACATGCGCACGAAATGCGTCTTTGTAGTCCTGAACTACGGCGTTGCTGGCACTAGGCCATGCAACCACCCATAATATGGCACAGCAATCGAGAAAGTACGAGTCCTTCGCGACATTTCGATGAGACCTCTCGATGGCTAGTTCATTCTTGAGGTGAGACTTTTGTGTAGCTCTCATGTGTCCCTGATCATCAAACATAGAGCTTGCAAATGATGAGAGTTCCGTCGCCAACATTTTCTCTATGGATGGGCATCCATCACGCTGGCGCCCGCGCGTAGAAAACACATGTATCTACTCTCTTCTGACCACCAACGTCGATCGACTTACCATTAGCAGTCATATGTATATATATTCGTTTAAGTGGCTTGTAGAATGCATCATACCAGCCTTCCTCAAACTCGTCCTGTTGCTTCTTCCCCAACTCGAGAGCATTGTCCACGTTCACGTATTGGTTCAGAATAACCTCTCCCGTCACTACAATGGAGGATGCTGATTGTGATCTAGTGGGTTAATGCAGATGGCGAGCTTTTACCGGAGAACGAGTCGGTCTTGCCTTTCGGCCTTGATGCGTGCAGGCGCCTCCTCCTTGTGGTCCATCTGAATCTCTTCCATCTGGGAATCCAGCTTTATTTGGGATGTCTTGAGACATGTTTGCATACCAAACATTGACATAGGCACTAAATCAAACATATAGGTGTCTAGATGCCGAGATATGAAAACTCATTATTTTATTGACTACCATAAGATGTGCGCAAAATATATTTTCATGGCGGCCATATTGGATTTATGCAAATAAGGCAAGTGACCAATTACCAAGTGAACTTAACTCAAACAATAGTGTGTATCAAAACACCTGACTATGGCATTTAAAATCAGCTAAATAGTTAAACTATGAGCAAGGATATGAAAATATATGTAGATCTAAATGTGGATTTCTATGCAAAGGACTAAGTCGAAACATTAATTTCACGTCAGAAACAGAATCATTGACCCCGAAAACCAATGTCTAGGCGCCAAGATCACCTTCTTAAGTCAATTCGTTCAGAAGTTATATCATTTTCCAGCATTTTGGCGGCCATCTTGGATTATTATACACAGGACTAACTCTAAACATACATTTTACATGAGAAACAGAATCCCTGACCCCGAAAACCTATGTGTAGACACCAAGATCACCTTCCTTAGTCAATTCGTTCAGAAGATATGCAAAATGACTCTATGTGGCAGCCATCTTGGCGGCCATCTTGAATTTTGAGAAATGCCCAATGGTATAAAAAATGTATCCAGCATCAGTGGAGAAAAAAACTATATCGGCCAAGTCAGGGTTCACCCTAAAAACCAGCTTTGGCTACCTGACTATATTACTAATTGGATTGTAAAAATATATTTCAATTGTGTTAATTAGTCAAGAGTTACTCCCTCAAAGTCTGCTAAACTCGGTTAGCAGACTTTGGAATTTTGATGAAATCGGCTACAGAAACATGAGAGGCCATACTATTTGTATACTTCTGCTAATATGATCCAGCTGCAACCATATACTAAGTTACAAGTTAAAGCACATACTCATGATAATGCGAGATACCGTCAAACAGATATACAGTAAACCATGATAACATGCTTGTAGTTAAGCATAAATACTGCCTTTCTGAGTTGCAGGAAAGTAGATACATGGCTAGCAACACTTCAATATAACAATGATATTACAAAACGGATTTGCCACAATTGTGTTGTCTCAATGGCACAATTACTATATAAATGACCCTGCGAATAAAGACCACCTGTGAACAAAGGCCAGATTTGTCACTTCCCATGGCTGGCCTTTATTCACAGGTTTGACTGTACACTGTACACTTACAACCGTGCCGGTCTTTTATCAGCAGGTCTGTCCGGCCATCATGAACACATGTTGTGTTTATTTTGTAAGTTTATTGATAATTTGCTACATTGCAAACAACTTTTGACACAGGACAATAATCAGCTTATGATGGAGAAACAGGCTTATGTGTTTTGTGACCGGTGTAGCTTCCATACCATGCCACAGGACTGTCCTAATAGAGCTGGAACATCCGCACAGTCTGATCAGCATATGCACTGCAATGAAACACATGAAATGATTATAACAGCAATACAGATCGTTATTAGGCTACCGGGGAGTGATATTTGATCAGGATCTACACTGGTCACAACATCAATAAGCCCCATTTCTCCAGTCCAGCCACATATATGTAATATGTGAACGGTCACGGCATGTGTGTTTACATTGTAAGTTTATTGATAATTTGCTACAGTGCGAACAACCTTTGACATTGGACAATAATCAACTTTTAGTGTGACCTTGTTGGCCTAAATTTATATTTACCGATGGTGTCCCAATGCACATATATACTTTTACCCGGATAACATAGTTTCATGAATTGTCTGAAATAAATATTCACCATTTGGTTACAAACCCAATCTAGGTCGACAAGTCGTGCATAAGTTTGTCAACTTTTGACGCCGTTTACAGAAAATAATTGTAAATTTTGTAAACGTATTTCATGAAATTACGCAGATGTCCGAAGGTACAAAATAACATGGCGTGTCTCATATGTAGGACGTGGTGGAGACAGCGAGATATATATAGAGAGGAGAGATCGATAGTTTCACGTCTTCACTGGCTCGATGACGGGAATGAGGTTGTTAACTTTGATACTCGGGACCGCCGTTTAAAGTCCCCATCCGAGACAACGTATAATTGACTTAGCAAGAAAATCACATTATTTACACAGACAAACTTGACGAGAATCGACCACGGGCAATGGCGTAGAAATTTGACGCCGTGACTCTCGGCCACCGTCTGCTGATTACCTTTAAATCGACTTGAGCCGAGGGAATTGCACCGTATGTATAGGTGAGGGATTTATTTCAGTGTAGATGTCTTGTATACGCAAATGACCCCCTCCCCCACCCCTCCCACGAGCGGTGAAGTATGTTACGTATATTATAGCCGACTGTAGATGATAACGAAACTATATATTATTTTACTGAACACTTTTAAGGGTGTTATTGGGATTTTGACGATTCATAGGTTTGTCCTGACACTTACTGTGTTTAACATTCCTGTAAATAAGTCTCTAAAGGCGAAATGAACTGTGAACGAAGCGATTCGGTAAAAGCAAATGTCTCGATAAAATACCAGGGGACATAACGCATTATTTTCATATCGAACTGCAAGGCAAACATCAAATTCCTTTACAAGCGAGATCGCTACCAAAGCGGAAGACACATTTCAATAGTCGGTTGAGAAAACGATAAGAACCACTATATATTCTAGACTTCTTGCAAATGTCAAATGTTCTTTTTTCAGCTGGCTACCAATTGATCATACTAACGCATTTTATATAAATGTCGTCCATATAGTGTGCCGGTGGGGAGTGGTAGGCAGTATGTATGGGAAATAAATTACATTTTTATAACTCCAAGGCTTCTAATTTCGGACACGACCTCGTATCATAACAACATAACATGTTTAAAATTGTAATTTGCTAGGCATTCTATGTATTTCTGCAGGATAACCATAATTCTCAAATGATCATATGAACTTGCCACTTGGAGCCTTAAACACATTATTTCATTTGTTATGATGCGAGGTTGTTTCCTAACTAGGAAAAGCAGCTGTAATTCGATATTCTTTGCATAATTATGTTCTAACTATGCTATTTTAGCAAGATAGGAATATTTCTCTAATGAATATGTGCACTTTCCGCCAACATATTCACATTAGCGTTAATACAATCGCGGAAGTTGTTACGATACGAAGTTGTGTCCGACCAAAGTTAGAAGCCTTGTTCATGTGTATATAGCTATACCGATGAAAGACGAAACACGCCGAATGCCTGTGATATATGGTACGAGTACAACGTGGTCTTCAACGTGGAAAATAATGTACTCCACATTCAGCGATGTACTGTCCCCAAAACAAATTAGAACTACATTAGAACTGCAAGTCAATTCCACTGAGTGTTGGAGAAGTTTTGGGTGCTTGAACACCTTAAGGAACATATTTTAAAGCAAAATGAACTCAAACCGGCTCAGAAAGTATTCTCAACACGGGTACAGGTGTAATGTTCCACTAGGGATTTCTTTTCTACTGAATTGCGTATACATCTGCCATCAATGATACAGGGAACACACGACTGTATCAATAATGAACATATATAACTATACTTATTAATATGTTTCCACACAATTTGCCAAACAAACCTACCACAAACCTTTGCAATTACATGTTAATCCCACCGCAGGACCTTTAGAGTGCTTACACATCGTTTTCAGGGACGTGAGCGGTATGCGAATGGCGAAATCCCTTAAAAATGGTTAAATAGTGGATAATTGTGGGCTACATGGGTTATTGTTGTGATAGCGATGTGGTAAGGCAATGCAATGTCAAGTAACTTACCAATGACAGTGCCGTGACGAAGCTCGTGCTCTCTGGAAACGTGGTTCTAGGATTTAGTCATAAGACGTGTGTATCGTTGATAGTTCAGGAACCAAGAGAGCTTGGACATGTGTTTACAATTCCTCGTGCCAATCGTGCCAATCGTGCCAATCGTGGAATCGTTGGTAGCAACGGGGCCGTTCATTGGCTGTTGGGTTTTGGTAGAGAAAGCTCGTTTATGATTAGTGGAATCGGCCAAGCATGTAAAGCGAATTAATAGTAGATAGGTAAACGGTTGCAGTGTACTGAGATTCACCACACTCCTCCCCGTTTTATAAAAAGGAGGGTGTCACGTATTAGTGTACTAGTATGATATTGATCCCAGAATTAATGGTGCATTGTAACTTCTAGAAACTTAGAATTTAACAGAAAGTGTGGTAATTATAGCTTAAGGAATGATTCACTGGGTAGAACCAGTACTCTTGACGGGACATAGTTAAGTATGTACACAATGGATCTCTCAACATGGAAATCTCAATATTAGAAAATACCCCGGTATTTAAATGATACATACTGTACATGAGGATATGATAGGCATGTAGTGTTATATTTACATGCTAATCCACAGCAGACGGCAAGAACGGCCGAACTGTGGAATACATGTATGTATTTTGTAGCAGGGGTTATGCCCCGATGCAAAGCAAGTCACGGTCGCTGGTACCAGAGGTTCAGACTCAAGCATCAGGATTCATCACTTGTGATGGAAATACCCACCCACTATGGACACAGACCATACAGACGCACAACATTAGCGTTGCAGGTATATCGGTAGCTGCTTCAAAGAAGCGATCCTCCTGGCTACAGACTGAATTTGCCATGGTGTGTTCATGCGTCTCTTAGACACGGGCAAATATGGTGAGTCTGTCTCCAGAAGAATCCGGTCTAGATCCAGAGCAGTTAGAGCCTCAGAGGTGATCGAGTCTCTCAGAATGGTATTGGTAAACCCAAAATGAACATTCGGAAGAGAGCTCAGCCACCTCTGCATTTCAGCGATCCCACCCACGAAACAGTGTCTGTGAATACGGAGTCTGGTAAGGTCTAATGAAATGAGGAGTTTGAGGACTTCGGCAGCTGCCAATCCATCCCCGTGATCCCTGCAGTGCAGTACTAAGGTCAGATCATAATGCTCTGCCAAGGGTAAAACTTGCCGCAAGAAGCGACGCTGGGATGCGAGTTTTACCTCCCGACAACTTTGTCGTGACCAGCAGGCAAGTGTGCATTTGCATGTGGAGCTAAAATCCAATCCCACCTCGACAATTTCCACGAAAACACCCCGACAGAGCATATGCTCAATTTCTACTATTCGGTCCTTCCATTGTGTGTCCACCAGATGAGGATGAAGCCCAAGTGTACAATGCACACCAGGGGCCCGTTTCACTAAACTTCTTACGCTACGAACTTTCTTACGTCTACGATACTTTTCGTACGAACTTCTTGCGAACTGCTTACGTGCGTTTCACTAACATGTGCGTACGAAATTTCTTAAGTTACGAACTTCTTAAGAATTCTTCAGTATTGGAAATCCATCAAGCCCTTTGAATGTAAACATCCGGTCCGACTTTGACAACCAGACGACAGCTGTTAAATCAACTGCCTTAGTCCAGCAAGTTGAAAACCAGGAAAGTGGAATTGGACTGACACTGAGTGTCCCATCCACGGCGCCCAGGGTGTTCGGAATCCTGGCCACACAATAAAAGGCTTATGTTACAGTTGGCCAGGTCTTATTCCTCGGTTGGAAAACTGATGTTGTCCAGTCGATTATTGATGGCTGAGACAACATCAGTAATTCACGAGAAACCGAACTCCTAGAGACACCGTGGATGTCGCCAGCCTCGGAGTAGAAACTCACCCCTTCGCTAGGCTGCGCAGCGAACCAATGTCTGCAAAGTTTCAAGTCCTTGAGTCCTGTTTGATGATCTCAAATGTGATTTTTGTATTTGCTTTAGTTTTTGTACTATATACTATTACGGGGCATGGAGTTGCCGTATTGGCCATCTTAGTATATGCAATACATCTTGTGGCGTTTTGACACATACCACAAATATTTTGGACAATATCCCATAATACAAGTTTGTGCAACATCCTATTGGTTGTTTTTCATCACAACTCTTATATAGAAAGTCTGATTTCCTATTATTTTATTTGGGGAAGGGGCCAAGTGGCTTTGGTTTGGTATGGACCCTGGGAACAGATCGGGTTCTAATTTCAGGGCTGAATATTATAATTTGTTTCGATGTAAATATTCCGTTTCTGATTTTGGGACCCCCCCCCCACCCCCCACCCGAAATGGCAGCAGGTTGAATACGGGATCGAACCAGTTGGCAGGCATTTATGACCTTAACCTATTGTAATAGCTTTCTGTCATAAAATTTATAGCACGATGTTGTCATATCTGTCAATAATGTATTGCACCACATTGGTATTACTTTCTCTGTATATTATTTGCTGTATGTGTCAAACGGTCGAAGTGATGAAACTGTAAGATGGCTGTACATACAAAGATGGCGGAGATGGCAACTCGAGGTAGTATATAGTATACAGTAACAAAAAAAAAATGATATAAAACACATTACATACTTATTACTTTTGAAAATATTTGATTCGTGTTTTCATCCATTTCACCCCCTAAACACCACACTACAAGTATAGTGAATCACTCCTCCTTAAAACCACATTCTATATCCGCTGCATTTACTGGCTAACTGATCAGAAGTTAAAATTATATGTGAGTAAACTACTCCCATAAGCCACGTTATATCAAGGCTGCATATGCTGACTAACTGATCAGCAGGTACAAAGTATAGCGAGTCACTATATATAAGCCACGTTATCAGGCTGCATTTGCTGCACTAACTGATCAACAGCTACAAGTATAGTGATTTCACTACTCTATAAGCCACGTTATATCTGGGTTGCAATTGCTGGCTAACTGATAAGCAGCTAAAGCTAGATAATCCGGTCTGTCTACGCAATTAGGGCCCCTATAAGTGATTTGAGAAACTTACAAAAGGTTCCAAAAAATAAACACACGAACAGACAGATGGACAGACCACACTTAAAAAAACAAAAATAAAACTGACGAACGGACGTTACGATCATAGTGCAGGGTAATGTATTACTAAGTAATGCCCAAAAAATAAACGGAAGAGAGACAGAGGGAAGTATAGGGCGAAAAACTTATAGGTGCGAAATATGTCACGGCGATTTTATGGCGATGTTATTCATGAAATTCATGTATGGCGGCCGTGACAATTGCGCTAAAAATCTTCGTACGACAGCCCAATACCTATTGCAGACTTCGAGGAAAGTACGAACTTCGCAAGAAAGTTCGCACGAAATTGACGTTTAGTGAAACGGTAAAATGCGCCTAGAAGTTCGTACTATAATTTCCTTATCGTAAGAAGTTAGTGAAACGGGGGCCCAGGGTCCTCCAGCTGGTGGTCTACAGGGGCCAAGAAGATGGATAGGACGTAAGTTGGCGATACAGTGGGAATGCTAATGTTGTTGTGCTTGCCTTTTCTAAAAGAGTGTTGTACGTAGAAGTACAGGCCCATTTTAGAAAGAGCATCCAGATGGGAAAATGGGTGTCAAATGGTATTTGGGCGGTTGCGGGAAGTGATGGTAGTGTGGAATGTAGTAGAGACATCTGGACGGAAACAGCAAGATGGGAGATTAGGATCATAAGGTTTGTGCGCCAGTTGTAGGGTGGAGATAAGGTTATTAGGAGGGGAAACAAAGAAGGAAGGAACCGTTGAAATCTCCAGAAACTTGGAACAATATGTCCAAAAGACCGCGATTACCTCAGAAGAGAAGCTGGTTGAGAGCCGACATAGGTGGACTGATATAGTTGGTGAGATAAATGTAAGGGTAGGATGTCTGTAAGAGAGGTGATGTCTAAATAGACTTGAAGGTCGATGAAAGAAGGTGTGTATGGCAAGACACCAACGTTCATGTGGTCAGATGAAAATATTTGAATGCCCGTGTGTGTGTCCTTGGGTGTTGGGATGTTGTGCTTAGAAAAGTTTGAAGACCGGTTGCTTCGCACACCCAACATGCATGGAACGGGTCGAGATGCCAGGGAAGATGGGACGAAAGGACATGGGCGACGTAAATGGCTGGTTGATGTGGACAAATTGAAGCATGAACTTTTCTTTTTGGAGTTTTGAAATTGGTAGAATAGTTGGAGGGGGTATGGCCAGCAAAATCATTTCAGGTAATGATTGTACTTCTAGGAATTCTGGCTCATCGGTGGCTAAATAGCCTACCTCGTCTTCGAGTGAAATGATTTTTGTCCGCTGAATGGAAGTACGACTGTAGGACTGTGAAAAGTGGGTATCTGTAACGGGAGCAAATGGGTGTTTTAAACATACTGTAGTATACTGATTTTCAGCTCGACTATTCGAAGAATAAGTAGAGCTTATGTTGTCACCACGGCGTCGGCGTCGGCATCGGCGTCACCGTCACGCCTTGGTTAAGGATTTTAGTCAAACTTGTATATGGAATACTACTGGGCCCTACACCCACCATACGTGGACAACTTCATTCTTCCTATGATGTACATCAATATCCCCTGATCTATATTTGACTTTGACCTAAATTTCTCTTGAATACTTACTTTAATTCCCTTTGGTTAATTTGGTTTTTAGTCAACCTTGGTTAAGGTTTTTTAGTTAGGCTTGTACATGGGAATACTATTGTGCATACAGACACCATACTTGGACAAACCCTTTTCTTATAGGGATGTACATCAATAAAAACCCTGATCTATATTTGACCTTGACCTACATTTCCTCTTGAATTAACTTAGTTAATTCCCCTTGGTTAAGGTTTTTTAATCAAAAGCTTTTGTTATATGGAATACTCCTGGCTACACCCACCATACTTGGACAACTTCATCTCCTAGGGATGTACATCAATAACCCTGATCTAATTTATTTGACCTTGACCTACATTTCCTCTTGAAATTACTATATGTTAATTCTCTTTGGTTAAGGTGTTTTAGTCAAGTGTATATGGAATACTCCTGGCCCTACACCCAACCATACTTGGACAAATTTATTTATCTCCTAGTGATGTACATCAACAACCCCATGACCTATATTTTGACCTTGACCTACATTTACCTTTAATTACTTAGTTAATTCCCTTGGTTACTCAACCTTGGGTTAAGCTTTTTACTCAAGCTTGTCATGGAATACTATTGTGCATACTGACACCATTTACTTGGACACCTTATTTCAGGGAGGGATGTACATCAATAACCCCTGATCTATATTTGGACCTTCACCTATATTTCCTCTTGAATTATTTAGTTAATTATCTTGGTTAAGGGTATTTTAGTCAAGCTTGTAGATGGAATACTCCTGGCCCTACACCAACCATACTTGGACAACTTTGCATCTCCTAGTTTTATGTACTAAACAACCCCTGACCTATAGTTCACCTTGACTACATTTACCTTGAATTAATAGTTAATTCCCCTTGGTTGGAGGTTTTTTTAGTCAACCTTGGTTAAGGTTTTTAGTCAAGCTTGTATAATGCAATACTATTGTGCATTACAGACACCATACTGGATAACCTTTTTCTCATAGGGATGTACATCAATAACCCCTGGCATATTTTACCTTCACCTACATTTAAACCTTGAATTACTTGGTTAATCTTTATAGCCAGCTTGTATATGGAATACTCCTGGGCCTACATCAACCATACTTGGACTTAACTTCTCATTTTTTTTTTTCTAGTGATGTACATCAATAATCCCTGACTATATTTTTGACCTTGACCTACTTTTATCCTTGGATTACTTAGTTATTTCCCTTGGTTAAGGTTTAGTCAACCTTGTATATGGAATACTCCTGGGCCTACAGCAACCAACTTGGAAAAAATACTCATCTCCTAGTGAGTACATCATAAACCCCTGACCTATATCTGTCATTGACCTACATTTAACCTTGACTTATTTACTTAATTTCCCTTGGTTAAGTTTTTTAGTCAACCTTCGTTAAGGTTTTTATGCAGGCCGCAGCCACCTTGTTTGTCAAGCTATGTGTACATCGACAACCCTCGTAGTCGAGCTATGCTGTTCTCCTACAGCTCTTGTTTATAAAGGCAATTAAATTGAAACAATTTAAAAAGATGATTCCTGTACACACACATATTTAAGTAATTCGACTGCTTGTCAATACATTTTATCTACATATTAATTTAATACATGTATAGGCCAACACACATTTGAATTATCCAATGTTGTCATCAATTGACAATCCAGGCTATCCAGCATCCCATGCTGCAACAATGGGGACGGTGAGTCGCTGGTGCCAGCGGTTCAATGCACCCCATCTATGAACATGAAAGGATAGAGTCCTCGCTATAGCAATGGGAATATGAGAGGTGAGTCGCTGGTACCAGCGGTTCAATCCATGTAATACATGTAATTTTCTTATTTTTTGCAACAAAAATATCCCTTTTTCATGAACATGAAAGGATAGAGTCCTCGTTATAGCAATGGGAATATGAGAGGTGAGTCGCTGGTACCAGCGGTTTTCAATCACACCCATCCCACAAACAAACAAAAAACACATAAGCCTTTCACAAATAAATGACAAGAAAAATGTACTGGCCCACATATATCTACACTTTCTTCCCATTTCTATAATTTGTTTTTTCTATTTTTTTTCTTTTCTTTTTTCTTACAGACTTACCCTCTACAATAATGTTAGTATATATTATATTACTGATATTGATTGTTGTCCGACTACTGGTAACTGTCGTTAATTAGCCCAATTGACCCAGTAGTCAAGCAGAGTTTAATCCTGTTAATTACACTTATTACATTATTAGCAATGTGTTTTACCAAACAGTTATGTTGTAATATAATTACAATTACCTAATAATCCCTGTTGATGTGACAAGTTGAAACTAGATGAGTTATTTTATATTTCTTTAATTTAAAGGAACTGTAAAACCAATCAATTTCAGTGGACGCTTGCATACAAATAGTTAACTCCAGAAAGTGGTTAATATTGATTGTTACCATACAAATATATGATGAAAAATTCACGGATTAATAAACTGTTAAAATGACTAATCTTTTTTTAATTTTTCTTTTCTTTTCCTTTTTTTGTGTTTAAATATATCAAGATATCGAGACGGCCGATTTACACGCCTTCCGGACCTAGAATGGACTACACCCATGTGTGGACACCAGCGAGAGCACTATCTCCTCCAGAGTCGGAGTCAAATGGTCACCATCGGTTCCACCTGCGATTTATTGGAGGCCAGACTCCCACAGGTGGGAGCTACCGGGTGCTCCGCTGCATCATGTTTTATGGGGTGTCCGGGCTATCTGAGGGTGGGGGAAGCAGGAACTCTGGGTCCCCACCAAACATATGGTAATGTGGGGCGTCCAAATCCTCCGTCTCAATATCTTCTCTGAATCACCCGGGTGTTGTGGCGGGGCAGTAAGATTGTGACGTTTTTTACGGGCCCAAATGGGTATCTGCCCATCCTGACAGAGTTTGAGCTGTCATGATGCCTGACATAATTGTTTTTTCCTGTTAGCTACCTTGTACAATGGGGGAGTACATTCCACCACTATAAAGGGACCCTACCCATGGTGGGCGGAGCTTGGTACTGGTGCTACATTAGAGGAAGAAATCACGTTTATAAGACTAGCTCCCCCCACCACTAGGTGTGTTCTAGGAGGCGTAGGTCACAGTCACGTTTCTGCTTTAACGGGGAGCTATTGAGGTTTTCGCGAGAAATTTTTGTGAGCCGCTGTAGATTTCACTGACCCAGGTGTTGAATCCACTGATAGGGCTAATAGCGTTTCAGTTGTTCTACGCTAAAGCCCTAACAGGAGATCATAGGCTGCAATTACTTCCCGTCCCAACATTAGTCTGTTTGGGGTATAATGCCGGTTTGTCTATGGACAGTGGAGCCGCAGGGCCATGGCAAATAAGTGGGAGGTCATTGTCCCCCCACTCCTTGGCTTTTACCCCTGTAGTAGCAACGGACCATTTGCAAGACAACCCGGTTATATATTTCTATTTGTCCGTTACCGGATGGTCTGTAAGGAGTTGTACGTGTCTTTTGTGACCTCCAAAAAGCTACAAAATGCTGCGAATAAGGTTACTTTGGAAATTGGAACCTTGGTCACTGAATATTTCTAAGGGACAGCCAAAGTAGGACACGACTCGTGCCAGAATTTCATTCTTTGGCTACTAACTTTGCCGTCTGATCTGGGATTGGTTATCATGTCGAATCCACTTAGAGAATTGACAGATAACCATCAATATGTATTTGTTTCCTCTAGAGCTGGTGTTGAAGGGGCCCGAGAATGTCCATGTGGACCCTCTCCATTTGGGAAACCCTGCATGGAAAGAGCGTAATGGTGCTCTGGGGGGTTGAACTTGCCTTCTTGTTCCTATTGCAAGTAGAGCAAGCCTTTGACATATTCCCTGCCATCACGAGAACATGCCATACTAGTAGGAAACTGCGTTTTAGTCTCTCCACAGTTTTTTGTATGCCTAGATGGCTTGCATGTTTGGCGTCATGGCAGGAGAAACAGTACTGGTTCATGAGGCCTTCAGGTCTAGAAGTAAGGAACGAGGGATACTCTTGTTTCCTCCTTCCTCCCATTGGTAGTGTAAAACTCCATTCAATGAGGTTTAGGTGAGTTCTACACATCCAGTAGCTCGGGTTGAAGGACTGTGAGACGGAGTTTTGTCTATGAAGGTTTCAGTGTCAGTCTCCAACCACTGCACTATCAGACCATATCAGGATCTTGTGCCATGTATTGCCGTAGTCATTGGCAGAAACTGTTTGAAGCCAATTGGGTACAAGGGGAGGGGGTATCGACAGGGGTAGATTTGTAAACCTTGATGGTCATTGACAAAGTGCTGTGTCCCTATGATCAATCAAAGGGTCAGTGATGTGGTTCATGTGTTTCTGGGGTTTGTTTGGAGGTGGTGATTGTCCCTTAACTGCCAGAGGAAACCACATCATCGACATCCTCACAAAAGCGGCTCCACTGATTGTGGTACAGTAAGCACAACCCCCACATGGAAGCGAATCCAGGGACATGCCTGCGTTATAGCAGTCACATGATATCAATGTGTCGGGGGAATCCGGAAAGAGCGTCACTAGTTGAAAATGAGATATTTGCTGGTCTGTGCAATATCTATGGTCTGGTTGGAAGCATCCACATCCAAAATGAATTGGTCATCGGGGTGGTTGGAAAGGATAGACATGGGGCAGATGTTACAGCTTTTTTTCAAGTTATTAATTCAATCAGATGTGCTTGTGAAAGTGTCACTGAGCCTTTAATAGTTGGAGGTCATATAGTGGGGGCAAAACCATAATTGGGGGTGGGGGTATTGTAAGTCTTTCTTGGGCCACATGCACACGGGAAATGTTTTAATGGGTGCTTCATGGGGCGAGATTTTCATTTTGGCAGAAATTATGTGGTCGCCCAGACAGACAACATTCCGTCCCAGGTCAACAATTGCTGAAAAGGCTTGCAAGAAATCTATGCCCCAGGATGATGTTGTCTGACATGGGAGCTACACACACATTCCACTTGATAGGTTTTTCTACCTAGCCTTATTTGTACGCCATTTAAAAGAATGTTGCCGTGTTATTGGGTGGTCAGATAGGCCTTTCAAAAACTGTACTGACTGACCTTGTGCATTTGACTTGTTGTGTCAGGCAGCGGAACTGAAGAATGAGGTACTAACCAGGTGTGACCATGGCTGCCGTGTCCACCAAGCTGTTCAGTCTCAGTCCCATGACTGCCACGTCAATGACAAAGTCATGCCTTTGGTATTACGGACCTCTAATTGGGGTTAATGGGGGTGTATGATTATTAACTGCCACTGCTCCCAGGTGATCGGGGAGGGAAAAAAGGGGAACTGAGCGAGGGATCACCTACTTGCTCAGTTTTCTTGCTCGTTTAAATGACCGGTATCCGCATGTGTCGGATAATAATCAGCCTGTGGTCGGCTGTGGACCGGGGATGCTGCATGTGGTGGCGATCTCCTACCTTGTCCTACACTAGACCTTTCTGGAGATCGGAACCTGTTAGGTCTGTAGCCAGGGGACCTCAATCCTGGCTCCATTCGACTGGGTGATCTGGCTCGATGATCAAGGCGGGTTGGCGATTTTGGCCCCAGATATGAAGGGTTTGGTGACCTTGACCCCTGGTAGGTATTAGGTGACCTTGACCCCTGGTAGGTATTAGGTGACCTTGACCTCTGATACGTATTGGGTGACCTTGACCTCTGGTACGTATTGGGTTACCTTGACCTCCCACCGAAGTCATATGGTTGTGGGCGAGCTGGTTGGTATGAAGGGGACCTCGTTCGTTGATAATTGGGAGGTTGATATGAGTTGGGCCGAAAGCTTGAGGGTCGGTTCATGCCCATGGGATAAGTGGGCTGATATGGGTGTGGGTAACGCGTTGGCGACTGAGGCGCTACCTCTGATGTAAAGGCCAAACTTTTCTTTCGGATTGACCCGATCGATCGAACAAGCGATTTCTGGAGATATTCGCCCCCCCCCCTGAGGAACGACTCTGCTCCGATCTGGTCCAGGGCATCCTGAGCCATATCGCAGTATGCATCTAGAGCGATACATGTTACTCTCTGCGCGAAGTCATCTAACGACTTTGTGTCAAGCTGTTTTACATTTGTAAGTTCCTTGCGCGCGATCCGAGGATCAAGCTTGGTCGAAAACCGCTCTGTCAGTCTCGATTTCAAGACATCAAAGTCATTCAGAGTGGCCTCCCCTAATCGGTTCACGAATTCTAGCGCTCCCCCCCCCCCCCCCCCCCCCCCCCCCCCCCCCCACCCCTCTAAACAATCTAGCAGCGTGTCTGCTTTCTTAGCAGAACCCCACCCCCTTCTATTTGCAACGCGCGAAAATTGGAACAGGTACGTTTCAATTTTCATGGTTTTGTCCCCCGTGAATATCTGCATGCGGGGCTTAGGTGGGCTTCGGCAGGTACTTTCAGTGTCGGACTCGCAAGACTTCGTTTTTGGTGTTTCGCGTTTTGGAGAGGTACAGGACTTACTCAGATTATCAGACCTCCCTGACGGGAGATCTAGTTCCTTTTTTTTACTGTTGTATGCTTGCCTTTGGAAGGGCCAGTGTAGATGCCATCATTCGGGATGACCTTTGTTATGTTTTCGATGGTTTTCTTTTGGTTTTGCGAGATTTCAAACATTTATTTTGAAATTGAAGTGGTGGCTTGATGAAACGTTCTAACGTTTTAATCAATTCTGTCAATTTCGTGGGTGTAATCCACGAGACGATGACTTTGTTTATCAATACTGTCCGGTGCCTGATTCAATACAATTACAGTTTCACTTTGTGTTTTTTTTTCGATTTAGAGACAGTGTTGGTTAGCTCGAAAAGTTGCTTGTCTGAAGTGAGCCTATCAATTTCCAGACCACTTACTCTGTCAGTCAAATCTGATGTTAATGTGTCAACTTTAACCTCACGCTTTGATAGGTCAGCGCGAAGTGAGTACATGAGCTCGAACATTCTTTCAAATTTCGAGTCCGAGTCATGGCCAAGGGAATTATCAGTTTGATCTGGATCTTGGCTCGATGTAGATGAACGTGGGCTTGAAACCGTGCCCGTGACTGGATGAAACGAGACCGTCCCCGATTGTTCGTGATTGTTCCAGAATTCGACGAACATGACACCTTGGTCTGCCAAAATCTGCGGTGTCAAGCAGGGGTGTATGCCACGCAATTCCAAAATCGTGGCAGAACGGCCCTGGACAATGCTATTGACAGTCATTAGCTCTTCTGCAGTAGCAGAATTAATTGGAATTGAAAATTGACTTGCCATTATGTGTGTGTACAGGTAGAAAGAAAAAAATAATTAATTCAACTACCTAGCACGAATTACACGAAATTCACAAGATATTCACAATAATTTGTGAAACAAATGAAACAGTGCAGCGAGTTTTCCCAGATATCTGCTGCAAACTTTTGCAGAAGACGAGTTCTGGATTTTCTCGCTTACAATGTCAATAGATAAATATTGGCAATATAAAACAGGAAGGAACCCTGCTCGCAGCGCCACTTGTTGTGATAGCGATGTGGTATGGCAATGCAATGTCAAGTCACAGTAACTTACCAATGACAGTGCCGTGACGAAGCTCGTGCTCTCTGGAAACGTGGTTCTAGGATTTAGTCATAAGACGTGTGTATCGTTGAGAGTTCAGGAAGCAAGAGAGCTTGGACATATGTTTACAATTCCTCGTGCCAATCGTGCCAATCGTGGAATCGTTGGTAGCAACGGGGCCGTTCATTGGCTGTTGGGCTTTGGTAGAGAAAGCTGGTTTATGATTAGTGGAATCGGCCAAGCATGTAAAGCGAATTAATAGTGTATAGGTAAACGGTTGCAGTGCACTGAGATTCACCACATTATATACAGGGTAGACCTTGTTTTCATTAAAATCGACCGGGAAATGTCTGCAAAATTCGCAACGGCATGGTTTGTTTACACAGAGGAGTCCACAACTCCTTCAATAACTGTTTTGTCATAGCATATTTTCACAAAGTGTCTGCATTCGTAGATCTATGATATATACCGTCGTGCCATATGCTATATGGCTTCCTCGTGTTTTAAATTAAAATATTATTAAAACAACGAAAATGTACCTACCTCGGTCAGACCCGACCCCGCTCTACGTGAAAGTGTGACCGCAACCGTTACTTTTATTAAAGAAAATGTAAACAGTTGGCTCATTAACTGGGACACGTATTCTGGATAAAATTGGCCACGCATAGAACTCGGCCTAGGTCTTAATTCGTTTGATTTACTGGTTCACCTGTCGAATATTTCGAAAATCAACATAAAATACAATTTGGAAATTGTCAGAAAAATAATCGTAACACATATAAAAATGATGGTAGTGCTAATTACGGCTCCTGGCATATCGCATCATGTTGACACTGGGCCAAACATGTTTTATTATTTAGTATTTAGTGTGTTGGTATTGTGGCACATGCATATTTACTGCGAACATAAGTGTAGCCACAGGGGGCCCGTTTCACAACTTCGTACGACTAAAATGTTCGTAAGTGCAAATCTAGGATTGTCTGGAAATATATATTGATGGATTTACAGCATAGGCTGCTCATTAAATGTAAATCCAATAATTTTGTACAAGAAAAAGTTGTTAATGTGGAATTTAATGTACTTGCGAACATTTTAGTCGTACGAAGTTTAGTGAAACGGGCCCCAGGGACGTAGCCTACTGATTTGTATCTGTATCTGCAACCACTTGCATGTTCTAATGTCACGTAATTTTTAGCGACTTTCAAAAATATCACATTGCATCAGCCGTACGATTGCCGTTTGATAATTGTTAACTATTATTTTAATTGACCACTTGTAAATATGGTTATGTGAATGTATAGTATATATTTTACTAGTATGTTTGCAATCATTGCAGACCCGGATCAGGCTGCACAGATGCACAGGTCTCCAACATTTACAATTTACAAATTTAAGAAGTCGTACTTTAGATCGTTGTTAATTTACTTACTACTAAACACTGGACGTCTGCGTGCTTTATTGTTTTGTTATTAAAGGGCCGTTCTAGTCGGAGGGCGTGTAAATAATATAAAGCAAATACCAGGGGCGGATCCATGATTTCGGGTTGGGGGGGGGGGGGTGGGGGGGTGGCGGGACTTCTTAATTGAAATAGTTTACTATATTTTCGAACTAGCACCGTTTGTTCGTCGACCAAGTGGAGCTGGGGAGACTGCTAGGTGGGTATACCCCATTTTGCTGCTTTATGGCGTATTTTAGAGGAAAAATATATTTACTCGCCAAATGCGGGAGGCGGGTTTTTCCCTACGTGAATCCGCCCTTGAATACACACATTCTATATTTGCAGATTCAACGCGTCTAAATTCAAACGAGCCGCTTCAAACCAATGTCGCAGTTTGGTGGTCGGTACAAATTTAGTGTGTACATCACTGACTGGATTATAGTGTGCAAATATGAATTTAAAATACATGTACATACGCCACGGTGTTTTTTTAGGCGTTGGATGTACTTTTTCTGAAACACAAGACAATTAAATTGCAAATTTCGTTTTCAAATTAATTATTCCCGACGAGAGGATATACATATACACGCACCAGTACTGTTATGCTTACTGCCGGTATTTGTATCAGAACATTTTGTAACAATTATACAATCATGTATGTCACATCGCCACATTTTCCCGACATTGACATGTTTATGTATATATATTTGTTTTCAAATGCTAAACCCATTATCAAAAATTCTAACCCACACACATTTAAAAATACACAATAATGGATAATTTTGCCCTGAATGTTCTGTTGGCAACTTTCGATTTTAACAACTATACATTCCACTTTCTAAATAAATACGCATGCTGTCGCCCGTGCATCAGTCACGAAAATAACAAACATATGAAGGAATCTACAAAGTACGGTTGATAAATGCATACATTTATAAAATTTGAAGAAACTTATATTAAAAAAATCGGTACCGGCAGTAAATTCATAGACAGGATCGAGACGGGTAGCCCGCACAACAACATTTTTAAACGGACACACCTAACAATATGTGCCCTCTCGGTGTGGTGGGTGGGGTGGGGGGGGGGTGGGGGGGGGTGGGGGGGCGGCAGTGGCGCGGCGGTGGGCAGCCGAGGGGAGTGGGGGTCAGCGAAGGATTTCCCCATAGAACTCATACCTGCTAGTACGGGGTACATGTACTTAAGACCGTCCGTCAGTCATATTGGCTACACAGGAAAACCGTCCTCCCGCTTTCTGAGATGTAAATTTAATTCCAAGAGTCGGGAATGGACAGTCGATTTTTAATTTGTTTAAAATTCCCCGGGGGTGTCCGACTACACTCTAGACACCATCGGGCACTGAAATCAGGTGCGGATCCAGGATTTCGGGTTAGGTAGGACGGCGTAACTATTTCGCAATACTTGACTATATTATCGAACGAGCATAGCTCGTTCATAGACCGAGCGGAGCTCGGGATATCGGTAGGGGGGTCCGGGGGCATTCACCCCCCCCTGAACATTTTTGAAATCTACTTCGCATTTCCTGCGTTCTGGCGCATTTTGGAGCAAACATATTGACACTGTCACAGTATGTTTAGACATGATTTTTGATTGAAAACGTTTAAATTTTGAATCAATAAGACAGCGACCGAAAAATGCATGGAATAAACAATAAATTCACAACGCGAACGTAGAAACGTACCTTGTAACTTGTACAAAATCTTTACACGGCGAATTTTAGTGTGTGTGTGTGGGGGGGGGGGGGAGGGGGTCCGCCCCCCCCCCCCCCCCCCCCCCCCTGAATCCGCCCATGCAGTTATTGATATGTGCAGCCATAGGCGTATCCAAATTCTAACCAAATTCAGGTCATTCGTACATTTGTTTCTATCACAGATTTTTTCAAGTTCAAACACCAGGAATGTCGTTTAGTTGTTTGTGTTTGGTCTTTGGTGAGTGACGTAATTTCTACATCAATGAATGACGTAACAATTAACTGTTACGTATGTAACGCCAATTAGATTCTGATCTAAATTCTCAAATAATTACAATGTATCTTTCTGACAGTACATGTATAATATTATGCATAATCTGTGATAGTTGGCGATGGTAGCAAATTAAAGTCACAGGTCGGCTAATTATAGATTTAAAATATATAGTGGTGCGTTTTGTTTGTTCACTACATGTACATATCATAGTTTTATTCTGTTCAATGTTTGATAGTATACATACTAACACTTGTAGCTACATTTAGTGTAACTTATCAGCAAATACAGTTTACAGCAAGCACCGTCAATGAGTCTATGAACACGCAGTTCTACTGTAGGCTGTTGTGTTGCATTGTACAAACGTCAGCGTTTCCATAACGTCATTTTCTCGATAACGTTACTTTTTTTCCTTGCGTGATTCACATGGTGCTACAAAAAGTGAGATAAAGCAAAAACTATGAAACATATTTTCTTTTCAGCATATTGTTTTTGAAAGGTGTTCGCATCAAAAAATGTAAAAAAATGCAAATTGAAAATGTTGTCATTAAGGCTGGTTTTCACAGAGCCCGGCCCATATATATAAGTGTTTTTGTTTGAGATGTTCGTGTATGGTTTTTTGTCAAGTTGTCAAATAATACATATATCTTCTATAAAGTTAATATAACCACTTTAGACGTGAACAATCAGCAGATTTCGTCACACTTTATTGGATGTAACATATTTCTGCATGGTAGTGTTTCTATTTGATCATGTGGCGAGTTTACAGTACGATTCATTACTCCATGATGATCAAATGCTCAACGCGCAGAGATTATTCTGACGCGGCTATATCTGAGAACCAAAGTACTTTTTTATGGCCTTATCAAAAAGGTTCTAAGCATGAACTTTAACATTTTAAAATAAATTCAAAGCACAGCTGAAGCTCGATTAACACAATTAATCAAAATGCTTTATTTCGAAACATGAAATTCGTGCTCAGAACAGTGTATAATCACATGTGAATAAGAGTAATAACTGCAAACAGTGCCACGTAATTCCATTTATTTCATAAATATTTAAAAGGTACATGTATCTGACATTGAGTTATATGGTGCATATAATATAAGCTGGCATAGATGGATATTCGGATGACCAGATAGAATGATGAAAACTATATACATGTAGACCGAGTCAAACTGAGTAATTCTAACTCTATAGTATGAACATTTGACCACTGAGGCCCAAGACAATTAATTTGCAGATTCTCATCTCCACATGAGCCTAAAATAAATTGCTAAATTATTATTTTATTCATATATTTAAAACGAAAATAGAAATAATTTGTACACCAATGTTAACACAAGAAATCGGTAAAACTGATGCACGTACATGTACCCCTAAACAACTTAATGCAAAAACACTTTCAATCTGACTTATGTTTATAGAGAAATGTGGCCTCTTGGTGCACAAATTCCTTCCGATGGCAGCCTAACAAAGCAATCTTTTAATTAATAATAAAACAAGAAAGCGTGGCCTGTCGGCACACGAATGCCTTTCCCCGGTGGCCGATTGGAGAAACTGTGGCAAAGTTAATTAATCAAAAGTGATAAGTATTCATAAGCACATGTACAGTTATAAAGGTCAATGTCATATTAAGGACAGCATGATGAACAACCTAGACTTGATATCATCATGCCGGATCCGGACAACAACAACATCTACATCGCCCGCGCAGACATCAGAGGTGATGGCGAGACGAATTACACCATCGTCGCACCAGCGTGCTGCCATGTAACCAGCGAATCGGCAACGTCGACCCGCCCAGGATACATGGCGATGATGCTGTTTGAATGCATGGCACAACAGGAAATCAAGCTCGACGCAATCAAGAGCTTGGTCGAAGTTTACCAGACGCCGGGCTTGATTGATCAAATTGACCGCTGGGTGAAGACTGGATCCGCCGTGGACAGAGACGGATCCATCAAGTACACCAAGATTTCCAACAGGAAGACGATTTCCAAGATCATCAGGAGCCTTACACCCATGAAGACCATCGAGGAGTGTCGAACATTTATGTTCGACGCCTACAACACGCTGGCGGAAGATGGCAGAAGGATGGGCATCAACTAGTGCCCACAAGGGGAGACGCCCAGCAGGGTCACTGGTACAGGGGAGAGGTGGGTCCTACCCAGGATCCCCTTTCGACCCCGGGGTAACCCGGGGGGAGATAAACAAACCGCCCTTTTCAGGGCGAACACTTAGGCGCATAGGTCTGAACCCGTTCTAGGTCACGAATTGTGGCCGACAGGGTTGACCTACTTTAACGCGCACCTGCCAATTTCAATTTGGATTTTTTATGACACCTTAAATTGCTTCAAAATTACTTCTCTAAATTCGGCTATTTTTGGACTTATATGTCCGGGTATGGAAGGCCTTCGAGCCAATTCACACCCTTAAATATAAGGGAAAAAAGGGCAGCATGGATGTGCGACATGTGTGCACAAGTCTTATGTAAACTCCGGTAAACTTCTTAATTAGTGAAAAAGTTTCAAAGTTGTGAAGGTCAAAAGGTCAAAGTCATATAAAGGGCATCATGGGTGTGTGGCATTTTCCCACAAGTATGATGTATTGAAATATTAAAGTAATCCTTCACGGGATATGGAAGTTATAACAGAATTGAGAAACTGCGGCAAACTTCTTAATGTGTGAAAAAGTTCAAACTTTCAAGGTCATATTAATGGCAGCATGGATGTGTGGCATTTTTCCAGAGTATGATGTATTTAAATATTAAAGTAATCCATCACGGGATATAGAAACTATGACATAATTTAGAATTCCAGCGAAGTTCTTAATGTGCCGGACGGACACTCGGACGGACACACCGTCCAAACACTATATGCTTAGGGTGCTCATGAAATATTAAAATCAGACTTTTATCAATTAAAAAATTTTGTATTGACCCAATACGTACTGACTGATAAAATAATGTCGCACCAGGCAGTTACATGATCAGTGGAATGACGTAACGTGAAATATTCCTTTTCAACAAAAATAGCATCGGCAACTAAACACGATACCTGATAACGCTCGGCTCAGAAACGGCAGGAATTCCTCAGCGAGCCTTGGAATTCCTACGCGTTTCTTAGCCTTGAGAGATAAACTTAATATCAACAGACACTAGGCTGGTGGTATTCTCTATTTGCCAGGGTGATGAGATGAAGCATCTTATGAGACCAAAGGTCATTCTTAAACAACTCTTTGTTTCCTGTAACACGACTCGGAATGTTAGGATTAGTTTAGGCATGAAACGTGCATTCAACATTTATTTTTGTCTGTTTTCTGTTTTAATGGTGCATGGACCAGTGATAAATATGTATCGTAAAACAGTTTTACTGAACAAGGTATTAACATATCAATAGACAAGAATTGTGGCCTGTCGGCACACAAATGGCAGATTGGAAAAACTGTGGCAAAGTTAATTAGCCAAAGTGATGATAAGTATTCACAAGCACATGTATGAAGGTCAAGAGGTCATGGTCATATTAAGGGCAGTGTTGATGTGTGGCATTTGTCCACAAGTATGATGTATTGAAATATTAAAGTAATCCATCAAGTGATTTAGAAGTTATGACAGAAATCAGAAGCTCCGGCAAACTTCTTAATGTGGGAAAAAGTTCAAAGTTGTCATGGTCCGAAGGTCAATGTCATATTAAGGGCAGCATGGATGTTTGGCATTTGTCCACAAGTATGCTGTGTTGAAATATTTAAGTAATCCTTCAAGGAATATAGAAGTTATAACATAATTTATAAACTACGGCGAACTTCTTAATGCGCCGGACAAACGGACGGACGGACACACGGACACACAGTCCAAACACTTTAAGCCTCCGGCTCTACCGAGACGGGGGCTTAAATATAGGTTGGTCGTGTTACAACAAAGAAACACAATTTTATTTTAGTTCTAACATGGACCCTCAGGGCTCCAGATAAGCGTACTGTTTTTTTGTAATCAGCATTGAAAATCAGGAATTCAGCATTGAAATAGATCTGAGGGAGTGCAAATCAGCATTGACATTTCAGCCTTAGAAAATTGCAGCTGAAAATATGTTGTCCTACACTACACGTTTCTACCTACAAGTATCAAGAACAGAAGGAGATAGTGGTGTTTGTCTGTTCAGTTAACAAGTTTATGAAACTTTTATGAAATTAAGTACTACAATTCAAGTTAGTGGTGAAATAATATTGTTGGGGTAAAATACTCTTTAAGGCTAAACCTTATTGGAGCTCTGGCCACTAGCATGCATTAAAAAAAGACATGTACTTCAACTTTTGGATGCACACCACTCATTCAGACAGCTGGTTGGCTGCAGTCTCTGTGTCTCAGTCGTTCTTAAACCAAAGATGACCAGAATCTCTCGCAACTCAACACCATGTAGCTCCATCGTCACTGCGGATGATCATTGGCACTGTACATCATTACAAATTTCACAATTATTGCTGGAGACATAATGGAGTTGGTTCCCATCCAGTACATGTAGGTGACACACAGGGCACTAATGTGGCTCCCAGTCTTTGGCTGGTTGTCCATTTCTGCTATGATCTGCAGCATTTGTTGTGTTTACTACCTTTACCAGGTTGGGTGACACAATGTACAGCTAGAGTAATTAACATAGCTGGCTTCCTAAACTTCCAAGTAGTCAGAGTGATGATCTTCTGTCCTGTAATATAAACACAGTGTTTGTTAGAGCATAGCTTTAGTAGTGACATAGAGAATACCAGACTATTGTGTCTTTTTATATCTAGTTTATCAGGTAAGGCTAGGAAACGCGTAGGAATTACTAACCCGGATGTTATGAGGCCAATGCCTGATACAACAATAGGTTATCAGTCAGTACGTATTCGGTCAATACAGGGCAGGTTACCTGATAAATAGAGAATATCAGGCTAGTGTCTGTTTATATCAAGTTTATCAGGCAAGGCTAGAAAACACGTAGGAATTGCTAACCCGGATGTTTGTATCAGGTCAATGCCTGATACAACAATAGGTTATCAGTCAGTACGTATTCGGTCAATATAGGGCAAGTTACCTGATAAATAGAGAATACCAGGCTAGTGTCTTTTGATATCAAGTTTATCAGACAAGGCTAGAAAACGCGTAGGAATTGCTAACCCGGATGTTTGTATCAGGCCAATGCCTGACACAACAATAGGTTATCAGTCAGTACGTATTCGGTAAATACGAAGGTCGTTACCTGATAAAGTGTCATCTTAACACTTTGACTTGCATTTATTTCCAAATGAAAAGCCAAAATAATGACCATCTGTTCAAACTTCGGTGGTAAGTTCCACTAGAGATCGAGGGGAAGTGGGAAAGCTTTGCGACTTCCAGGCACGTACACAACCTCCTGCGTTAATATTGCCCAGAATATCAACGTTTCTGAACTGTGAACATCTATTGGTAATGTTAACGATCATGCAGCTTCATTGGCTGAGCCTGAGCTGTAGCACAGCTCAGACTCAGCCAGTGAAGCTGATTTGACTTCAATCATAATATTCAATAATGTTTCCATGTTTATTTGTTTTCACAAATTGTGGCGAAAGCCTTCTTATTCTACTTCATTCTTTTTTGCAAAACGTTCCTTTCATAATTGGGATCTAATAATTCCTGTAGAAAAGACCTTGGATTTGGATCTAATACTGTGGCGACTGGCGAAGTGTTGAACAGCTGATGCACATGCTGCTCTGGGGCTACGCGGGTCGCAAACGTAGATCATTGTGGTCGTCAGCCAATTCCAGTACATAGCTAAAAGTACCCTTCACAATTCCTGAGGACAAACTCCTTGGATTTTGATCTAATACTGTGGTGAACAGCGTATGTCTTGATCAGACTGCGCTGATCTGGGGCTACGGGCACTAACCTATTATTCTATGTATCTCGTCAACACCTACAAATGGCTTTAAAATGCAAAAAAAATAACCCCAGCCACCGTAAATATTCCTACGCAGTGATTAGGTCGTATTGACATGATATCAACAATGTTTCACGGCACCGTGTTTCACGGCACATACGCACTGTGTTGACGGGATAAAATGAACATTTACCCCATTTTTGTTGTTGTATAACTTCTGCCTTAGAAGGCACACCTCTTTTTAGACATGTTAGAGTGAAACATTGTTGTCTCCAATTTCAGCGGAGTTGATTACTTCACGTACAACGTCGTCAACATATGTAGATACCAGAAGCCCATGATCAATCAGAGTATTGAGCTTCCGGTGACGGGAGACGCGTTTATCCGGTCCATGGAGGAGGCGGTACGTCTGGATCCGGACTTCAGGTGATTCCGGCATTCCGTAAACGGCGAATGAAAGATAACGGTTGTTTATTAAAAATGGCGAAAGTTTTACAGTGGAACCTCTCTAAACCGGACACCCTGTGAGGTCCCCATAGTGTCCGGCTTAGAGAGGTTTCACTGTAGATCAGGCATTTGATAATGCTGAGCCATGTATGTGTGCTATGCGATCACGAACAGACATTATCACCTTAGATAAGTGACCAAGAAACTCATCAAAAATAAGATCACTGGTGTTTTCTTGGTGTCCGGTTTAGAGGTGTTACACTGTATTATGTGTATGTTCCCCGAAAAAAAGTAAACTTTCTGATTATTTTTCGGCTTCCTACTATCTCTGTTACCTTAAGTCGGATTGGCCTGATGCTTTAAAATACTTGTTTATCACCATCCATATTTTCATTTCATATCCCACACATGCGGCCCACATTCCCACTTGGTCAATGTCAAATTACTTACACGTTTGCATTAAGGTTTTGGTTATCTGATCTCTGCAACCTTGCGTTGGATTGGCTTGAAGCTTCACATACATGTACTTGTCATCATCCATAGTTGTATTCTACATTCTACAGCTCACCTATCCGACCTATGTGTTCAAGCTTGCGTCATTGTCAGATGACGTAGCCACAAACGTTAACGTACATTTCTATATGTTACATCGCTGCCAGTTGGATTGGCTTGAAACTTCAATACTTACTTCTCATCATCCATATCTTCAGTCTATAGCGCACCAATTGTGGTATTCTAGTACAGTGGAATCTCTCTAAACCGGACACCCTGGGAGGTCTCCATGGTATCCGGCTTAGAGAGATTTCACTGTAAATCAGACATTTGATCATTCTGAGCCATATTTGTGTGCTATGCGATCACGAACAGACATTCTCACCTGAGATAAATGACAAAGAAACTCATAAAAAATAAGATCACAGGTGTGTTATTGATGTCCGATTTAGAGGGGTTCCAATGTATTAGGTTACATAGTGTGATTTTAGCTGCTTGTTTTGTAGGTTCACGGGGACGTACTACGCCTTTGGTTGGTTCATCGAGGGAATTAACAAAGTGTTTGGAAACGAAAAGTTGAAGACAAACTGGGAGTTATTCCAGAACGGAGTCCACACATCTGTCGGTAGGTAGAGACTGGAATGCAGGAGATTTTACACATATTTTGCAATATGTATGCATTATACAGTGGAACCTCTCTAAACCGGACATTCTGGGAGGTCCCCAGGGTGTCTGCTTTAGAAATGTTCTAATTGGTAATTTATACAGGTAAATGATTATATTACATTTCCGTAAACTGTGTTGAAAATATTGTGGCAATATGGTGACCTGTGCATATATGATATTTCGAATAAATATAGACTATTAAAAAAATAAAACATTCTGGGGCTCCAGTAGGGAGCATTATTTTTTTTATTTTTTTATTTTTTTTAAATTTAATTTTTTTTTTTCCATTTTTTTTTTTACATTCTTTTTCCATTTTTTAACTGACCACTAACTTATTACAGGTAATTTATACAGGTACATTATTACATTTCCGTAAACTGTGTTGACAATATTGTGGCAGTATGTGGACCTGTGCAGATATATGTAGATAAATATAGGACTATTAACAAAAATTCTGGGCTCCATCAGCAAGCATTATTTTTTTTTTTGTATATTACATTTCCGTAAACTGTGTTGAAAATATTGTGGCATTATGTGGACCTGTGCAGATATATGTAGATAAATATAGGACTATTAATTAAACTTTTTTTTTCCATTTTTTTGGACCTGTGCAGATATATGTATATGCATTATTATTTTTAATTTTTAAGCTTTTTTTTTCCATTTTTTTTCCCTTTTTTTTTTTCAAATTCTTTTTAAATTTTTGTCTAGTAGCATAAGGTCGTAAGTGCTATATACAGACTATTATCATATAATAAAACAATTATTGACTAGTGAGCCATAGAATATAATCTGATATTCTATGGCTCACTAGTCAATAATTGTATAATATGTTCGGGCCAGTGAAAATTGTTTTCGGGCCCAGGCTCGAGGTCAAGGCTGGACAAGGCGAGGCATTTGATTCCGCGGAATTCTTGTTTACTTATCTCCCTTTGTTGTTTCGTGCTCTGATTTTGTATCCAGAGCATAACTCGAACACCCTTTGGAATATTTTATGCCCCACCACGATAGTGGAGGGGGCATTTAGTGTTACCCTTGTTACCCTTACCCGTCCGCACACACGAATGGGTACTTGTTGTAAGCGTACGGGGATCTTATTGGGTAGGGTTAGGATAGTGTTGGGTACTCTTGTTGGGTATTTTTATAGAGTAAAACCCCAACAAGTATTCATTCGTAGGAATGTGCGTCCCGTCCTCCCGTCCTCCCGTCGTCCCGTCCGTCCGTCCGTCACAAAACTTTAACACTCGGGTAAATGTCTCATAATTTCTTCATCCTTCGACCGATCTCCTTCATATTTCATATACACATTGCTCTAATGGTCCTATACCGCCCTGTGCCAAATCCACGTTCGTCCTGCCCCCGCCATGCCCAGGGTTCAGATCACATACTTAGTGCTTCAAAAACTTTAACGCTCAGGTAAATATCTTATAATTTCTGTTTTCTTTCACGGATCAACTTCATATTTCACATATGCATTACTCTAATGGTCCTCTACCGCCCTGTGCCAACTCCACGTTCGTCCTGCCCCCGCCAAGCCCAGGGTCAAGGTCACATACTTGGTGCTTCAAAAACTTTAACGCTCAGGTAAATATCTTATAATTTCTGTTTTCTTTCACGGATCAGCCTCATTTATTATCAAAGCGATATGTGGGACATCCGTGTTCTATGAACACATTTTCTAGTTTATTAAACTTCACACATGCATAGAAGACGACCCAAAGGTGTGTCGCACGTAAGAATGACAACTCTTGCGTCGTTAATTTCTTAGTTATATCCCTTTGTTGTTTCGTGCACTGATTTCGTGTCCGGAGCATAACTCGAACACCCTTTGGAATATTTTCATGAAACTTCACACATGCATAGACCACGACCCTAAAGATGTGTCACGCAAGAATGACAACTCTTGCATCACTATTTTTTTAGTTATCTCCCTTTGTTTTTCCGTCACTGATTTTGTCTCCGGAGCATAACTCGAACACCCTTTTTTCAAACTACTTGTTTATCTGGGGAGGGGGATACACATGCGCTTGTCGACAATCGTCCATTTCTAGTTGTTTCACAGATTGCAACGTTTGTTTTTTTCTATTTTCTTTATTTCTCATTGAAAATATGTGTTGTTACCACTCAATTAAACCGTCTCGGCGAGTCGGTTCAACTGAGTGGTAACAACATAAACTTTTGGTAAGAAATAAAAAAACTAATATGTGTTCGATTGGAGAAATTGTGTGTCTTCATCATGACATCGAAGTATTACGTACATTGCAATATATTTCAGGCGTCAGTGACCTGTTTCCAGCAGCCGGCGACGTCGTGTTGTTCAAATACACGTCCTATGCTCGCAATTCAACTATATGTTAAACTATAGACCAGTCATACCGTACTTGAAAACTCACGAGTGTTTTCCCTCCATTGTTTTGGGGGCATCATCGTCGTTAGAATTGACGAAATTTATCAGTTTCACGTCACGTTGGTTAGCTTTACAGTGAAAACTACTACTACTGGAATACACGACGCAGAACACGTATCAATATAGTAATTTCCAATAATTTCCATTTAATACTCATTGTTTTAAAGTCACTCTTTTTATTAAATTGGCAGTCCTATGTCCATCTATTACATAGGACTGCCAATACAGTTTCACATTATTTTGATAAAGACCATGTGGTCGAAAATTTAATAAAAAGAGTGACTTTAAAACAATGCGTATCACTATAGTTCGTTCAAAACAACCAGGATTAACTAGTGTCACCATATGACAACGATATATATGGGAAAAGGTAAACGTAATTAAAAAGAGGCCCGACATCTATTAGCTAAATACTTTTAACAATCTTATGCTAGAAAATGTGGAAATATTAGCGAAGATTTACATTCGCGATTTTCAATCTCTCGCGAAGAACGCGAAGGTATCTCGCGCGCGAATATTAGTTGACGGTTTACAATATCTCAAACAAATTCACACCACTACAAACTATAAACTCATTTAACCGTTTTTCCGACTGTTTTGTTCTTTGGAAGTCCCTGCCATATAATGATTGCTATTGTTATGATGAGAATTTAACTAGATGATGGGTCACATTTTAAAATTTGAATATGTATGCGTATATTAATACATGTATTATAGTAGCGCTTGTTTACAAAACACAATAATATAAATAAGAGTCTAGGTATGTATATTATTAGCCAGGTTTTTTTTTTTTTGAAAAAAATCCAGGCTATTCGATTGCGAAAGCCCGGGCGGGCGGGCGGCGCGGCGGCGGCGGCGGCGTCCACAATCAATGTTAAGTTTTCGTGTTTGAGTCCATTTCTTTGTTACTGTACCACCTAGGACCACCAAACTTTCTTTCACAGCTTCATAATCAAGGGGTGCCCACCACATATCACTATCCAACATGTTACTTTTTTTTTAATTCTTGACCCATTTTTTCCGCGTAGTCGACTTAGCCATTTTCAATGTTAAGTTTTCGCGTTTACAATGTTAAGTTTTCGTGTTTAAGTCCATTTCTTTGGTACTGTCCACCTCCTAGACCACCAAACTTCACAGCTTCATAATCAAGGGGTACCCACCACATATCACTATCCAACATGTTACTTTTTTTTTTTAACTTCACCCATTTTTTCCGCGCAGTCGACTTAGCCATTTTCAATGTTAAGTTTTCGCGTTTCGTTTTACAATGTTAATTTTGTTTTCGTGTTTAAGTCCATTTCTTTAGGTACTGTACCACCTAGGACCCACCAAACTTTCACAGCTTCATAACCAAGGGGTGCCTACCACATACAACTATCCAACATGATGACCATTTTTTTACCTTCACCTATTATTTCTACGTAATTGACTTAGCCATTTTCAACGTTAACTTTTTAACGTACGTCTGGTTAGAGTTTTTTGGTTAAAACTTTTTCGTTATACAATATCTCTGCAACTGCTTCGCCCATTACCTTGAAACTTCACATGGGTGTTTATCATCATTCATATTTTCATTCTAACCCCCAACCGTGCGGCCCCTGTGCCCAATGTCAAGGTCAAATTACTTTGAATTTTTTTGTTAATGTTTTTTCGTGTACTATATCTCTGCAACTGCTTCACCCAATACCTTGATACTTCACATGGGTGTTTATCATCATTGTCGCACCTGCTTGTGGAAAGCGCGATCCTGTGCTCAATGTCAAGGTCAAATTACTTTGATTTTTTTGTTAAAGTTTTTTCGTGTACTATATCTCTGCAACTGCTTCACCCAATACCTTGATACTTCACATGGGTGTTTATCATCATTGTCGCACCTGCTTGCGGAAAGCGCGATCCTGTGCCCAATGTCAAGGTCAAAATTACTTTGAATTTAATTTTTTTGTTAAAGTTTTTTCGTGTACTATATCTCTGCAACTGCTTCACCCAATACCTTGATACTTCACATGGGTGTTTATCATCATTGTCGCACCTGCTTGCGGAAAGCGCGATCCTGTGCCCAATGTCAAGGTCAAATTACTTTGAATTTTTTGTTGTTAAGTTTTTTCGTGTACTATATCTCTGCAACTGCTTCACCAATACCTTGATACTTCATATGGGTGTTTATCATCATTGTTGCACCTGCTTGCGGAAAGCGCGATCCTGTGCCCAATGTCAAGTAGGCCAAATTACTTTTGATTTTTTTCGTTAAATTTTTTTTCGTGTAATATCTCTGCAACTGCTTCACCCAATACCTTGATACTTCACACATGGGTGTTTATCATCATTGTCGCACCTGCTTGCGGAAAGCGCGATCCTGTGCCCTATGTCAAGTTCAAATTACTTTGAATTTTTTTTGTTAAAGTTTTTTCGTGTACTATATCTCTGCAACTGCTTCACCCAATACCTTGATACTTCACATGGGTGTTTATCATCATTGTCACACCTGCTTGCGGAAAGCGCGATATCGTCGGCATTTTGGCATACGTCCGTCCGTTCGTCCGTGTGTCCGGTTAAAGTTTTTTGGTTAAAGTTTTTACATCTACTATATCTATTTTTTTAGTGTCCATGCCTCGCCCCAAGGCTCGACATGCAGGCCACGGCCATCTAGTCTGCAAAAAGTGGGTATAATTATGTTATCCAAGTGTCTATGCTTGGAAAAAACCTGGCCTTCGTGGCTTTGCCTCGTTTCTTGTTTTTATAAATGTTTCGGGAGATGCATGTAAACTGTCGGAATAGTCATACTTGTCCAATCATATTGATGTTTGTATTCAGTTTAACATGCAGGAAATTTGCCGTTCAAATATTGTGGTTACATTGTCGAAATATGTTTCTGCAGAAATGTGTATTTTATTATTAATGATCAAACAAATATCATCATGATTCTGGATAAAGTTATGAAGATGTATGTATGTATATCATTTGTGATAACAATGACACATATAATCTTCTTTTTTTTAATCTTATATTTAAGGGTAGGAATTGGCTCGAGGACCTTCCAAGCCCGGGCATTTGAACCCAAAAGTGGCAGGCCAATGACCGTTGGCCCGTTTGTTTCCGAATTTACTAATATCTGCCATACAGTCGAAATATGTGCATTAAATGAAGGAGGCAGTGAGGCGGTTAATTTAACCTAGCTAGTTCATTCACCTATCGCACGAAGCCGGTATGTAAGACCGTGAAAAAGGCTGAGTGTGAGTGCATGTGATATATGGAGACTCAGCCGTAACAGTGTTATCTATGGCACGCCGTTCTTATATTTATTCCCGAAACATGATATCTACTAAAAGATATAAGATATCTACTAAACATATAAGATATCTTAATTAATTTGCATTTATATAAGATATCTTATAAACTATATAAGATATCTACTAAAGTATATGAGATATCTACTAAATTATATAAGATATCTCATAAAGTATATAAGATATCTACTAAAGTTTAGTAGATATCTTATATAAAAAAGTATATAAGATATCTTATAAACTATATAAGATATCTACTAAACTTTAGTAGATATCTTATATACTTTATGAGATATCTCTTATAGTTTATAAGATATCTACTAAACTTTAGTAGACATCTTATAGTATAAAAAAGTATATAATTATATCATATAAACTATATAAGATATCTACTAAACTTTAGTAGATATCTCATATAATATAAGATATCTACTAAACTTTAGTAGATATCTTGTTTCGGGAATAAATATAAAACGGCGTGCCATAGTTATCCTATATAATGATGATATTTGACGATTGGTCAGGGTAACATATCAGGCCGGGAATGATCGATATTTGGTTATGCAAAGTATGATGTAATATGTTTTCGGGCCCAGCTACTGTCGTTTCGCGGCTTATCGTTATATACGATTTGCTATTATTCGAGTTCAGGTGTGGCGTTTATCTGTTACTATTTGGTTATATGACAATGTGTTTCACATATTCTGAAGACGAAAGAAAAAGAGAAGATAATACACGGCGGTATAGCAATTGCCCATATATTAGTGAGTGGCCCATACCATACCGCCGGTCATGGTCAAATGTTAAATTTGATTTCAGACGATGCATATTACAGTCAATAATGTTTAATAAGAGTAATGCGAGCGGCCAATTCCGGTCTATTCTGCATTACTCCGTGAGATGAATGGTGGGGAAACCGGAGTACCCGGGGAAAACCACCTCCTCCGGCAAGTAATGACAACTTCACATACGTCGGTGTAGAGGTGAAGAGCTGTGATCGAACAGCTACCGGGGACCAATGAATACATATAATCTCAAAGTTTGCATCTCTTCATATGTTATACACGCCAGCTAATATGTCTCGTTCTTTGTTCCGTGTTTGCCATTTCGCAGTTAGCCCTTGTAATAACCCGCTTTGACGGTAATATGTTGATTACTTGATTGATTAATCCGAACATGTTTTAAATTTGCAGACGAACATGATTGTGAAAAATATACTGGCAGCTAATGAAAAGTTATTGCAGTGTCAACACCTGAGTTGCCAGAGTTTATGCGCAATTTCCGTCACTAGAATTGTAGAAAACCGTGCTTTATTGTTTATTGTTATTCATATTTTAGAACATATTAACAGTTTAAAACAGCATCACTTCAACGGTGTAATAACTGTCGCCTCGTTCGTAATACTATGCTGACAGACCCGGACTTGCCAACTGACCACACGATTAAGAGTCCCCCCCCTACTGTGTCTTAACTTATTTTATATTTTCTAGATTCACTATTTGTTTTATTCCACTTATTCTTACCATTCATTAAATTCACGCAACTATTCTTACACGTACTTATTTCCTGCACACAATACCCTTGACGGAGTGCGGCGGTATTTATAGCTTGAAATAATACGTGCACCGATCATAAACTCCCATGCCCACATACAGGTACAATCCCGTCTGTTTATGACCTTGCTGTTCAATGGATGTAAAACCCAAACAATCAATCACCCATACAGGTACAATCCCGTCTGTATGTGACCTTGTTGTTGAATGGATGTAAAACCCCAAACAATCCCCCATACAGGTACAATCCCGTCTGTATGTGACCTTGCTGTTCAATGGATGTAAAACCTCCATTATGGGTATCACCTGTATGGGTGATTGATTGTTTGGGGTTTTACATCCATTGAACAGCAATGTCATATACAGACGGGATTGTACCTGTATGGGTGATTGATTGTTTATGGTTTTACATCCATTGAAAAACAAGGTCATATACATACGGGATTGTACCTGTATGTGGGCATGGGAGTTTCTGATCGTTGCACGCATTATTTCATGCTATAAATACCGCCGCACTCCGTCAAGGGTATTGTGGGCAGGAAAATAGTGTGGTCAGTTGGCAAGTCCGGGTCTGTCAGCATAGTATTACGAACGAGGCGACAGTTATTACACGGTTGAAGTCATGCTGTTTTAAACTTTTAATATGTTCTAAAATATGAATAACAATAAACAATAAAGCACGGTTTTCTACAATTCTAGTGACGGAAATTCCGCATAAACTCTGGCAACTCCAGGTGTTGACACTACAATGACTTTTCATTAACTGCCAGTATAGTTTTCACAATGTTCGTCTGCAAATTGAAAACATGTTAGGATTAATAATTTGGTGGGTTTCCACCAATGCTATTTGTCTGTTCAAGGCTATCCAGGAGGAACCATATTTCATGCAACAATTTTCAGTTCGGGCGGAACAAAAGGTGTGGTCATTCAGGCTTTGCAATATCAATAATTAATCAACATATTACCGTCAAATAATATACAGTAATATACATACATCTTCATAACTTTATCCAGAATGATGATATTTGTTTGATCATTAATAAAAAAATACACATTTCTACAGAAACATATTTCGACAATGTAACCACAATATTTGAACGGCAAATTTCCTGCATGTTAAACTGAATACAAACATCAATACGATTGGACAAGTATGACTATGCCAACAGTTTATTGATTGGGGTTTTACATCCATTCAGCAACAATGTCATATACATATGGGATTGTACCTGTATGGGGGATTGATTGCTTGTGGTTTTACATCCATTGAACAGCAATGTCATATACAGGCGGGAATGCACCTGTATGGTGGTTTGATTGATTGGGGTTTTGCATCCATTGAACAACAAGGTCAATTACAGACGGGATTGTACCTGCATGGGGGATTGTTTGGGGTTTTACATCCATTGAACTGCAAGGTCATATACAGACGGAATTGTACATGTATGGGTGATTGATTGATTGGGGTTTTACATCCATTAAACAACAAGGTCACATACAGACGGGATTGTACCTGTATGGGGGATTGATTGAGGTTTTACATCCATTCAACAGCAAGATCATATACAGACAGGAATGCACTTGTATGGGGGATTGATTGATTGGGGTTTTACATCCATTGAACAACAAGGTCATATACAGACGGGAATGCACCTGTATGGGTGACTGATTGATTGGGGCTTTACGTCCGTTCAACAGCAAGGTCATATACAGACAGGATTGCACCTGTATGGGTGATTGATTGGTGTCTTACATCCATTGAACAGCAAGGTCATATACAGACGGGATTGTACCTGTATGGAGGATTGATTGGGGTTTTACATACATTGAACAGCAAGGTCACATACATACGGGATTGTACCTGTATGGGTGATTGATTGATTGGGGTTTTACATCCATTGAACAGCAAGGTCATATACAGACGGGATTGTATCTATATGGGTGATTGATTGATTGGGGTTTTACATCCATTGAACAGCAAAGTCACATACAGACGGGATTGTACCTGTAAGGGGGATTGATTGGGGTTTTACATCCTTTCAAAAACAAGGTTACATACAGACGGATTGTACCTGTATGGGGGATTGATTTATTGGGGTTTTACATCCATTGAACAGCAATGTCATATACAGACAGGAATGCACCTGTATGGGGGATTGATTGATTAGAGTTTTACATCCATTCAACAAGAATGCTATATACAGGCGGGAATGCACCTGTATGGGTGATTGATTGTTTGGGGTTTTACATCCATTGAACAGCAAGGTCACATACAGACGGGATTGTACCTATATGGCGGATTGATTTGGGTTTTACATCTAGTCAACAACGAGGTCATATACAGACGGGTTTGTATCTGTATTGGTTGAACCCAATCAATCAATCCCCCATACAGATGCATTCCTGTCTGTATATGACATTGTTGTTGAATGGATGTAAAACCCCAATCAATCAATCCCCCATACAGGTACAATCCCGTCTGTATATGATATTGTTGTTCAATGGATGTAAAACCCCAATAAATTAATCACCCATACAGGTACAATCCCGTCTGTATGTGACCTTGCTGTTCAATGGATGTAAAACCCCAATCAATCAATCACCCATACAGGTACAATCCCGTCTGTATGTGACCTTGCTGTTCAATGGATGTAGAAGTGACCATTTTTGTGACGGTGACTGCATTATGACACCTTTACATTTGGAATGCGGCAACCGAAATTATGTAGTCTGCTGTTGTTTCATAATTTGTCTTTCTCTCAATAAAACCCGGTTGGCAGCACTTTAGAATCATTTCCATTGGAAATGATTCTTAGCTGTTGTCAGAGCATGCTTTTTGATGAGAAAAATGGAAAATAAAAAACAAATCGCAGAAGACACAATTTTGACATTGTAATTTAAGGGTTAACGTAATCAGGATGTATTATCTTTACCCTTGTTCCAAATACATGTACAATGCATGTACGTGTCACATAAAAGAACACAACTAGCGGATGAGTATCCACAAAACAGGACACGGTCGACATAGCCACTACTGCTGTGAATAACGATGGATACATCCGCGTGCAGCCTCGTTGTGTTGTTTGTCGTCTGCTCCACTGTATGGTAAGTTCCACAGGTTCTTGAAGAACGGTTCATATTTCGGCGTTTTATGTATTATTTCGGTATCTCTGTTGGTTTGGGTGCATTGTTACCAACATACTTGACAGTATGAAAGGGGTCCGAAAGTTCGGAACGGTGTATGTGTAGATAATTGATGATTTCTGTCGTGTGTAATGATTGATCATTAGTAGTTACCCAAAACCAACGAAATCCACCAAAATACCCACATATGTCACCAAAATAATGACCATCTGTTCAAACTGCTGTGGTATGTTCCACTAGAGATCGAGGTAAGTGGGAAAGCGAATTGCAGGCACGTACACAACCTCCTGCGTTAATCTTGCCCATAGTATCAACGTTTTCTGAACGGTGAACATATATTGGTAATATCAACAATCATATGCAGCCTCAGCCAGTGAAGCGGATTGACTTCAATCGCACTATTCAAGTATTTTGAAAATAAAGAAATATATCGATATTGGCAAGCTTAGAAATGACGGTGGTGTTCAACCTGTTTAAACCGACCCTGTCTGATGTCACCGGGTTGTGGTCGGGCGACAAGCGCCTTCACATACACAGGTTACTATGGTGGCTGGTTAGGGACATTTCTAGGTGGTGAAAGAACGAAGATTAGCGTCCACGTGCAGGGGCCGTTTCACTGTTCGTACGCATATTTCTACAAATTAATTTCATACATTAACGTGGTCCATTAATGCTATCATTTTCCACCTGCATGTAAGGAATTCTTCACCACGCTAAGTATCGTCTCTTCGCAGAGAAGGGAGATAAGTATAGCCGTATAAGGTCGTAAATTCGCGCTCCTTGACCTTCGATTCTTCACAGATTTCGCCGTATTGTTGAACTCCTCTTCACAATTTGAAACAAAAAGATGTGTGGCTTCTTCATCCAAAATCGCGTGATGTTCTTGCTGTTTATGTAATATTAATAATTTGACTTTTTCCAAGTTTCTTTTTTTTCACAAATTTTGGCGAACGCCTTATTGTACTTCATTTTTCTTTTTCACACAAAAAGTCGCCTTCACAATTGACATCTAATAATTCCTGTAGAAAATGCCTTGGATTTGGATCTAATAGTATTATACTGTGGTGACCAGCGCATGTCTTGATCAGACTGCGCTGATGCTGAGCTGGGGCTACTCAGTCGCTGATCGCAAACGTCGATCACTGTGCCAGCCATACTGCAGTTGCCCAATCTTTCTTTGTTGTCTCTGTATTTCCCGCCTTTCATAGGCGCACCGAATAATAACGTCTTCGAAAATTCTTTTCTTAGTATTTGTGAAAATTATAAATCCAATGAATAGAAAACAGTTTCAACAGGAAACGCGGTTAGGCCATAGCAAGTTCTTCCTCTGTTAAGCGTCCGCGTGCGGGTAGGTCTGTGAAAAAACAAACACAATGTGTTTTTTACGCTATTTACTGGTGAAGTAATATGAAAGCTGATTGGGCGAGTTGTCCAAGTATTAAATCCGTTCATGAATGTCCAAGTAATAAGTTTCACTTTCACAAGCCTCACCCACCTTCTGTCTGCAACGGTTTATATACAGACATATACTGGACAGATACCCTATTGCTGTTGTTGTATAACTTCTGCCTTAGAAGGCACACCTCTTCTTAGAGTGGAACATTGTTGTTTCCAATTTCAGCTGAGTGGATTTCTTCACGTTCAATGCCGACAACAAATATCAGGCGCCCACGTTCGATCTGACTCTCCAGCTCCCGGTGACGGGAGGCGCGTTTATCAGGTCCATGGAGGAGGCGGTACGTCGGCAGTCGGACTTCAGGTGATTCCGGCATTCCGTAAACGGCGAAAAAAAAAATAGCGATGATGTATTGAACAGTGAAAATAAAACATTTAATGTTTATTAAAAATGGCGAAAGTTTTATAGTGGAACCTCTCTAAACCGGACACCCTGGCAGGTCCCCATGGTGTCCGACTTAGAGAGGTTTCACTGTAAATCAGGCATTTGATCATTCTGAGCCAAATGTGTGCGCTATGCGATCACGAACAGACAATATCACCTGAGATAAATGACCAAGAAACTCGTCAAAAATAAGAGGTGTTTTCTTGGTGTCCGGTTCCGAGGCATTCCACTATATTATTTGTATGTACCCCGAAAACAAACTTTCGGATTACATTTCGGATACCTACTATCTCTATTACCGAAAGTCGGATTGGCCTGATACTTTAAAATACTTCACTTATTAGTCATCCATATTTTCATTCTCTAGCCTATCCATGCGGCCCCTGTGCTCCGGACCAATGTAAAACATATTTTATACGCCCGTTTGAAAAAGGGACCTATTATGGTATACCGCTGTCCGTCTATTCGTCCGTCTGTCCGTCGGATTTACTTTAATTTTTTCCGGGTACTTATTATCTCTGCAACCCCAAGTCAGATTTACTTGAAACATCATAGATACATGTTTATCACCATCCATATGTTCATTTCATATCCCACACATGCGGCCCACATTCTCACTTGGTCAATGTCAAATTACTTACAAGTTTGCATTAACGTTTTGGTTATCTGTTATACCTTGAGCTTGAAACTTCACATACTTTTCATCATCCATATTTGTATTCTACATTCTATAGCTCACCCATGCGACCTATGTGTTCAAGGTCAATGTCAGATGACGTAGCCAAAAACGTTAATGGTACATGCTCACTCATGCAGTAGGCACAAAATTGATCTTTATACGAATTAAATAAGTGTATAATTGTGTCACTATTCCTTCAGATAAATCATTAAGTAATGTTTATTTTACTGATAGGGACGCGCGGTGGTATCAGGCTATTTTCATATGCAAATGAGGCATGATATTTTAAAATTATTTATACTAATTAAATGCGTCTCCTGAAAAACATTTTTTTCGGCAGATTATTAAGTATGATCATTGCACATCAAACATAAATACAGAGAATAAATTGTAATTTCCGTTAACATTTTAAGGAAACACGGTTATCGCCCCTGATATCAGTGTGAATATTTACGTCTGATATAAAATGTTTAATAATGCCAATCAATACGTGGCGTAATGGTGACTGAAATCCCGATTTTTTAAACACTAGAGGTTGCTGTCAACGCTTAGTGTCAACTTGTGAAAAGAAGCCGACAATGCGGTCCCGAATAACTTAGTAATGTCTGGACGTGTTATTACCAGTACCGTTGGTCTACGAAGAACACATTACATATACTTCTTAAACTGGTGAACACTCGGGGTTGACGTCAACGCTTAGTGTCCACGTATAAAAAGAAGCCTACGTTGCCGGCTTCTTTTTACACGTGGACACTAAACGTTGCTGAACAATAGGCGGTCCGACAGCGCACCGATTGTGGTATTTTAGTATTAGGTTACATAGTGTGATTTTAGCTGCTTATCTTTTAGGTTCACGGGGACGTACTACGCCATGGGCGGTTGGTACATCATGGGAATTAACAACGTGTATGAAAACGATGCGCTGAATACATACTGGGAGTTCTTCCACAATGGCGTCGGCATATCTGTCGGTAAGTAGAGACTGGAATGGTGATTTTTAAACATACATTGGAATCTCTCTAAAACGAACATCCCGGGTGATCCCCGGAGTGTCCGGTTTAGAGAGGTTTCACTCGTGCCCTGTTATTATCGTGCTTTGCTCTTCTTTTGGGTATCTTGTTCTCTATTTATCGTATATCGCATCGCCGAAATGCGTCATTCACATTATAATAATCAGCATTCAATTCGGACCAACTAATAATATGAAAGTCATGCAGAGCATGATGTTATTAGCCGATCAAATCAGGGTAAAGTGCATCGAACACATGTAGGTGTCTCTGGTAACATTGTCAATGGTAAACTATTTTCGACCACAGTTCTGTACCCAGCGTTGACATTTTTCTCGATTTTGTGCATGTTTTGGAAACCCGTTCCCAAATCCATCTAATAGCAGCAATGCCATAGCAGCAATGTTTTGTTGTCACCATTATGTTGCGAAATATTCCAGCGTAACACCTGTACTGTATGCTCTATTTATCTACAAATTACACTCCGCAATACACAAAGGTAGTCACTGTGTGTGTGTTTGTCCGAATTCTGTGGCAGCATACGAGTGGGCGGAGCTACCAGGGCTATATATATCTAGCGGTTACAGTGTCATCTAAAAATAGACGCAAGCTCCTGCGTATTCAGGCACATGCCCAGATTGGCCTAATGTGCCCCATCCGTGATTTTTTGCGCGATGTCGGGCGCAAGACAATCAATAATTTGCGGCATTGACATAAATTAATGGGGGATTGCAGCAATCGCGCGTGCTGGATGCATCCCTGCCATCCCTGCATGATACGTAAACAAATCAAAGTTGGCTATGAAGGGCAATTCTTCGTTTTGATTGGTGGAAATTTTTGTGAATATTAACTAGCGTCAAATGACGCGCATACGCGATCCAATGGGATAAACCCGAGATGCTGGGATAAACCCGAAAATGCTGGGGTTTACTAGTAAGGAGATTTTGAGCAGAGGTCGATTATAATTTAGCCGAATAAAACACATTTTTACGCGATTATACGTGGCTGAAACTTGTTCTGTTTAATAAATAAAAGCTTTAAATTAGCCAATAATCGGCGTATGTTGGCGTATATGGCCATTAGAGCCAACTATGGACTTCAACAACAATAACTTCCGGGTTAAATCTCTTCAGGCGTTCAGCTCATTAAGTATTCAAAATTGTGTTATTTGGCTATAAGTAAAGTTTTAAACGGAGATAATTGCCAAAAATGCAAACTTTATCGGTTGATGCAATTTGGAAGTGATACAGAAAAATTCGCGTTCGTAGATTACCGAATAGCGGAGAAAAGGGTTGCTACAAACTTTTTCAGAATTCGATGGATAACCAACATATTAGCCGATCTATAAATAGATCGGCTAATAACTAGGGAGGGTACAAGCAATAACAATATTGCTTGCACAGACCAGCTATTAGATTTGCATGTACATGTGCGTAGTAAAAGACATACTATTATAATTCCTAGCGTATTGGTAACTTGCACATCAGCATTCAAATGTTTGACAATCGGACATGCTATAATAATTATTAACTCCTGCATGTATTACCTAACGTTAGTACATGTACATGTAATTTCAAATACAATTTTAGAGTCAAATAACAGCACAAAACAGTTTGTTCGATGTTACTATGTGGTAAGTTTAGGCTGATCGTGTGGTTTTAAGGCTATTTTGACAAACTATGTTTGAAATGTTTTAACTAGTTTTATGTGAGATATTGTTTTACAATAAAACAAAAATCTCTCTTTTCTTTATCTCATTAAAAATATATGTTGTTACCACTCAGTGAGACGGTTCAACTGAGTGCATGGTAACAACATATGCATTTGGTAAGAAATAAGAAAACAAATATTTATTCCATTGGAGAAATGATGTGTCTTCATCAATACATCGGAGTATCAAGTACATTGCAATTTATTTCAGGCGTCAGTGACCTGTTTCCAGCTGCCGGCGACATCGTGTTGTTCAACTACACCTCCGATATTCACTAGTCAACCATATGTGTTAAAATGAAGAGCAGTCATACCGTGCTACCGTACTAGTTTTACAGTGAAAAGTAATACCTCATCCACATTCAAACCTCCGTAAACTATTACAAATGTTCTCTGGACCTCCCTGCCGGCAATGTTTGCTATGCTGACAGACCCAGACTTGCTCGGGCGGTCAGTATACAAACTGCCCACACGAGTAATGAGGTACCCCGTACTGTATCTTAACTTATTTTTATCTTTTCTAGATTCACTAATAAAATATGAATTTTTATTCCACTTATGTTTACTATTCATTAAATTCACGCAACTATTCTTACACGTACTGTTTTCCTGCCCACAATACCCTTGACGGAGTGCGGCGGTATTTATAGCATGAAATAATACATGCAACGATCAGAAACTGAGCAACCTCAGACTGGCGTCAAGCAGACAACATCTGGAATTTCTAACGTCCATCATATTCATCTTCTTTTTTGTCAACATCGGTATAAGCCTATAGCTATATATGTTTTGAGACAAGAATATACCAGAGATATATATTAATCAAGCACGAATACAGGTGTACAGGGCTGAGCAACTGGTGTCTAGTTGAAGTGTGTGTGGGCAATTGTAAACCTACTGTTTGTTATTTGCTATTTGTCTTTGTAATAAACGAATTGTCACGCACCAACGTAAATTTAAATTGTAATTAGTTTAAATTTATTACAGTTACAAACAAACGAAATAGCACGTATACAAAAACCTTCGTTGGCACATAGGCGTAGGATTGCACTCCAAGAATCAATCCATGCTTCAGTTTTTGTTTTGTCCATCTTTGAAATAATTGTCGTCAACTAAGACAGCATGGACATCTCGGGTTCAAATATTTTGCTACAAGTCTTGCACAATTTGATTGTCGATCTGAACATTTGCCGACGCTTTTCCCAATTGCAATGCAGCGGAGCAACAGTCATACTGTAATTTACATCTAACGCATGTGGTATACACGCGTATCATAGTCTACATATTAAAGCATTGAACTACTATGAGTGACGGGCTGCCATATGGGAAATTCTGAAATAAACTGCATGTCTATTTCCTAACTGTCGGAATTAAAATCAGTATGTAACTCAAGGTTTCTGTTATCGACCGGACGCCCTTATCAGAATTATGTCACTTATCTAGTATGGCTGTCTTTGATGACCTTATTACATCCCACTACTAGTCCATTGGTACTACAGGTAGGTGTATTTGAAACAAAGCTGATACATTATGGAATACATATATCTGCTTTGTTCCAAATATACCTACCGGTTCTATTAAACAGCGGCGGAAAATATCACCAAGCACCTTAGTGACGACGTATATGTGGCTGTGACTGGAGAAATGTGGTTTGTGGGTTTTGTGACCAGTGTAGATTTAGACCAGCCTGTGATCGAATCTGCACTGTTCGCCATTCCATCAATGACACACATGCATGCTTGTAGAAAGCAATATAGATCGTATCGTTTTCAGGCTACATGACTGAGCCATTTGATCAGGAGCTACGCTGATCACAAATCCCATGAGCCCCATTTCTCCAGTCTCGTCAGCAGCGGGAGATATACTGTTGCCGTCTTGTTAGCCGTCTTGTTAAGTTTACCCTCGGCCACAAACTCATTCACGACCAACCAGTCTTCCTGATTTTGTTGAGTATGAGAACTGAGTAATGCTCAGAAGATTAATGTAATCACTGCACCATTGACAAATAAACATAACCATATCGAAGACTTGTATTTGAAGTGCAACTACAGTGTCTTGTTTCGGGGTGCCAGGATAAATCAGCGCGGGAAAATCAACGACAACAACAACGACACCAATATGGCCGCGCCCACGATTTTTGTTGAGCCAAACGACACGGATGTTGCAAACAAACTGTGTTTACTCATCATTGAAAAAGCTAACGAAGCTATACAGGCAAGACATATCTTCTGTGTTGGAGTGTCTCGTAAGTTTACTATTTTAATGTTAGTGACACACGCGAGAACGTCTAAAAAATTAAAAATATAAAAATAAAATGTCCCAAATTTCCCTATATATATATATATATATATAAATATAATATAAATTATATGATAATATTCTGATATTTATTTCAGCTTTATATGTGTAACACTGCTCAATATTTGTGGCTATGAGTGTGACTGGAGAGATGGGGCTTATGGGTTTTGCAACCAGTGTAGATCCATATTAGTCTGTGCCCACCACATGTGCCCGCACAGTCTGATCAGGATTAGCACTGTTCACCATTCCATCAATGAAACACACATCATGCTTCTAACCAGCAACATATATCATTATCAGGCTACAGGAGTTTACTATTTTACCAGGAGCTACACTGCTCACAAAATAATGTCATAAGCCCCATTTTCTCCAGTCACCAGGCAACATTTGACAGGAGGTAGCCTTGTGAAGTTTCTGTGTGGAGGTCTACCGTCACTGAACACAGACTGGTCAAAGTGGAGGATATTCCTGTGTGACGAGCGCCATGTACCGTTCACGGACCCTGCGTGCACCTACAGTCAGTACAAGACGAACCTGGTCGACAGGGTGGGCATGGCACCGGACAACATCGTACCAATAAACCCCGACATCCCAGGTATAGTACAAAAGTAGGTCACTATCTTATAGGTGGCTGGGACTGGAGAAATGGAGCTTATGGGTTTTGCGACCAGTGTAGATCCAGATCAGCCTGTGCATCCGCAGTCTGATCAGGATCTTCACTGTTCGCCATTCCATCAATGAAACACCCGTCATGCTACTAACAAGTGATATAAAATCATTATCAGGCTACAGGAGTTTGTTATTTGATCAGGAGCTATACTGGTCACAAATTCAATAAGCCCTGTTTCTCCAGCCTCAACCACATATAAGAAAGTGACATCATGACATTTACATTCTGATTATGTTTCAATACATTTGCTGCAAGTAGCAAAACTAATAGTACCAACGACAGTCATTATCTTATATGACAAAGCAACCATATGACATTTGCAACTAACATAGATCCTAGACTAGTAGCTAGGTTTGTGCTAGGATTTTGAAATTAGTAGCCTAAATGCAGTCTTTGCGAAAGTCGTCGGTCCGTCGGACATGTCCGTTAAAATTGCCACCAGTCCGACGGTAAACCGGAAGTCGCCGAATGTCCGACTATAAAAAAAAAGAAAAAAAAAGAAAACAAAATATCTTATTCTAAGCTTCAATGAAATCACCTCCCTTCGGTATGCGCTTCTGGTGCTAGCTAGCTTTTCTTATATGACTGATGTACTTAAAAAGCTAAAAAAGTCTTGAGACTTGAATATCAAACAAAATCAACTTTTATTTTTTATAAATAAAATTTCGATTTGTCCGGTCTGGTAAAAATTTAAAGTTTACCAGACTGAATGTCGTGTAAAATTTTGGCAATTTCTAGGAGACAGCAAAATGGACCAATAAAATGAAAGAAGACACTACTATTTTACATTTCCTCTAATATTTGTAAAAACATAGTACTGTTTCAAATAAACAGCCAAAATGTAGCCAAAATGTAAATTTCTGTAATATTAGTAGCCACATGGCTATGGCTATTTCTATAGCCAAATGGCTACTGTGGCTACCAGTAGCTCCAACCTAGTAGTAGTACTCGTGCACATTTCTGTTCACATTATGCTTCAATACTTTGCTGCAAGTAGTAAGCAGCAAAAATATTTTGGTTACTGAATAACAAACAACATAGATCCTGATCAGTGCATGCTGACCTTGTGTTGCACTGGCCATATATAAGGCAGGAATTGGTGTGTTTTTGTCACGCCCGCTTGCGGACACCACGTTAATCGGCACATTGGCGTACGTCCGTATGTGCATCTGTACTATACTATCTCGTTTAATACTATCAAATGCCTCGGCGGGTGTGACATGCGGGTTGCGGCCATCTAGTTTTTAGTTGAGTTTATTAGTATCTAACTTTGTCAAACACACACCCCTGTTTGCCATGCTGATTCGTGCCATGGTTCCAGTTGAAGACTCGGCGACCGACTACACAGCGAAGGTGCGGCAATATTTCCCAGAGCCCGGTCTGCCCAGGTTTGACATGTTACTACTGGGAATGGGGCCGGACGGCCACACATGCTCCCTGTTCCCTGGTCACAAGTTACTGGATGTAAGTAATCACCTACATTATATCAGGTAAGTTACTGGATGTAAGTCATCACCTACATTATATCAGGTAAGTTACTGGATGTAAGTAATCACCTACATTATATCAGGTAAGTTACTGGACGTAAGTAATCACCTACATTATATCAGTAAGTTACTGGATGTAAGTAATCACCTACATTATACAGGTAAGTTACTGGATGTAAGTAAATCATCTACATTATATCAGGTAAGTTACTGGACGTAAGTAATCACCTACATTATATCAGGTAAGTTACTGGACGTAAGTAGTCACCTACATTATATCAGGTAAGTTACTGGACGTAAGTAATCACCTACATTATATCAGGTAAGTTACTGGATGTAAGTAATCACCTACATTATATCAGGTAAGTTACTGGATGCAAGTAATCATCTACATTATATCAGGTAAGTTACTGGATGTAAGTAATCACCTACATTATATCAGATAAGTTACTGGATGTAAGTAATCACCTACATTATATCAGGTAAGTTATCGGACGTAAGTAATCACCTACATTATATCAGGTAAGTTACTGGATGTAAGTAATCATCTACATTATATCAGGTAAGTTACTGGATGTAAGTAATCACCTACATTATATCAGGTAAGTTACTGGACGTAAGTAATCACCTACATTATATCAGGTAAGTTATTGGATGTAAGTAATCACCTACATTATATCAGGTAAGTTACTGGATGTAAGTAATCACCTACATTATATCAGGTAAGTTACTGGATGTAAGTAATCACCTACATTATATCAGGTAAGTTACTGGATGTAAGTAATCACCTACATTATATCAGGTAAGTTACTGGATGTAAGTAATCACCTACAGTATATCAGGTTAGTTACTGGACGTAAGTAATCACCTACATTATATCAGGTAAGTTACTGGATGTAAGTAATCACCTACATTATATCAGGTAAGTTAATCAGGTAAGTTACTGGACGTAAGTAATGAGGATGGACACAATAATTGTACACTCATTCCTTCTAGTGTTTCCCCTACTTAGGAAAAAGAACATGGGGCGCCTACCACTTCTTGCCACTACATGTATTTGGCTGTGTCCTCCTGCCCGTGTATCTATCGTAAGTGTCAGCCCTTTTTCTGGCCGAATTTTAAAATCACATCATATCATGTTGACACCTCTCATCAGTCTCTGCATATTATTGTCTTACTCGACACTCCAAATCCCAACTGCATATAATTGTCTTACTCCACACTCCAAATCCCAAAACTAATACACACCATGTGACGTGCCATTGTTAGCCAGGTTTTTTTTAAAAAAATCCAGGCTATTGGATTGGCGAAAGCCGGGCGGGCGGGCGGCGGGCGGGCGGCGTCCACAATCAATGTTAAGTTTTCGTGTTTGAGTCCATTTCTTTGTTACTGTACCACCTAGGACCACCAAACTTTCACAGCTTCATAATCAGGGGTGCCCACCATATCACTATCCAACATGTTACTTTTTAGCTAGGTTTTTTGAAAAAAAATCCAGGCTATTGGATTGGCGAAAGCCGGGCGGGCGGGTGGCGGGCGGCGGCGGCGGGCGGCGGGCGGCGTCCACAATCAATGTTAAGTTTTCGTGTTTGAGTCCATTTCTTTGTTACTGTACCACCTAGGACCACCAAACTTTCACAACTTCATAATCAAAGGGTGCCCACCACATATCACTATCCAACATGTTACTTTTTTTTTAACTTCACCCATTTTTTTCCGCGTAGTCGACTTAGCCATTTTCAATGTTAAGTTTTCGTGTTTGAGTCCATTTCTTTGTTACTGTACCACCTAGGACCACAAACTTTCACAGCTTCATAATCAAGGTGGGTGCCCACCACATATCACTATCCAACATGTTACTTTTTTTTAACTTGACCCATTTTTTCCGCGTAGTCGACTTAGCCATTTTCAATGTTAAGTTTTCGCGTTTACAATGTTAATTTTCGTGTTTAAGTCCATTTCTTTGGTACTGTACCACCTAGGACCACCAAACTTTCACTGCTTCATAACAAGGGGTGCCCACACTATCACTATCCAACATGTTTACTTTTTTTTAACTTCACCCATTTTTTCCGCGCAGTCGACTTAGCCATTTTCAATGTTAAGTTTTCGCGTTTACAATGTTAAGTTTTCGTGTTTAAATCCATTTCTTTGGTACTGTACCACCTACGACCATCAAACTTTCACAGCTTCATAATCAAGGGGTGCCCACCACATATCACTATCCAACATGTTACTTTTTTTTTAATTTCACCCATTTTTTCCGCGCAGTCGACTTAGCCATTTTCAATGTTAAGTTTTCGCGTTTACAATGTTAAGTTTTCGTGTTTAAGTCCATTTCTTTGGTACTGTACCACCTAGGACCACCAAACTTTCACAGCTTCATAACCAAGGGGTGCCTACCACATACAACTATCCAACATGTGACCATTTTGTTATACATCTCTGCAACTGCTTCGCCCATTACCTTGAAACTTCACATTGGTGTTTATCATCGTCCATATTTTCATTCTAACCCCCAACCGTGCGGCCCCTGTGATCACTGTCAAGGTCGAATTACTTCGAATTTATTTGTTAAAGTTTTTTCGTGTACTATATCTCTGCAACTGCTTTACCCATTACCTTGATACTTCACATGGGTGTTTATCATCATTGTCGCACCCGCTTGCGGAAAGCGCGATATCGTCGGCATTTTGGCATACGTCCGTCCGTCCGTCCGTCCGTACGTCCGAGTGTCCGAGTGTCCGGTTAAAGTTTTTTCGTTAAAGTTTTTCCATCTACTATATCTATTTTTTTAGTGTCCATGCCTCGCCCCAAGGCGCGACATGCAGGCCACGGCCATCTAGTCTACAAAAAGTGGGTATAATTACGTTATCCAAGTGTCCATGCTTGGAAAAAACCTGACCTTCGTGGCTTTGCCTCGTTTTTAACTTGACCCATTTTTTCCGCGCAGTCGACTTAGCCATTTTCAATGTTAAGTTTTCGCATTTACAATGTTAAGTTTTCGTGTTTAAGTCCATTTCTTTGGTACTGTACCACCTAGGACCACCAAACTTTCACAGCTTCATGACCCAGGGGTGCCTACCACATACAACTATCCAACATGTGACCATTTTTAGCCAGGTTTTTTGAAAAAAAATCCAGGCTATTGGATTGGCGAAAGCCGGGCGGGCGGGGGGCGGGCGGCGGGCGGCGGGCGGCGGGCGGCGTCCACAATCAATGTTAAGTTTTCGTGTTTGAGTCCATTTCTTTGTTACTGTACCACCTAGGACCACCAAACTTTCACAACTTCATAATCAAAGGGTGCCCACCACATATCACTATCCAACATGTTACTTTTTTTTTTAACTTGACCCATTTTTTCCGCGTAGTCGACTAGCCATTTTCAATGTTAAGTTTTCGTGTTTGAGTCCATTTCTTTGTTACTTTACCACCTAGGACCACCAAACTTTCACAGCTTCATAACCAAGGGTGCCTACCACATACAACTATCCAACATGTGACCATTTTTTTACCTTCACCTATTATTTCTACGTAATTGACTTACCCATTTTCAATGTTTAACTTTTTAACGTACGTCTGGTTAAAGTTTTTTGGTTAAAACTTTTTTGTTGTACTATATCTCTGCAACTGCTTCGCCCATTACCTTGAAACTTCATGGGTGTTTGATCATCATCCATACATTCTAACCCCCAACCGTGCGTTGCGCCCCTGTGCCCAATGTCAAGGTCAAATTACTTTGAATTTTTTTGTTAAAGTTTTTTCAGATTTGTTAAAATGGAGGTCATCGCTAATCCAAGATGGCCGCCGTCTAAAAATAGCATAAATTCTTAAAAAAAATTTAACGTACGTCTGGTTAAATTTTTTGGTTAAAATTTTTTCGTTATACATCTCTGCAACTGCTTCGCCCATTACCTTGAAACTTCACATTGGTGTTTATCATCGTCCATATTTTCATTCTAACCCCCCCCCCAACCGTGCGGCCCCTGTGATCACTGTCAAGGTCGAATTACTTCGAATTTATTTGTTAAAGTTTTTTCGTGTACTATATCTCTGCAACTGCTTTACCCATTACCTTGATACTTCACATGGGTGTTTATCATCATTGTCGCACCCGCTTGCGGAAGCGCGATATCGTCGCATTTTGGCATACGTCCGTACCGTCCGTCCGTCCGTCCGTCCGTCCGTACGTCCGTCCGTACGTCCGAACCGTACGTCCGAGTGTCCGAGTTTCCCCCCCCGGTTAAAGTTTTTTCGTTAAAGTTTTTCCATCTACTATATCTATTTTTTTAGTGTCCATGCCTCGCCCCAAGGCGCGACATGCAGGCCACGGCCATCTAGTCTACAAAAAGTGGGTATAATTACGTTATCCAAGTGTCCATGCTTGGAAAAAACCTGACCTTCGTGGCTTTGCCTCGTTTTTAACTTGACCCATTTTTTCCGCGCAGTCGACTTAGCCATTTTCAATGTTAAGTTTTCGCATTTACAATGTTAAGTTTTCGTGTTTAAGTCCATTTCTTTGGTACTGTACCACCTAGGACCACCAAACTTTCACAGCTTCATGACCCAGGGGTGCCTACCACATACAACTATCCAACATGTGACCATTTTTAGCCAGGTTTTTTGAAAAAAAATCCAGGCTAATTGATTGGCGAAAGCCGGGCGGGCGGGCGGCGGGCGGGCGGGCGGCGCGCGGGCGGCGGGCGGCGTCCACAATCAATGTTAAGTTTTTCGTGTTTTGAGTCCATTTCTTTGTTACTGTACCACCTAGGACCACCAAACTTTCACAACTTCATAATCAAAGGGTGCCCACCACATATCACTATCCAACATGTTACTTTTTTTTTAATTAACTTGACCCATTTTTTCCGCGTAGTCGACTTAGCCATTTTCAATGTTAAGTTTTTGTTTTTCGTGTTTGAGTCCATTTCTTTGTTACTTTTACCACCTAGGACCACCAAACTTTCACAGCTTCATAATCAAAGGGTGCACCACATATCACTATCCAAACATGTTACTTTTTTTTTTAACTTGACCCATTTTTCCGCGTAGTCGACTTAGCCATTTTCAATGTTAAAGTTTTCGCGTTTACAATGTTAAGTTTTCGTGTTTTTAAGTCCATTTCTTTGGTACTGTACCACCTAGGACCACCAAACTTTCACAGCTTCATAATCAAGGGGTGCCCACCACATATCACTATCCAACATGTTACTTTTTAGCCAGGTTTTTTTGAAAAAAAATCCAGGCTATTGGATTGGCGAAAGCCGGCGGCGCGGCGCGGCGGCGGGTGGGTGGGCGGTGGGCGCGGCGCGGCGGCGGCGGGCGGCGGGCGGCGGGCGGCGTCCACAATCAATGTTAAGTTTTCGTGTTTGAGTCCATTTCTTTGTTACTGTACCACCTAGGACCACCAAACTTTCACAACTTCATAATCAAAGGGTGCCCACCACATATCACTATCCAACATGCTACTCTTTTTTTTTAACTTGACCCATTTTTTCCGCGTAGTCGACTTAGCCATTTTCAATGTTAAGTTTTCGTGTTTGAGTCCATTTCTTTGTTACTGTACCACCTAGGACCACCAAACTTTCACAGCTTCATAATCAAAGGGTGCCCACCACATATTACTATCCAACATTTTACTTTTTTTTTATTTTTTTTTAACTTGACCCATTTTTTCCGCGTAGTCGACTTAGCCATTTTCAATGTTAAGTTTTCGCGTTTACAATGTTAAGTTTTCGTGTTTAAGTCCATTTCTTTGGTACTGTACCACCTAGGACCACCAAACTTTCACAGCTTCATAACCCAGGGGTGCCTACCACATACAACTATCCAACATGTGACCATTTTTTTACCTTCACCTATTATTTCTACGTAATTGACTTACCCATTTTCAACGTTAACTTTTTAACGTACGTCTGGTTAAAGTTTTTTTGGTTAAAACTTTTTCGTTGTACTATATCTCTGCAACTGCTTCGCCCATTACCTTGAAACTTCACATGGGTGTTTAACATCATCCATATTCATTAAAAACACTCTATTTTTATCACCCCCAACCATGCGGCCCCTGTGCCAATATCAAGGTCAAATTACTTTGAATTTTTTTGTTAAAGTTTTTTCGTGTACTATATCTGTGCAACTGCTTCACCCATTACCTTGATACTTCACATGGGTGTTTATCATCATTGTCGCACCCGCTTGCGGAAAGCACGATATCGTCGGCATTTTGGAATACGTCCGTCCTTCCGTCCGTGTCTGGTTAAAGTTTTTTCGTTAAAGTTTTTCCATCTACTGTATCTATTTTTTTAGTGTCCATGCCTCGCAGGCGCGACATGCAGGCCACGGCCATCTAGTCTACAAAAAGTGGGTATAATTATGTTATCCAAGTGTCTATGCTTGGAAAAAACCTGGCCTTCGTGGCTTTGCCTCGTTTCTTGTTTTTAACTTCACCCATTTTTTCCGCGCAGTCGACTTAGCCATTTTCAATGTTAAGTTTTCGCGTTTACAATGTTAAGTTTTCGTGTTTAAGTCCATTTCTTTGGTACTGTACCACCTACGACCATCAAACTTTCACAGCTTCATAATCAAGGGGTGCCCACCACATATCACTATCCACATCTTACTTTTTTAGCCAGGTTTTTTGAAAAAAAATCCAGGCTATTGGATTGGCGAAAGCCGGGCGGGCGGGGCGGGCGCGGGCGGCGGGCGGCGTCCACAATCAATGTTAAGTTTCGTGTTTGAGTCCATATTTCTTTGTTTACTGTACCACCTAGGACCACCAAACTTTCACAGCTTCATAATCAAGGGGTGCCCACACATATTACTATCCAACATGTTACTTTTTTTTTAACTTGACCCATTTTTTCCGCGTAGTCGACTTAGCCATTTTCAATGTTAAGTTTTCGCGTTTACAATGTTAAGTTTTCGTGTTTAAGTCCATTTCTTTCGTACTGTACCACCTAGGACCACCAAACTTTCACAGCTTCATAATCAAGGGGTACCCACCACATATCACTATCCAACATGTTACTTTTTTTTTTAAAACTTCACCCATTTTTTCCGCGCAGTCGACTTAGCCATTTTCAATGTTAAGTTTTCGCGTTTACAATGTTAAGTTTTCGTGTTTAAGTCCATTTCTTTGGTACTGTACCACTAGGACCACCAAAACTTTCACAGCTTCATAACCAAGGGGTGCCTACCACATACAACTATCCAACATGTGACCATTTTTTTACCTTCACCTATTATTTCTACGTAATTGACTTAGCCATTTTCAACGTTAACTTTTTAACGTATGTCTGGTTAAAGTTTTTTGGTTAAAACTTTTTCGTTATACTATATCTCTGCAACTGCTTCGCCCATTACCTTGAAACTTCACATGGTGTTTATCATCATCCATATTTTCATTCTAACCCCCAACCGTGCGGCCCCTGTGCCCAATGTCAAGGTCAAATTACTTTGAATTTTTTTGTTAAAGTTTTTTTGTGTACTATATCTCTGCAACTGCTTCACCCAATACCTTGATACTTCACATGGGTGTTTATCATTCATTGTCGCACCTGCGTGGGCGGAAAGCGCGGTCCTGTGCCCAATGTCAAGGTCAAATTACTTTGATTTTTTTTTTTTAAAGTTTTTTTGTGTACTATAATCTCTGCAACTTGCTTTACCCAATACCTTGATACTTCACATGGGTGTTTATCATCATTGTCGCACCTGCTTGCGGAAAGCGCGATCCTGTGCCCAATGTCAAGTTCAAATTACTTTGAATTTTTTGTTAAAGTTTTTTCGTGTACTATATCTCTGCAACTGCTTCACCCAATACCTTGATACTTCACATGGGTGTTTATCATCATTGTCACACCTGCTTGCGGAAAGCGCGATATCGTCGGCATTTTGGCATACGTCCGTCCGTTCGTCTGTGTGTCCGGTTAAATTTTTTTGGTTAAAGTTTTTCCATCGACTATATCTATTTTTTTAGTGTCCATGCCTCGCCCCAAGGCGCGACATGCAGGCCACGGCCATCTAGTCTACAAAAAGTGGGTATAATTATGTTATCCAAGTGTCTATGCTTGGAAAAAACCTGGCCTTCGTGGCTTTGCCTCGTTTCTTGTTAGCCAGGTTTTTTGAAAAAAAATCCAGGCTATTGGATTGGCGAAAGCCGGGCGGGCGCGGCGGGCGGGCGGCGCGGGCGGCGGCGGGGCGCGGCAGGCGGCGGGCGGCGTCCACAATCAATGTTAAGTTTTCGTGTTTGAGTCCATTTCTTTGTTACTGTACCACCTAGGACCACCAAACTTTCACAACTTCATAATCAAAGGGTGCCCACCACATATCACTATCCAACATGTTACTTTTTTTTTGACTTGACCCATTTTTTCCGCGTAGTCGACTTAGCCATTTTCAATGTTAAGTTTTCGTGTTTGAGTCCATTTCTTTGTTACTTTACCACCTGGGACCACCAAACTTTCACAGCTTCATAATCAAAGGGTGCCCACCACATATCACTATCCAACATGTTACTTTTTTTTAACTTGACCCATTTTTTCCGCGTAGTCGACTTAGCCATTTTCAATGTTAAGTTTTCGCGTTTACAATGTTAAGTTTTCGTGTTTAAGTCCATTTCTTTGGTACTGTACCACCTAGGACCACCAAACTTTCACAGCTTCATAATCAAGGGGTGCCCACCACATATCACTATCCAACATGTTGCTTTTTTTTTAACTTCACCCATTTTTTCCGCGCAGTCGACTTAGCCATTTTCAATGTTAAGTTTTCGCGTTTACAATGTTAAGTTTTCGTGTTTTTATCCATTTCTTTGGTACTGTACCACCTAGGACCACCAAACTTTCACAGCTTCATAATCAAGGGGTGCCCACCACATATCACTATCCAACATGTTACTTTTTTTTTAATTTCACCCATTTTTTCCACGCAGTCGACTTAGCCATTTTCAATGTTAAGTTTTTGCGTTTACAATGTTAAGTTTTCCACCAAACTTTCACAGCTTCATAACCAAGGGGTGCCTACCACATACAACTATCCAACATGTGACCATGTTTTTACCTTCACCTATTATTTCTACGTAATTGACTTACCCATTTTCAACGTTAACTTTTTAACGTACGTCTGGTTAAAGTTTTTTGGTTAAAACTTTTTTGTTAGTACTATATCTCTGCAACTGCTTCGCCCATTACCTTGAAACTTCACATGGGTGTTTATCATCATCCATATTTTCATTCTAACCCCCAACCGTGCGGCCCCTGTGCCCAATGTCAAGGTCAAATTACTTTGAATTTTTTTGTTAAAGTTTTTTCAGATTTGTTAAAATGGAGGTCATTGCTAATCCAAGATGGCCGCCATCTAAAAATAGCATAAATTCTTAAAAAAATTTAACGTACGTCTGGTTAAATTTTTGGGTTAAAACTTTTTCGTTATACATCTCTGCAACTGCTTCGCCCATTACCTTGAAACTTCACATTGGTGTTTATCATCGTCCATATTTTCATTCTAACCCCCAACCGTGCGGCCCCTGTGATCACTGTCAAGGTCGAATTACTTTGAATTTATTTGTTAAAGTTTTTGTGTACTATTTCTCTGCAACTGCTTCACCCTTTACCTTGATACTTCACATGGGTGTTTATCATCATTGTCGCACCCGCTTGCGGAAAGCGCGATATCGTCGGCATTTTGGCATATGTCCGTCCGTCCGTCCGTCCGTCCGTCCGTCCGTACGTCCGAGTGTCCGAGTGTCCGGTTAAAGTTTTTTCGTTAAAGTTTTTCCATCTGCTATATCTATTTTTTTAGTGTCCATGCCTCGCCCCAAGGCGCGACATGCAGGCCACGGCCATCTAGTCTACAAAAAGTGGGTATAATTACGTTATCCAAGTGTCCATGCTTGGAAAAAACCTGGCCTTCGTGGCTTTGCCTCGTTTCTTGTTTTTAACTTGACCCATTTTTTCCGCGCAGACGACTTAGACATTTACAATGTTACGTTTTCGTGTTTAAGTCCATTTCTTTGGTACTGTACCACCTAGGACCACCAAACTTTCACAGCTTCGTAACCAAGGGGTGCCTACCACATACAACTATCCAACATGTGACCATTTTTTTTACCTTCACCTATTATTTCTACGTAATTGACTTAGCCATTTTCAACGTTACGTAATTGACTTAGCCATTTTCAACGTTAACTTTTTAACGTACGTCCGGTTAAATTTTTTGGTTAAAACTTTTTTGTTATACTATATCTCTGCAACTGCTTCGCCCATTACCTTGAAACTTCACATGGGTGTTTATCATCGTCCATATTTTCATTCTAGCCCCCAACCGTGAGGCCCCTGTGCGCAATGTCAAGGTCAAATTACTTTGAATTCATTTGTTAATTTTTTTTTGTGTACTATATCTCTGCAACTGCTTCACCCATTTTACCTTGATACTTCACATGGGTGTTTATCATCATTGTTGCACCCGCTTGCAGAAAGCGCGATATCGTCGGCAATTTGGCATACGTCCGTCCGTCCGTCCGTCCGTCCGTCCGTCCGTCCGTGTGTCCGGTTAAAGTTTTTTCGTTAAAGTTTTTCCATCTACTATATCTATTTTTTTAGTGTCCATGCCTCGCCCCAAAGCGCGACATGCAGGCCATGGCCATCTAGTCTACAAAAAGTGGGTATAATTATGTTATCCAAGTGTCCATGCTTGGAAAAAACCTGGCCTTCGTGGCTTTGCCTCGTTTCTTGTTTTATAAATTGATCTGATGTGTGAAGACTTCCATCAGTCTGTTAGCATGTCCGGCTGTCGATCCATACTTATTTTTATCATTGTTTAATTGTAAGCATGATTCATAAACGTATTTAATTACAGGAGAAAGAATTGTTCCTATTTGTCTAAAAAATATCACATGTAAAGAATGAACAAAATAAATATGGCTTCCAATATTACAACCTGGAATGTGGGAGTCGAGGTTTAATTGGAAGCCTGGTTACCATTATCCTTCAGAAATGTATTTTAATTGCAGTAGAAAGAGAGAATCGTGTCGTCAATATCCGACTCCCCAAAGCCCCCGCCGGCCCGAGTGACCTTGACCTTCCCGGTGATCAACAACTGCCGCTGTGCTGTGTTTGCCTCGTGTGGAGCCGGGAAAGCCGACATAGTCCAGGTAACCTTGGTAATAAATTATCAATAATAGTCTTACCCTTATAGAATAACAAATGTTAACCCATTCAACCCTACAGACCAGAAAGACATATTTGCCTCGTGTGGAGCCGGCAAAGCCAACATAGTCCAGGTAACATTGACAACAAATTATCGATAATACGTTTACCCTTATAGAATAACAAATGCAGGGGTCGGAATTTCTTACGGTGTCCTGTTAGGGCCACATTACATTCTCGCGTTCTCGCTCTCTCGACTTATACACGAGATTGCGAGGAGGCGATATCGCGAGAACGCGAGGCGAGAACGCGAGGCGTTTTGTTTTGCGCATGCGTGTCTGCAACTGTCATTCACAAGAGAAGATGGCTGACCATTAATACGAATTCATGATTAAATAGTTAATTAAGTTTAATGGGCATAACACTGTCAAATTTGTGATAATTTTATATTTTACAAAACTAAGGTCTCACAGGACAGTGGGCGGCTAGCTTTAAAAAGGGGGTGGACGATTTTTGTCCCGCCTGCTTTAGCAGAAGCGGGACATAGGTATAGCTTTTCCGTCGTCGTCGGCGGCGTCGTCGTCAGCGGCGTCGTCGTCAGTTTCCAGAAAACTATAACACCTACGACCTCCATACTTGGTATACATCAACACTGTGGTGTAACCATCTCACACAGAGGGAGTGCGTGTGACCTTGACCTAGTTTTCATGGTTGATTGACCTACTTTTCACATGCATTCAACGTTAAGTTTTTGCGTTTAGCTCTGTTTCTAAAACTTAACGCTCAGGTTAATTCATTGTAACTTCTGTTTCCCTCAATGGAATGCTTTAATATTCCATACATGCATTTGTAACAACATCCCGCATCATTCTCCAGAAAGCCCATGGTACCCGCTAATCCCAAAGGTCAAGGTCGCTGACTTATAGAAACTTCTGTGTTTGCAAAAGTTAATGCTCAGTTTTAATGCTTTAATTTTTCCATACATACATTTGTAACAACATCCCATCATTCTACAGAAACATGCGGTACCCCAAAGGTCAAGGTACAGAAAGGTTTGCCCGGTAACCCCAAAGGTCAAGGTCACTGACTTACAAATGTCCGTGTTTGGAAAAGTTAACGCTCAATTTATGTATGCTTTAATATTCCATACATGCATTTGTAACAACATCCCGCATCATTCTACAGAAAGCCCATGGTGCCCGCAAACCGCAAAGGTCAAGGTCACTGACTTCGAAATTTCCGTGTTTGGAAAAGTTAACGCTCAGTTTATGCTTTAATATTCCATACATGCATTTGTAACAACATCCCTTATCATTCTACAGAAAGCCCATGATGCCCTCTAACGCCAAAGGTCAAGGTCACTGACTTAGAGAAATTTTCGTGTTTGGAAAAGTTAACGCTCAGTTTATGCTTTAATATTCCATACATGCATTTGTAACAAAATCCTGAATCATTCTACAGAAAGCCCATGATGCCCTCTAATGCCAAAGGTCAAGGTCACTGACTTAGAGAAATGTTCGTGTTTGGAAAAGTTAACGCTCAGTTTATGATTTAATATTCCATACATGCATTTGTAACAACATCCCGCATCATTCTACAGAAAGACCATGGTGCCCGCTAACCCCAAAGGTCAAGGTCACTGACTTAGAAATTTCCGTCTTTGCAAAAGTTAATGCTCAGTTTATGCTTTAATATTCCATACATGCATTTGTAACAACATCCCGCATCATTCTACAGAAATCCCATGGTGGCTGCTAACCCCAAAGGTCAAGGTCACTGAATGCTCAGTTTATGCTTTAATATTCCATACATGCTTTTGTAACAACATCCCGCATCATTCTACAGAAAGCCCATGGTGCCTGCAAACCCCAAAGGTCAAGGTCGCTGACTTAGAAATTTCCGTGTTTGCAAAAGTTAACGCTCAGTTTATGTTTTAATATGCCATATATGCATTTGTAACAACATCCCGCATCATTCTACAGAAAGCCCATGGTGCCGCTAACCCCAAAGGTCAAGGTCATGGAATTAGAAATTTCATGTTTGGAAAAGTCAACGCTCAGTTTAGCTTTAATATTCGATATGCCTTTGTAACAATCCCGCATCATTCTACGGAAAGGCCAATGGTGCCGCTAACAAAGGTCAAGGTCATGACTTGCAAATTATTGCTAGTTTTATGCTTTAATATTGCATACTGCATTTGTAACAACATCCCGCATCATTCTACAGAAAGCTCATGTTGCTCTACTCAGCCCCAGGATTGATTACGCTCATATATATTCTACTATCAAATTCCCGCGCGAGGCTAGTTCTCATAGCTAGTGGAGCTGCTTCCGTAGACTATACTTTGCTACCGACCGTGTAAGTTACACCAGTGTGTCTAGAAAAATAGGTTTATGAATATTTCTTGACTTTGGGAGGCTTGATTAGGTGTATTTTTTAGAGTATTTCATAATTTTACGAAACTGAATGTTAGCTCCGGTTGATTTTGAAATCTTGGAAAATCGTGCATGCTATGCTGTCTCGCCGGTACGGTTTCGCTTCAGAATTTATGGTATTTTTCGGGCATTTGTAGCGAAAATTTGAGGTGGTTATGACCCCGCTTTGGAATCATTTTTAGCCAGGTTTTTTGAAAAAAAATCCAGGCTATTGGATTGGCGAAAGCCGGGCGGGCGGCGGGCGGGCGGCGGGCGGCGTCCACAATCAATGTTAAGTTTTCGTGTTTGAGTCCATTCTTTGGTACTGTACCACCTAGGACCACCAAACTTTCACAGCTTCATAATCAAGGGGTACCCACCACATATCACTATCCAACATGTTACCTTTTTTTTTAACTTCACCCATTTTTTCCGCGCAGTCGACTTAGCCATTTTCAATGTTAAGTTTTCGCGTTTACAATGTTAAGTTTTCGTGTTTAAGTCCATTTCTTTGGTACTGTACCACCTAGGACCACCAAACTTTCACAGCTTCATAACCATGGGGTGCCTACCACATACAACTATCCAACATGTGACCATTTTTTTACCTTCACCTATTATTTCTACGTAATTGACTTAGCCATTTTCAACGTTAACTTTTTAACGTACGTTTAGTTAAAGTTTTTTGGTTTTAAAACTTTTTCGTTATACTATATCTCTGCAACTGCTTCGCCCATTACCTTGAAACTTCACATGGGTGTTTATCATCATCCATATTTTCATTCTAACCCCCCCAACCGTGCGGCCCCTGTGCCCAATGTCAAGGTCAAATTACTTTGAATTTTTTTGTTAAAGTTTTTTCGTGTACTATATCTCTGCAACTGCTTCACCCAATACCTTGATACTTCACATGGGTGTTTATCATCATTGTCGCACCTGCTTGCGGAAAGCGCGATCCTGTGCCCAATGTCAAGGTCAAATTACTTTGAATTTTTTTGTTAAAAAAGTTTTTTTCCTGTACTATATCTCTGCAACTGCTTCACCCAATACTTGATACTTCACATGGGTGTTTATCATCATTGTCCCACCTGCTTGCGGAAAGCGCGATCCTGTGCCCAATGTCAAGGTCAAATTACTTTGAATTTTTTGTTAAAGTTTTTTCGTGTACTATATCTCTGCAACTGCTTCACCCAATACCTACCTTGATACTTCACATGGGTGTTTATCATCATTGTCGCACCTGCTTGCGGAAAGCGCGATCCTGTGCCCTATGTCAAGTTCAAATTACTTTGAATTTTTTTGTTAAAGTTTTTTCGTGTACTATATCTCTGCAACTGCTTCACCCAATACCTTGATACTTCACATGGGTGTTTATCATCATTGTCGCACCTGCTTGCAGAAAGCGCGATCCTGTGCCCTATGTCAAGTTCAAAATTACTTTGAATTTTTTTGTTAAAGTTTTTTCGTGTACTATATCTCTGCAACTGCTTCACAACCCAATACCTTGATACTTCACATGGGTGTTTATCATCATTGTCACACCTGCTTGCGGAAAGCGTGATATCGTCGGCATTTTGGAATACGTCCGTCCGTTCGTCCGTGTGTCCGGTTAAAGTTTTTTGGTTAAAGTTATTCCATCTACTATATCTATTTTTTTAGTGTCCATGCCTCGCCCCAAGGCACGACATGCAGGCCACGGCCATCTAGTCTACAAAAAGTGGGTATAATTATGTTATCCAAGTGTCTATGCTTGGAAAAAACCTGGCCTTCGTGGCTTTGCCTCGTTTCTTGTTAGGAAATGGTGTGGTGTTACAAGTGATAGAACAAGACATAGCAAAGTATCTGTGCCTCATATTTTCATGAGAACAATTCAGTCGTGTTGAAATTTCTGGCCAAAAATAGGTAGGTGGGGTAACTTTGTGAAAAATTAATTGTATCCCCCAGACTCCGTCGGGGGATACATGTACTATGGATTTGACAGCGCGCCGCGTCCGCCGCAGACACTTCTTGTCCGGAGCATAACTCCACCACCCTTTGGAATATTTTCATGAAACTTCACACATGCATAGACCACGACCCGAAGGTGTGTCGCGCACAAGAATGACAACTCTTGCATAGCTAATTTTTTAGTTATCTCCCTTTTTTGTTTCGCGCACTGATTGACCATAACTCGACCACCCTTTGGAATATTTTTATGAAACTTAACACATTCAATTAGACCACGAACCGAAGGTGTGTCGTGCACAAGAATGACAACTCTTGCATAGCTAATTTTTTAGTTATCTCCCTTTTTTGTTTTCGCGCACTGATTTCCTGTCCGGAGCATAACTCGACCACCCTTTGGAATATTTTCATGACACTTCACACATGCATAGACCACGACCCGGAGGTGTGTCGCGCACAAGAATGACAACTCTTGCGTAGCTAATTTTTTAGTTATCTCCCTTTTTTGTTTCTCGCACTTTACAAACTGGACAATAATGCATGAAGACCCGTTTTCTCGTCTGCTCTGTACACCTTTTCTTGTGTGCTCTGTACACCTTACCTGTAGAGAGAACAATAGAGACTGGGAGAACCATGTGCTAGCATGGGCTAGCATGTGCAAATGTCCAGTGCTTGACCACTGTTGACCACAGGTAATTTATACAGGTAAACTGCTACATTGCATATTACATTTCCGTAAACTGTGTTGACAATATTGTGGCATTATGTGGACATGTGCAGATATATGTAGATAAACATAGGACTATTAATTAAACTTTTTTTTTCCATTTTTTTTTTTTCATTTTTTTGTTTTTCATTTTTTTTTCCAAAATTATTTTTCAAATTATTTTTCAATTTTTGTTCTAGTAGCATAATGGTCGTTAAGTGCATATATACAAGTCTAAATTCACCTGGTGCATAGTGCTAGCATGTGCAACTGACCACTGACCAACTTACAGGTAATTTATACAGGTAAATGATTATATTACATTTTTCGTAAACTGTGTTGTAAAAATATTGTGGCAAGCTTTATGTGGGACCTGTGTATACTATGAAATGTATTTAGTAAATATAGGGACTATTAAAAAATACATTCTGGGCTTCCAGTAGGGTGCATTATTCTTTTATTTTTTTTAAAATTTTAATTCTTTTTTTTTTCCATTTTTTTTTTTAACATTCTTTTTTCCAATTTTTTAACTGACCACCTAACTTATTACAGGTAAATTTTATACAGGTACATTATTTCACATTTTTCCATTAAACTGTGTTGACAATATTTTTTGTGGGCTGCTATGTGGACCTGTGCAAAGATTTATATGTAAGATAAATATAGGACTATTAACAAAAAATTTGGGCTGGGCCTCCAGTTGCGGTGGCATTGTTATTATTATTTTTTTTTTTTTGTTTATTATTACATTTCTTCCGTAAACTGTGTTTGAAAAAATATGTGGGACCTTTGTGGCAATATAATTGTAGATAAATATAGGACTCTATTAAAAATAAAAAACATTTCTGGGCTCCAGTAGCAAGCATTATTATTTTTTAAGTTTTAAACTTTTTTTTTCCATTTTTTTTTTTTCATTTTTTTTTTTTCAAATTTCTTTTTCAATTTTTTTTGTCTAGTAGCATAAGGTCGTATGTGCTATATAACAGACTGTTAATTCATAAACATTAAAAAAAAGAATTATTGACTAGTGAGCCATTAGAAATGTAATCTTGATATTCTATGGTTCACTAGTCAATTAATTGTATAATAATTATGTTCGGGTGCCACGTGAAAATTGCTTTCGGGGCCCTAGGTTCGAGGTCAAGGCGGGGAACAAGGCCGAGGCAATCTGATTTCCAACGGAATTCCTTGTTTTACTTATCTTCCCCCCCCTTTTGTTTTGGTTTTCGCTTCTGATTTTGTATCCAGGAGCATAACTCGGAACACCCTTTGGAATATTTTTTATGCCTCACCCACGATAGTGGATGGGGGTGGCAATTTTAGTGTTATCCCTTGTCCGTTCCGCTCACCACGGAATGGGTAACTTGTTGTAAGCGTTACTGGGGATCTTAATTGGGTAGGATTGGGATAGGGTTGGGTTGGTGTACTTCTTGTTGGGTATTTTTATACAGTAAAAACCCAAAACAAGTATTCATTTCGTAGGAAACGTGCGTCCCGTCCTCCGGTCCGTCCGTCCGTCCGTCACAAAAACTTTAAACTCTCGGGTAAATGTCTTCATTCAATTTCTTCATCCTTGTGTCGGACCGATTCTGCTTCATTTTTCTTTCATTACACATTGATCTGATGGTTCATACCCGGCCCCGTTCGTACCTGCCCCCGCCCAATGCCCAGGGTTCAAGGTCCACATAACTTGGTGCTTCAAAAATAATTTAGCGCTCGGGTTGAATTTATCCTTATAATTTCTTTTTGTTTTCTTCTCACGGTTATGCTTTCATATTTCATTACACATTGCTCTAAGGATGGTCCTCTACCTCCTTGTGCCAAATCAACGTTCGTCCTGGTCCCCGCCAAATATCCCAGGGTTCAATGGTCACATACTTGGGGTTGCTTCAAAAAATAACTTTTAAACGCTCAAGGTAAATATCTTATTAATATTTTCTTTTCCATTCACGGATCAAATCATTCATTTTAATATACAATGTTGCTCTAATGGTCCTCTAACCGCCCCTGTTGCCAAAATCCACATTCGTCCTGCCCCCGACCAAAGCCCAGGGTTTCAATGGTCACATACTTAGTGCTTCAAAAATACTTTAACCGCTCGGGTAAATATCTTTATAATTTTCTGTTTTCGTTTAATGGAATTCCATCTTCATATTTCATTTATACGCATTCTGCTCTAATGGTTCCGTCTACCGGCCCTGTGCCAAATCCACATTTCGTCCTGCCCCGCCAATCCCAAGGGTCAAGGGTCTCTTAACTTGCGTTCAGGTGCTTCAAAAATAAACTTTAATGCTCAGGTAAAATTTTTTTTTAATTTTTTCTTTTAATTTTTTCTTTCCATTCATCGGATCAACTTCCATTATTTCATATATGCGGTTGCTCTAATGGTCCTCTAACCGCCATGTGCCAAATCCACGTTTCGTCCCGGCCCCCGCCCAAGCCCAGGGTTTAACTATCACATACTTAGTGGCTTCAAAAACTTTAATGCTCAGGTGTAAATATCTTATAAATTTTCTGTTTTCTTTCACCAGGATCAGCTTCTTTTTCATTGTCATATTGCATTGCTCTAATGGTCCTCCTTCTACTGCCCTGTTGCCAAAATCAACGTTTGTTACCTGCCCCCGCCAAGCCCCGAGGGTTCTGGTCTCATTACTTGGTGCTTCAAAAACTTTAACGGCTCAGGTAAAAGAAAATTTTGAACTTGGAATTTGGCCTCATTTATTTTATCAAAGCGATTATGTGGGACATCCGTGTTCTGTTATGAACACATTTTTCTAGTTTATTTAAACTTCACTCATTGCATAGAAGACGGACCCAAAGGGTGTGTCGCACGTAAGAATGACAAATCTCTTGCGTTCGTTTAATTTATTTCTTAGTTATCTACCCTTTGTTGTTTGTCGTTTGCACTGATTTTGTGTCTGGAGCATAAACTCGAAACCCAACCATTTGGAATATTTTCATGAAACTAACTTCACCACATGCCATTAGGACCATTACCCTAAGGTTTGGTTCCCTTATTGTTGGTCACGCAAGAATGACAACTCTATTTGCATCACTAATTTTTTAGTTATTCCCTTTCCCTTTGTTTTTTCCGTCAACTGATTTTGTTCTCCGGAGCATTAACTCGAATCACCCTTTTTTTCCAAACTACTTGTGTATCTGGGGAGGGGGGATAACATAGCGCTTGTACGACAAGCGGTCCATTTTCTAGTTAAATACAACATCTGATGCGGTTACTGCATTTTTTTTTGTGGTGCGTGCAATTTGTACGTTTCATTTTGCGAGTATTTTTCAATTTACTTGTCGCAAGACGCCTCCTTTAACTGATTAGGTGAGGGGGTGGGAGGCGGTGATTTTTATAAATCCACGCGCCACCCACTCAAGAAAAAGCTGTAAATTTTAATTTTGGCTATTTTCAATCCGTGCCTGTGATGCTTAAAATCTGTTACCTTCCACAGACCTCCGTCGCCATTTCTTTATCTTGTGAATGGACGGTTGCAGACATGCATGGCGCAAAAACGGCATTTCCCTTGCGAAGCATGGCGCATATATTTACCTTCCTACCGCGAGATTGCGAGATCGCGGAGAATGCTTGATGCTTCTTAATTTCCCTCCTTGGCTCGGACCATTTTTTATTTTTCACACTCTGTATCCTTTGTCCACGCAATAAACTCAAGTTATATTCTTCAAAGGATTTGTAAACCAAAATTTCGGGTTATTACTTGTTTTTATCATGGCCAAGACGAAAGAAAGAAGCCTTATTGGTGTTTTTCGATGACTTATCTCCCATTGGCGGGCCTTAATGTTTCTCATCTCTGTAACTCCAAGTTCTAACTTCACCGATCGTAATCAAAATTTGGTCTACATGTTTTATCCACGGCCCAAAGTTGGAATGTCAGCCTATTGATTTTTCAAATACTAATTTCCGATGGGGGGGGAAGGTTAACTTTTATCTCCCCTTGGCGGCCATTTTTAGCTCAACCATGCCCACAAATTTCTGAAGTGCATTTAATGGCATACCCCTGGGTGTCGTCGGGCGGTCGTTCCACAAATTTAACGTTGGGGTAAATTTTCTTCTTTAACTTCTGTTTCCTTTCATGGTTAACCACCTTGATATTTTCATAACATGCAATTCCTCAGATGACCCTCTATCGCTGCTGTAGCAAAATCCACGACTCTCAACCACCCAACCCCTTACCCCATGGTCCAAGGTCAATAAACTAGCACATTGCATAAACTTATTACATTGGAGTAAATGTTGTGTATGTTTCGTTTGATTTACAGGGAATACCTTGCTTATTTTTCATACATGCATTCATCTGAATGATACTCTATCGCTACTATAGCAAAATTCCATGACCCATCCGCTCACCCCAAGGTAAAGGTCAACAAACTTAGCATTTTCATAAAGTTAAACGTTGGGGTTAAATTGTTGTGTTAAACTTCTGTTTATTTAATGGGAACGGTTTGGTTAGTTTCATAACATGCATTCATTCTGATGATTACTCTATTCATGGGGCGTGTAGCAAAATCACAACAACCCACCAACCCAAACCTCCCTCCAACCAAGGTGAAAAGGTTCACCAAAGACTTAGCATTTTCATTAAATAGCTTAACGTTGGGGGTAAAATGTTGTGTTAACTTCTGTTTTATTTACTGGGTAACGTTTGGTATTTCTAATACATGCATTCATCTTGATGATACTTCTATCGTGCAATACTATAGCAAATCCATGGACCCAACCCCACCCCTTTTTTCCCAATGGTCCCAAGGTCAAGATCACAAATCTTAGCATTCATAAACTTAACGTTGGGGTAAATTGTCTTAACATCTGTTTCCTTTGTTGGAACGCCTTGATTATTTCATACATGCGTAATTCATTTGATGGATACTACTTATCGTTGCTCTATGGCAAATTCCATGACCCACACCGCCCAACCACTAATTCCCTGGGTGAAAGGTCACAAACGATTAAACTCACTTTCATAAACTTAATGTTTGGGGGGGGGTTAAATGTCTTATAAAACATCTGTTTTCCTTTCATGGAACGCCTTGATTATTTCATACATGCCATTCCTCAGATTGACCCTTCTTCATGCTGGTAGCTAATCGACAACCCACCAACACCAACCCACCTTACCCAAATCGGTCAATGGTCACAAACGTTAGGCATGTTTCATAAATTTTAAGTTGGGGTAAAATTGTTGTGTAAACTTCTGTTTCGATTACAGGGAACGCTTTGAATTTATTTCATACATGCATTCAATCTGATGATTACTCTATTGTGCTACAGCAAAATCCCACTTATGAACCCCCCCCGCCCCTTTCCCACCCCGTTTCCCCAAGAATCAAACTTCATAAACTTTAACAATGGGAGGTAAATTTGTCTTTTTATAACTTTCTGGTTTCTTTGACAGGGAACCACCTTGATTTTATTTCATACAGGCATTCATTCTGATGAAATACTCTATCGTGTTTATAGCAAATACATTGAACCCACCCCCCTCCCCACCCTTTCCCCAAGGTCCAAGATCACAAATACTTAGCATTTCATAAAACTTAAATCGTTGGGGTAATTAGGGTAAATTTCTTTATAACATTCTGTTTCCTTTTGTTCATGGAACGCCTTGATATTTCATACATGGCATTCATCTGATTGATTACTCTTCTAGTGCATATAGCAAATTCATGGTCCCAACCGCCCACCCCGTTACCCAGGGTCAATTTCACAAACTTAGGCAACATTCATAAAATGTAACGTTTAGTGTTAATTTGTTCTTATAAACATCTGTTTATCTTTTTCATGGTAATCGCCTTGTTGATTTTTTACATGCATTCCTTGCTGATGACCCTTCTATCAAAGCTGTAGGCAAACATCAACATCCACCACCCAAATTCCAATTACCCCAAGGTCAAGGTCACTAAGCTTAGCATTGGTTCATAAACTTAACGTTGGGGGTTGAAAATGTTGTGTAACTTTCTGTTTTTTTTCTTTACAGTGAATCGCTTTGATATTTGCATTAAACATGCATTCAATCTGGATGATCCTCTAATTGTGCTACAGCAAAATTCCATGACCCTCCGCCACCCCTTTCCCCCAAGGGTCAATGTCACAAACCTTAGCACCATTCTCTTACATGGATTCCTTCATCGTGAATAGCTATCATGCTTGTAGTAAAATCAGTAACTTAGTGCAGTTCATAAACTTAATTGTTGGGTTTTAAAATTTTTGGGTTTTGCTTACTTTGGTTTTCAGGGAAGCGCATTGAATTTATTTACATTTACATTCTTAATCGTTGAATATGCTATTATTATGGCTATAAGCAAACCTACGGACCCCACTTTGCACCTCCCTGAACCCCAATGTTCAAGGTCCACCGCTCGCCGCTTAACCCACGGTCAAGTTAATACATGTATAATATTCATGTTTTTTCTTTTTATGCAAAAAACTGTGCCCAAGTTTTGAGTTAAAGGCTTGCCAACAGGCGGAGCTTATCGTTGTCTTCTTCTGAAAAAATACTCTTGTTAATTTTCTCATTTTGTATCTTTTGTTCCACGCAATAATCTCAAGTCGACGCTATGGCTGGTCTCCTACTGCTCTTGTTTAAAAATGTCCGATTGGACTTATCTCCCATTGGCGGGCTTATTTTTAATTTTTGTCCATGTGCAATAACTCAAGTTCTCCCTCTAACGATTCATAACCAAATTCGGCATACATTGTTTTTATCACGGCAAGACGAACAGAAGGCCTATTGATTTTGAAAATTAAATTATCGATTGACTTATTCTCCCCCCATTGGCAAGCTTTTTTAAATTTTTAATTTTCGCCACTCTGGTTCTCTTTGTCCATGCAAATAAACTCAAGTTCTCCTTCACCCGATCTGTAACCAAATTATTTCGTTTATACTATGTTTGTCACGGCGGAGATGAATAGAAGGCCTATTCTGATTTTCAAAAAATTTCGATGATTATTTTCTCACTTGGCGGTCATTTTGATTTTCAGTAAGTTATCTCCCCATGTTGAACTGGCCTTGCTCGATGGGCGTAATATTGTGACCTTCGGAACTTTCTTGTTAAAATTTGGAACTTTCAAACCCCAAAACTAAGTTTCCGATTATACTTTAATACCTACACTTAACTGTTGTTTATTAATGTACATGTACCAGTCTATTTACCAGGTTCTTAGCCCTTTCACCCTATAATGGGACTGGTGATAATGTTAATTTTTCCAACCATGGCAATCATCACCAAAATTATTTTGAGACTAGTCTAATTTATGAAAACAAAGGGTGGGTGTTTCTTGTTCTAAAAATTCGTTTGAAAATTACTTGCCAAAAGAATGTGCAGATTCCATGATGTGCCGGCTCATTCTGGGATCTACCCACTGTTTGCAAACCTCCGCTATGGGTATGTAGGTTGTTTGCAAACCGGTTGTTATCTAACTATTTTCAGTTTGGAGAGGTGTTGGAGGGGGGAATGAAGAGCCAGCCCCACTCCCCGCAGCCCGCGTCCGGCCCACAGATGGTCAGCTCGTTCTGGTTCTGGTCGCGGCGGGCAAGGCAGCTGCCCGGGGCTCAAAGCCACAAGTTGTGATTCAGTGAGAGGCGTGGGAACCCTAGTCGCAGCCAGAGTTCTGTTAGTCAGGTGCAAACACAAGTAAAGGTCAGCTTTCAGGGGACGGAATTGCCATATAATATGACAGTCTGACAAAGGTAGACAAAGTAATCACCCACAAAGTAGAAACAGTAAAGTTCCAACGGCCTCATGGGGGACGGGTTCTATCCAATATAATTATGCGACAGGGTCTCAAAAACACAAGTAACACAAGGCTCCAGGGGATCGGTTATTCCATATAATTTATGCGGACAGGGCTCAAATAAACCAAAAGTAAACAACAAGGCTTCAGGGGACTGGTATCCAATCTAATATGCGACAGGCCTCAAAACCCAAGGTAAACACCAAGGTCTCAGGGGATTGGTTTATCCATTAATAAAATGCGACAGGCTCAAACACAAGTAACACAAGGCTCAGGGGATGGTATCCGTATTAATATGCGACTGGCTTCAAAACCACATGTAACACAAGGCTCCAGGGGATGGTATCCATTATAATATGCGACAATGGGGCTCAAACACAAGTAACCACAAGGATCAGGGGATTTGGGGTGTATCCATTATAAATATGCGACAGGCTTCCAAACACAAGTTAACACAAGGCTCCGGGGAGGGGTTGGTTAATCCCATTATTAATAGTGCGAACAGGCTCAAACCACAATGTAACACAAGGCTCAGGGGATGGTATCCATATAATATGCGGACAGGCTCAAAAAAAAAGTAAACACAAGTAACACAAGGCCGGCCTCAGGGGATGGTATCCATATAATATGTGGACAGGCTCAAACACAAGTAAACACAAGGCTCATGGGGACCGGTATCCATATAATATGCGTCAAGCTCAAAACAACAATGTAACACAAAGGCTCAGGGGATGGTTTTATCCATATAATTATGCGAAACGGCTCAAACACAAGTAAACAACAAGGGCTCAGGGGGATGGTATTCCCATGATAATATGCGGACAGGCTCAAAACCAACAAGTAAACACAAGGCTCAGGGGAGGGACGGTATCCATATAATAATTTGCAGACAGGCTCCAAACACAAGTAACACAAGGCTCAGGGGACAGGGGTTTCAAATCATATAATATGCGGGAACAGGTGTCAAACACAAAGTAAACACAAGGCTCCTGGGGATGGTATCCATTTTAATAATGTGTGACAGGCTCAAAACACAAGTTAAACACCAAGGCTCAGGGGACGGTATCCCATATAATATGCGACCAGGTGCTCTAAACACAAGTAACACAAGGCCTCAGGGGATTTTGGTAGTCCATATAATCTGCGGAAACAAGCTCAAACAACAAGTAACAAACAATGGCTCAGGGGATTGGTATCCCTTAATAATTATGCGACCAAGCTCAAACACAAGTAAACATCCGAGGCTCGGGGGATAGTAATTCGTATTTCATATGCGACAAGCTCAAAAACAACAAGTGAGGCATCCGAGGGCTCACGGGACGGTATCCGTAATTTCATATGCGACAAGCTCAAACACAAGTAAATCATACCGAGGTCTAGGGGACGGTAATGGCATATGACAGCTTTTGATAGCTTGGATTCAATGTTTGTGGAAGTTCCTTCAATTTTTTTTTGTTGGACTTCCATCAATCATACTCGGATGTTATTTTTTTATGTACTCAAGAGTTTTTGTTTATCTCTGGTTTAGACCGGGTTCAAATAATAGTTGCCAATTTATGTCCGTGTGTTTGTTCTGACTGTTCATTCTATCCTCCGACATTGCGTTTAATAAGGTTTTCAGCTACCTACTGAGTGTCTTCAGTTTTTCGTAGGGGTACATCAACTTAGTGTTTACTGATCACTGAGGTTTTTGACAAGACAAGATATTCGTTTGAAGAAAAAGGTTTGTTTATTCCAAATAAAAAAGTACATGTGGTTTGTTTACCATGATTTTTATATCTGTATGTGTTGTTCATTTGTATTTGTGAAAAAATGTTTAAATAAAACTAGAGGAAGACTGTAATAGC
>CM055270.1:109554796-109599820 GCA_029237695.1 Conchocele bisecta | reverse complement strand
TTCCGGTAAGCGTTAGTATAGGAGATAATTTCTCAGGAACAGTAACTCATATTTGTGATAAAGATCCCGCAAAACTTATAGAAAAATTTGTAGAAGATTTGAAAGTCAGGGGAAAAGCTATAAGAGAAGAAGTGTGGTCAAGATATAGGTTTAATACAGAACATTTACGTAAAAACCAAATCGCCAAGATCGAAAAGTGGATAGAGCAAGTACCGGTTATAGGTTTTAACAGCAGTAAGTACGATATAAACTTAATAAAGAAATACCTAGTAGGCGAACTGGCATCAACAACAAAGAAAGTAATGGTCGGAAAACGTGCAAACGCAACAATATTTCTATTTACTCCAGAGTTTAGATTTCTTGATGTAATACTTTATCTAGGACCTGGTGTAAGTTATGATAGTTGGATAAAAGCCTACGAATGCAAAGGACAGAAATCTTTCTTTCCTTATGAGTGGTTCGATTCTCCAGACAAACTGGATTACCCAGGACTACCGGATATAGAGAATTGGTATTCCAAACTATCTGGGAAAATGTTAATAGATGAAACAGAATTAAGTAAATGTCGTAGAATTTTCGAAGAAAATAATATGAAAACTTTCAGAGATTGGTTGAAATATTATAACGATTTAGATGTAGCACCGTTCCTAGAAGCGGTGGAAAAAATGTGTGAATTTTATAAACACAGAGGTGTGGATATTTTCAAAGATGCGTAACACTACCTGGAGTAGCTATACAATATTTATTGAGAGGAACCATTAAAGAACAAAAATCTATACCGGAGGATGCTCTATATGCACCAAAAGAAGAAACATACGAAATGATGAAGGACGCTCTAGTTGGCGGTCCATCAATAGTATTTACACGATATGCAGAAGCTGGTGTTTCAAATATTAGATCTAATTCCACAGGAATTAACAAATCTTGCAAGGCTGTTTTGGGGTACGATGCAAACGCGTTATATTTATCTACGTTAAATAAAGAGGTGCTGTGTGGGAGAGAAACTATACACCATATAGATACCCCACATAATCCTAAATTTATTAAAAATTTTCTTTTGTAAAAGAGTTTTATCTGGAGACTGGTTTGGGTTTGCGGAGGTGGATATAGAAGTTCCACACAACTTAAAAGATAAGTTTTCTGAAATGTCCCCAATATTTATAAACAGAGAAGTAGAGGTTGATGATGTTCCCACACACATGATAAAATATTTGGAAGATACTGGAAGAACTAGAGGAAATGGAAGAAAATTGGTGGGATCTATGACCGCCACTAAAGTATTGCTGTACGCGCCACTGTTGAAATGGTATTTAAAACACGGCCTAGAAATAACTGGAGTTCATCGTGTTATAGATTTTATTAGCGGAAAACCATTTGAATGGTTCGCAAAAGAAGTTACAGCCGCAAGACGAACAGGCGATGTAGAACCAAATAAGAAACCAGTAGCCGACATAATGAAATTATTAGGAAACTCGTGTTGTGGAAAAATGATAGAGGCAACGGAAGAGACATTTAAATACGACATATACACTAAACGAAACCTGTGTTGACAAAGCATTAAGATCTGCATTCTTTGACGATTTGGAAGAGATAGGAGATGCGTACGAAATATCTTCAAGAAAACCCAGGTGTGCGGTAAATAAACCATTCCATTGTGGAATAGAGGTTTATCAACTAGCTAAATTGAGAATGTTGGAATTTTACTACGAATTTCTAGACAAATACGTAAAAAGAGAAGACTTTGAATTAATACAGATGGATACTGATAGTATGTATATAGGAGTTAGTGGAAAAACGATAGAGGAATTGATTAGACCTAACTTACTAGACGAGTTTGAAAAAGAAAAAAAGAAATGGTTGGTTCTTGGATAAATGGAGCGAAAGAGAGCCCGGACTTTTCAAAATGGAATTAGCGGGATAGGGCGATAGCGTTATCTAGTAAGTGTTATTTCGTAGAAAAAATTAATTTCACTAAAGGTAATTTGGAACAAATTAAAATTAATAAAAACTCTGCGAAAGGAATGTCCAAGAGAACTAACAATTTAAATTGGGATAGATATAAACGAGTACTAATTGAAACTACAGAAGATGGAAAACACATTATAGATGTAGCACAAAATATAGGATTTAAAATGAAAGACGGGGTTATGAAAACGTACTGTCAACAAAAATTAGGACTCTCGGCATACTACGATAAAAGACGCGTGTTACCAGATGGAATACATACAGAACATCTCTAAAGAATCTGACGACCCGGGGGTAGCTGGGTGTCAGAAGGCACCATAAGAAGCTCTTCGCGAACAAACGCTCGAGATGGCCCATCATCCAAATAGTAGAGCACGGGCTCATCAGGTTTGGTAATAGATCGATCTAGATGATATACATTGAGAGACCACACGGGATCAGTCGCGCGGCGGCTGCCACCTTCGAGCTCTCCCGGTTGATAGAGGTACCGGACGTCAATATCTGATGGAAGCCGCTGCTCCTCTAAACCAACGGGTCGCCCGCGCGAGACGGCAGAGGGCTTGCTCGTCACCCTTTTAAACTTGATAGCATCTACAGGCTTCTTACCTATCAATCTGGTCACCTCTCCGTTCAGTGCGGAGACCACGGCGGGTAGTCTGGCCACCCACTCGGTCGATCGCGAATGAGGGTCTACAAGTTCTTTAGCGTATTGGTATCCGAACAGTCTCTCAGCCAGGGTTCGATTGAAGCGTTCCACGATCCCCTGGTCCCGGTGGATGTTGACGCGGCCGCGTCTGATAGAAACTTTATGCTTAGACAATAGATGAGAGACCGCGCCCATGAACTCGCGGCCGGGATCGACCTGGAGAAGATTCGGCCATTAGAGAGGACTCCTCTTATATATTCGGGAAAGAGCCTCGGCCACTTCCTTAGACTCTTTAGTGGCCAACGGCTCAGCCCCCTTATAACGACTCGCTACGTCAACGATTGTCATGCGTACTTGTACGTCTTGCGACCGACGCGATCGTGAGGTAGAAAAGGAGAGTCCGCTTGGTGAACTTGGTTCGGCACCGGCACGTCGAATTTCGGGCGCGGAATATTGTGAGGCGCGGGTAAATAGATCTGCCAGATGGCCTGCTTCTTGAGCCATTCCTTGACAGCGTTTTCTGAAACCTTGGTCGCCGCGCGAGGTTCTTGATGGCCGCGAGTCCCTTCCAGTAGCCGCGTGGGCTATAGTATGTATTCTACAGCTTGCGCGTTAGTTTGGTATCAAGTTTGCGCGTGTTCATCGTATGCGAAGTATTCTAATATATCGGACAATCTCCAACATGCCCTCGCCAGTTCGTCCGGTAACTGAGTCGTTAATAATAAACCTTTGTTGGAAGTTTCGCTGCAGCCCCAATCGCGTTTGGGTTGGAACAGGAGAGGGGAATCTAACTCGGAGGAATCTAACATCCGCTTTGCGAAAAGGGTGGCCGCTTTTTCGTCCTCGCGCCACGTCTCGAGACAATCTCGGGCCAGACGAATCATACTCTTTGCACCAGGTAAACGATGTTTTTGGGCAGTGTAGCCTACATCGATCATAGCGTCATAAAGTTCGTCAACTAGCATCGTTCTATATATATATTTATATAAAAAAATGTTTTTTTAATTAATTAATTTAAAATCTCGATTGAATATAGTAGCCAACGAGCCCAACCACACCCAATCCCACGACGATGAACGCGATCTCGCGGTCTTTTTGGGCCTCTGACGGTACATAGAAATCTGAAAGTTGTGGCTCGCGATCCATTGGATCGAGACTTTTGTGCGGATATGCCAGCGCGTACTCGCGGTTGGCTTCTTCAACGTTCTGAAATTTTGGGCGGCGTGATTTTCGCGGCGAAGCTCTTCATCGACCCAGTCCAGATGGGCGCTTCGTTTTTTCGACCACGCTTCCTTTGCGCTATTGAGTTGTTCTACAGCTAAATCATGACGCTTACGCTCCTCATCCACGTTCGAGCTTTTCATTTTAGAGAATATAAAGTTGCTACCGCTGAACGCCAATGCGTTTACAAGCGCACCACCTACTATTACTGCGATTGAAGCCATTTATTTCCATATATTAACTGGTAGAATTCCAGCTTTAACTAGATAATCTCGGGTCCAAACTGCGGCCGCTACATCTAAGGTCGCGAGCCCTACGTCTCTCACAGTAAAGTCCAATTTGGGAGCGGTTCCTCCTAGGGCCATCTTTGATAATCGAGCATACCCGATACTGAAACCCGATATCACCACGGCGTGATAAAGCGCATTCACTAACATTTTACCATCTTGTTCAGCCATTGTTATAATTATTGCATATAAAAGAGGTCGCGATCAATGTTTAAATGGGGCGCATCCAAATTCAACATTGTTGATGATTGGTGTTTCGTAACTTTCTTCTGAACACTGGCTGGTTATTTTTTCGGGTATTTCCACACGCAGAAATTGTTAACATTGTTAACCATTGTTAAGCATTTGTTCAGCATTTGTTCAGCAATTGCTGAGCATTGTTCAGCAATTGCTAAGCATTGTTAAGCATTGCAATAGCTTATTACTTTGTAATTTTCCTAATTTTTTCAAAATTATTAATTAATTGATAACTTTATAAGCAGTTGGTTGATCATTATTTAGCAGAAGCTTGGCGTGCTTAGTTTCGGAAAGCATCTGTCGAACCTCCAGGCGCTCCTCGCGCGTTGGGATAACGTCATTCTCTCGAAGACAGTCATCGAATGAGTCTCGGTCCTTGCAGTGAAAGAGGGCGACCCATTTCGTTTGCTCGCGCAGATCCTTGAGGACGGCGTTGTATTTTTGAGTGGAGATCCATACGCTTTGCCTCGCATGGCGGCCAGAAAATGCGAGCTCGGAGAGCATGTCCTTCTTTTTGGTCATCGCCGCCTTGGCTGAGCAATCATCAATCACGTATAGGGTGGGCTCACCCTGGAATTTTTGGTATAACCACGCAGCCAATCGTGAAGCCTATCACCGGGGTCAATAACGTATACCTCAGGATCGGACCATATCCAAGGTCGCCGCTGATAAGTATCGTTGTGCCGCTCAGTGGGACACACGATCACAATATGACGAAAGGCATCGCGGTAGGAGCCCTCGAACAAGTCTAGGATGAAAACCGTTTTTCCACATCCTGTCTGCCCACATATTATGGCAGAGTGAGCATCTCCAATCGTGAATTGGTATTGATTGTTAATTTTCTTAAAATTAATTAATAAATCGTTAGATGATTTTTTCATTAAATCAGTAGAGTGCTGAGACGTATCGGCCATCTTCGATGTTGAGTTGTGCGTCTGTAATTATATATAAGTACACGTTCAATGGCCCATTTCCATCCGCCTCTTTGGTTATCTGGATCGTCACACCCTCGCTAGCGTTCTCAACTTGGCGTCCGCTACCGTGTATTTGGTCGTCGTCGCTGGCTCGCATGTCTAGCCATAGCGCATATTTGGTATTCAGAAACTCCGCGAGGGAGACGGCCGAGAGATGCAGGTCTTTGGCAACCGCGGCAACCTCCGGGGAGCGCTTGGAGCCGGCATCAAACTGCTTTCTTACTTCGTCCCACTGCTGGTGCGCGCGAAGACCCGCGCTGTAGAGTTGATTGGGTACTCCCTCGATCGTCACCTCTACCTTCGTGAGTTTGGGGTTATAGAATTTGTCGGTTTTTCTAACACCGAACGCGAACCGAGCCTCCTCGAACAGCATCAGTATACCTTTCATCGAGCGGGCGGGTACGTTGACGTTAATATTCCACAATGTGTCGCCTTTGTCTTTCGTCATCTTGCGATGGCGAAGAACTCGGTCGTAAAGTATGGCAACGCGCCCGGCGTACTGGGTTCTGATCAATCGCGCGAGTTCGGGCATCGTGACCATGTCGTACTCCAGCGAAACATTATCGATCGTATACGTCGATAACATGTCGCTGGCTATGATAACTCGGCCGTAGTCGTTGAACGTTAGTTCGTATTCGAGGCGGTCAGCCAAAGCGCTCTGATAGTAGAGCATGTGACTCTCCAGCAACTCAAAGTCGAGCGGAATGTTAGAAGCGGTTGCCGTAAGCGCCCGCGACCGCATTGTCACTCGCGTTGTTATCTGCCTTGTTAGCAGCCCCGATTCTAAGTCTGGTTACGTTCTTATTTTTGCTGGTGTCAATACCCTGATAGACGGCGTTTTCGCGCTCTTGTGCCGTCTTCCACAGGTCCTGATAGCAATGGTAGACGTCGCTGTCGTCGATCGACATCACCTCATTACCAGAAATCTTTATCATAGTCTTCTTGACTATGGCGCGACCAAGGTTCTGAACGACGGTTCGGTCCGTGTCCGTCGACCTCAGCGAAATAGTGAAAGCGAGGCGAACAGTACCCGGCACAATGACGTCGTTAGCTCCGAGGTTGGGGAAGCGGACCAAGAGCTGCTGGTTCTGGTCGATCGTCGATGGGTTGTTCGTAATAACGACACTCTGTCTCACGCCTTTTGCCCCGTGGGGCTCACGCAGTCTGCGGTATGGATTGAGTTTGCGACCGTATTGACTCGAAGACATAATTAATTTTATTGAAACTATTAAACCTGTATTGTTTTGTCTTTAATATAATAATAATTATTAAAGATGGCTGGTCTCGATAATGGCATGGACGAATTCGATCGCACTACGGGCGACCGAGACGATTACCTCGATGATGATGATTATGATGATGATTATGTTGATGATACCTATCCATATAGCCGCGGAGAGGGCTTGGACGGTGATGACTACTTCGATAATATGCTCGATAATGAGGACGAAACGTCCTTCATAGAGCACCCGCCCGAGGCGAGTACACATTTCGAAACGTGGGAGGCCAAATCCAAAACTCCGGCATGGGCGGGCGGTGCCAAGATTCCTGAGGGGATCTCCAAGAATGAGCTGGCGTCTATCGAGGAAACGAATACTCTGGTGAAACGGTGGGAGAGTATAGTGTCTAAACACGGCATCAATACCACGTTGGAGTTCCGCAGCACTAAAAGAGGAGACCTGTGGGTTAAATGGGGCAACACCTGGAAGTTGCTGACATACAAGAACAGCCCAAACAAGTTCCTCAGCCCCTCTTCATTCAAGCGATATGGAACACTCCTCGCTCGAGCTCTCGGAGTGCTCGACGACATTCAGGCGCCGCTGCCTACAAAAATAATAAAAACCTTTCAGGCTACCGACAAAACGCTGGCGAAGACGGCCGCCACTATAGAAACGATCGAGCTCAGCGAGATCCCTCGCGTAGCCACCGACGCTATTAACACGATTGAAACCACGGTCAACGAAATAAACGGCACGAAGTATGACCCACCATTACCGCTTCGCGAACTCCGGGGACTCGATAAGGTTCTGCAAACAACTCGGGGCGAACTAGTCAATAACCTCTCCAAACTCTCAGCGCTGGACAACCATATCGCTCTTAGAAGAAAGAAAAATAAAGGAAGCACGGGGGCAATAGAGAATCTACCGAGCGGATCAACAAACTCCTGCGGTCGTTGCGGGACGAAAGAGAAGCTCGATTGGAGGCTGCCTCGACTAACCGTGAGACGCTTTCCGGCCAATTAAGTCGGAGCCGCGAAACAATCTCGAGGGTCCTGCACGAGGACACTACACTCGGTGCGCGTATTCGCACTCTGTTCAGAGAGAAGGGCGTCACGATAATAACCGTCATCGCGGCTTTCAGCATGATTATATCGACTCTAATTCTATCTATATCGTCTCTACTTCTATCTATCACGGGTGGTTCAGCACCAGCACCAGCTCCAGCACCAGCTCCAGCACCAGCACCAGCACCAGATCCATCCGGTGGGGCCAAAGAATGGATTAAAAAAGAACTAAAAGCCCTCGCCAATCTCCTGGCTAAATTAGCAGGAAATTTGGCTGCCGCGCTGCCTGGTTTGATAGGAGGTCTCCTCTCCTTCTTGTTATCTATATTATCAAAAACGGCCGGATGATTCGCCAATAATACTTGGGCTTTAATCGTGGCAATCGCCGGTCACCTATTATTCTCTGCCATAGAGTTCCTACAACCAAAGCGCGAGTAGTCCTATCGCCACGATGGCTACGACGAGCCCTAATTTAACCTCCTCGTGTGTTGTGCTTCCAATTTCACCCAATCTGTGATTGATTGGTGTTTCTCCAATCGCGATTGGTCTGTTGATGGAACTCGATGGTGCATCCAATTTACGAATTGGGGTACTGGGTTCAATTTACGAATTGGGGTGGGTTAGGTGTATCCATTTTGTGTTTTATGAAATCGGTTCACTGTTGAACCCGATCATGTTGGGGGTGCGCTTGATGATATCCGTGTTCACGTTACCGTTGTGGCCGATTTTTTGATTGGCGGTGGCGATTACGATCTGATTATTGTAACCGTCAACCGGGTCGTCTCGTAGTATCATATTGCTCGGCGCCATATAAAGACCTATTGCAAATACATAGTCTACTGGGGTGCTGGCATTCTGCAAAACGTCTTGATAATTCTGGATCGCCTTCTCCAGGTCCACCCTAGCTGAGATGGCGTCCTCTACAAGTGCCAAGAATTGTTTTTGTGCATCAAACGTTGTTCCCGTGCCCAGTATAGAACTGCGAGTTTGCTTCTGTGCGCCGAGGATGGCCCAGACGTACGTGCGAATGGAGTCGTTGACGCGAGTAACCCCGGCCTGCGTGAACCCTATACCCTTATCTAACATAAATGTACCCCACGCGTTCTGAACCTCAGCAGCCTGCTGTATGTAATCGACGTGATCCAGTTTCGGAGGTAACATTTTACAAGAAAACACGCCACAGTGCCGACCTCCAGACACTTCCGGCCCGAAAGTCATAGTCGCGGGGTCAAAATTCCCGGCGTTCCGACTGACGATGTGGTCACCGGAGTGATCGTGTCTAAAATCAGTCTGTGCCCAATTTCCTAACTGGCCCCGAATGAGAACGTCCCCGAGGCCGGTGCTGGTAGGAAATGCTTTCTGTCTCCAGTCCGCGTCTTTTGAAACGTTAAATTCGTTACACAGTCTCTCAAAGGCCATACGGTCGTATGCGTTGGAAATGGGATCCCAGGCGTCGTCTTGAGGTAGTGAAATACCTAGTTCTTTGAGAATCCTCCTAATAGTATATTACGCATGAAAGTTGTAGACACTTCGGAGCATGACATTCTTGGATGTCAGATGGTCTTTATATGAAACTCCACACCCGGCTGTTGCTCACCAAACAGCGAAATTTATTTGGTTCTGCCAAAACAGCATCGGTGTTGCTTTCCACCCGTTTACCGCCTCCATCGTAGTAATCTTGGGTAGCCTATATTGTTCAAAGATGTTAGGAAAATTGGTGGCAAAGCCGCTGTCCGGTCTAACCGTTACGGTTGGGTGTACAAGGGGGTTAACAACGTCTTTTTGTGTGTATTTACCTCCGACCGCGTACTTTACATTAGAGTTAAAGCTAAATGCTTTGGTATCCATTGAAAGATATTATTATGTTTGCTACTATCACTAATGTTCAAAAAGGGAGTTGTGAACTTCAAAAATTAATAGACAACTGCTGCGGAAACGCCGGGTAGGCCTTAGATCAATCACCTTCACGGTTGGATGGCAGAATGTGGGGAAGAGCGAAGGGTTTTACTATGTGAAGGATGGACAACAATTAGGTGTAAAGCTGCCTCACGGACTGTGGGGAATAAGACAGCTCAAAGATTTTGTCAACTCAGAGCTTGACGGTATAATCAACCTCACAGTATCTAAGGCTATCGGGCTCGCAACAATGACCATCAGCACTGATAATAAGGTAGTAGTCTCCCCGGGGTTGGGTATTCAACTCGGTTTTAGAGAGACATACTCCTCAAACAAAGGAGTGTTTACCCCGGGTGAGTACGTCGGTGATAACCCGGTGGACTTCGTCTTCACGAAAACTCTCAGGGTGCACCTGGATCGGGTGAACACATCGTACAACACGGTAGACGGATCCCCCAGCACATTACTGAAAACTGTGCCCGCCAGCGACTGTTTCTATGGCGAGACTGTGACCTTATACTTCCCACACCCCGAGATGAAAGTTTTGGAATCGGGACATATCCACGAATTTATTTACGGTCTCTATTCTCGATGATCAAGCGAGAAAGTTGAAAAACTATTACCCGATTTCGGTAGTTCTCGAAATTTCCAATTGAGTATAGGTGCCCAATATTATAATTAAAAAATTAAGAATGAGTATATACGGACCAGGTAGTTCTTCCGATTGGGTGACAAATTCAAAGAATTTGGAACCGGCAGAAGGTGGATTCATCCCGACAGAGGGCGACTTCTTAACTACTGAAAAAACCAAGGCCCTGATCAATAAAACTATATCGAAGGTCACAAACGGGATTCACAGGAGTATATCAGATGTTAGAGTAGAAATGCTGACGGCGACTGCACAAATTGAGAAAGATCAGGCGGCTTATAAGGTGTTGCGCTCAGAGGACTCTCTCATCAGAGAAACGGAACTAAACGAACTAGGTAAAAAAATAACCAAATTTCGAAAAGAGAGCAGGTCGGATATTGATAAAGTCCGAGCAGACCGCCAGGCGCCCTTACGTTGCGCTTAGAGGACTCTCTCATTAGAGATGCGGCATTTACCGAACTAGGTAAAAAAATAACCAAATTTCGAAAAGAGGCAACGTCGGGTATTGAGAAAGCCCGAGAAGACCACCAGGCGGATCTTATGGAGGCTTATAGGGTGTTGCGCTTAGAGGACTCTCTCAGCAAAGAAGCGGCGGTTGCCGAACTAGATAAAAAAATAACCAAATTTCGAAAAGAGACCCGGTCGGGTATTGATAAAGTCCGAGAATACCATCAGTCGAACCTTGCGGAGGCCATTGAGGAGGCTTATGATGCGTTGCGCTTAGAGGACTCTCTCAACAGAGAAGCGGCACTTACTGAACTAGACAAAAAAATAACCGAATTTCAAAAAGAGACCCGAACGGGTATTGAGAAAGCCCGAGAAGACCACCATGCGGATATTATGTTGCTCTCAGAGGACTCTCTCAACAGAGATGTGGCGGTTACTGAACTAGACAAAAAAATAACCGAATTTCAAAAAGAGAGCAGGTCGGATATTGATAACGTCCGAAAAGACCACCAGGCGGATATTATGGAGGCTTATGATGTGTTGGTCTTAAAGCACTCTCTCAACAGAGAAGCGGCGGTTGCCGAACTAGACGAAAAGATAAACGAAATTTCCGAGGAACTGAAACATGATCGTATAGCCGCAACCAAAGCTCTTGAGGAGGCCTCTTATAATATTCGTACTGAGGCATATAACGCAAACAGTGCGCTTGCCGGAATAGTGCGAACAATGAAAATGCTAAAACGTGCCATAACAGTTTGGGCTGAGAAGCGGGGCCCATTGGTTGAGGGGCACTATGAATATTCGTTCGGTGCCAAAGCGAGTAATAAATATGGGGGATACACTATGACAGCTGCAGGTGAAGTTATCCAAATGGCGGTCTGCTCGGTTAATGGTATTGGTAAACCTGTGGGCGCGGTCGTGATAAATATTGTAGTAGATGGGGAAGAACGGGGAGTTGGAGTCACTAAAATCTCTGGAGATAGTTCGACGGTGGTTTCGTTCTCCGGTGATGATCGAATTAGACTTTCCCAAGGTAGTGTTATTAACTTTGTTACGAAAATCGGTGACCCAGGGAGTTCTTCCACTATTGTCTCATTGTTAATTGAACTTAATTTGTAAAATACTAATATATTGAAATAAATTTGTAAAATTTAAATATGAACGAATCACTGTATCCAAGTCTCAATACCACTCCACCAACACTGTGTACAATTAACGAAAGAAGTTCAGATTTTAGGTTGAATAATATCGTCGCTATGCAGGATATTTTAGTTAGAGAATGTGCAAATAGAAAAAGACACGCTAACAAATATAAGCGCGCGGTGAACATAGCTGAAGCATCTAGTACGGTTCTGGCAAGTGTTTCTGTGTTGTGTGGGGCGGGGACAGCTGCAACTATATCCACCATTATAACGGTTCCTGTAGCGGGGATTTTATGTGCGGTGTCGGCTGTTTCTGGGTTGCTGTGTATGGTAATTAGGGCGGCGGGTGGAAAACTCGAGAAAAAAAGTAGAAAACATGATAGAATATCCGTTCTCGCTAGGTCTAAGAAAAATAGCATCGACGTTATGGTGTCCAAAGCGTTGGTGATAAGAAAATATCAAATTTAGAGTTTGAATCCGTGGTGGAAGAAATGGGGAGATTTGAAGAATTAAAAAATGATATAAGAATCAAGGCGCGCGCCACCATGCCCAAAATTGATTGTACTGATTGGGATAAATTTAGGGTAAAACTTGGAAATAAAGTCGGAGGAAATGTTACAGCACCATTGTGATATTTTATAAAATAATTTTTTAAAAAATAATTAATTTTCTAATTTTCTTAATTTTATAATTTTCCTAATTTTTTCAAAATTATTAATTATATTGGTGCAGTAAACAAATTTACATACCTATACAACATGTGTTTTTCACTGAGAATTACAAATTCAGTCGAGGATTACACTGTACACACCGTCTGTGTAATTGATACACTCGGCTCTGTTTACCTTGGCTATCAATTTACGCATGGTTCATAACCCGTGTAATTGAAACATTGTCGTAATTGATAATTGTACAACACTAGGTAATGTTTATCATAACAGCCTACGTGGTCGTGTGGGTTAAGGAGATACTCTATAGAGACGAGGGTCGTGGGTTCGCGCCGCGGTTGGAGCTAAACATTTTTATTTATTTATTTCTATCCCTACAAATGTGGTCGCTATGGTAAACAACTGCATGACAACGGCGTTCGGAGTCCGACCGCTTGAAATGGGCAGACAACTCCGGCCATTGTCATGACACGATCTTTGACCAAAAATAGCAGGTTCATGGGGATAAATGGACACGCGGTTTCAGGGAGATGTTATTTGTCTTAGCATCAACATTGCTGTTCAATAATAATTGTTTTTCAATTTCTTTATAAGCGATATCGTAGAAATGTATATTCATAAACGAATCGTTGGGTTTTAACAATTTTATATAATACACCTTAGTTTCATATCCGATACGCATTATCCGTCTTAATGTTTGTATTTGCCTCTTGTATAGTTGACATAATTGCCGGTATAATATTGTAAATGCAACGTTTTTATCGGAGCGTAATAAATTACGCTGGTATTTCATGTATTCGATATCGCCTAGTGTTCTCATTTTATAGAATTTATATATAGGACTATAACCCCCGTATTCTTCGTAAATTTCTTCAACACAGTTATTAAAAACTTTCAATTCCAATTGTATTGTATTATCCATTTTCTCTAATAGTTGTTTTTTTTTCTGTTCAATTTCCAATTTCTTCCAATAATTTCCAATTTCTTCGTTAAAAGTGATATCGTAGAAACGCATATCCGTAAACGAATCTTTGATTTTAAACTGTTTTATAAAATTAGTTTGATAATGTTTCGGTAGTTTTTCTCCGATCCTATTTAGTCGCTTCATTACATAAATTTGATACTTATACCGGCGACATAATTGCCGGTTTATATTGTAAATGCAACGTTTTTATCGCAGCGTAATAAATTCGCTGATATTTCATGTATTCGTATCACATAGTATTGTCATTTTACAGTGTTTTAATGCTGTAGAAACATCGTAAAATTCTTCAACAAAGACATTACAAGATTCCAATTCGTTGCGTATTTTATTATCCATTTTGTTATAATATTTTTATATATAACCTATTCAATGTATCTGTTCAATTGGACGTGAAAAATACATGATGTATTTATGACACCAATATGACGACGAGACAAAAATAAATCCTTTTTATTAGTATAGTTTTATCTGTTCAATTGGACGTGAAAAATACATGATGTATTTATGACACAAATTTTGGATTTTTCGGGTGTGGTGAGGAACAATTTCCTCGTTAACCAATTTTAAGATTTTTCGGGGGTGGTGGGGGTAGTGTAGAGGGGTGGAAACGATACCACCGTAGGTGGTATCATTTTGACTCCCTATATACTACTCTTGCCTTAAAACGCACATTTACAAATACAACTACGTCATAACTCTTATGTAGTGCAATGTAATGAAATGTAATTAGAGTTATGTACTCAGAACAACTACTGTACATGTATGTTATTTATAGCAATATTTCCAAAACAGTGTAAATCCGCGAGCCGTCTCATCAGGATCTGCACTGTTTGCAAGTATTGTTCATATTTTGTCAAAGAAAAACATCCCATTTTTATAATTGGACTGGTCTGAAAATCATTTTCTAACGAAAATCAAGTGATCCGTCTCATCGGAATGCTGTGTAGTTTGGAAAAAATGATATTTTCGCATGTGCTAACTCTGACTGTATGCTAGCAATATTGCGTGTTTACACCGGAAGCGAACATTGACGTTACAGAATGTGATAAATTAATTATGGGCGAGTTTAAATCGCGGACGACAGGCGGCCTAGGCCCGGCGACCATCCCATAAATCGAGACACTTGCGCGATAACTCGCTGCACTAACTTAAGTGAAGATGAATATGTGGCTGCGATGTCTTGCCAGACATATGTGACGGAGAATTTGCGTATTTCACATTTATATTGTAAATAGGTAAGTATTGATAAAATTTCAATTCATGTCGCTTGAGCCGCGATTTAAACTTGTCCATAATTAGAATTGTTCCGGTTGGCGCAAACGCTTTTATTCAATTCAAAGCGTTTATGAAATGATCAATGGTATTTGATAAATAAACGGGTTTAATAAACGGAGAACAGTGCATAACTATTATTTTTTTGTATTCACAATCAATCATGGATGATCCAAAATTCACTTGACCCGTCGGACGACCGTCTACACAAAGCTACTCGACCGAGACGATGACCAAGTCGTCATGGCGAGCGGTCGAGTGGAATTTTACACCCCTGTGTGATGCGTTGTATAGGCGAGTTCCAATTGTCTACATTCAAACATGGCTTTTCGTTACAATGGTGGCGAATGGGAGTACTTTCTAAGTACTATTATATTTACACCCGGGTACTTTTAAATTGTTTTGGACATTTTTTAGAAAGGTGTTTTAAGTATATACAAACAATAATAAACCTATGGAGTGCCCCATAGCTCTGGGCACGGACGATACGGGACTATTCTGCAGAGTTATTTCCCGCAGCTAGGGCAAAACGACCTGGGGTGCGAACAAGATTAAGCAATTTAAGGATTTACTATCACGCCCTGCAAAATGCCATTATTGGTGACGATTCTGCAACCAATAATAATTATTGTCGCAACAATGTTGACGCCATTAAGAGTCTGAAGATGTCCCTCAAAAGACATCACATAAAAGTATCCGATAACTGATCTCCGACGACTACTGGGCTTATATTCATCATTCGTAAGCGTGCTTATTTTGTTCTTATAAATGGACAAATTGGCGCATCGTGGGCAGGTACTGAACACAAATTATAAATAAAATTACAAACACAGATCAGCTGGATATGGTTAAATCCGCAACGTGTCAAGATGCGTCGGTGGGAAAGAGAAATAAATCCCAAACAGACAAATTTCCCGCGGTAACATCAAGGTAGCGATAGATAAGCTCCGAGAGATAGCGACAAATAGACTCCGAGAGAAAGCGAGAGGTTGACATTAGGGGAATGTTATAAGCGGCCCCAGCGGTAGATAAGGTTTTCCCCGCGCTTATATTTAGCCTCACCCGTTAGCCAGTGAAGTTTAACTCAGGTCTATGCTGTACACTGACCATATACCTGCATAACCCATAGTATAATTATTGTCCAGCAACTACATGAAAGAAACTTTGATGAAACACTTTGTCATTTAGCAGATATAAATACAAAAAATCATCATTTTAGTGTCGAACAACCATCACAGGACATTTGATAGGGATTCTCACACCACTCACTCGTATCCATGTTGTAAACTGAGCATACACCTGCATAATCCATAGTATAATTATTGTCCAGCAACTCTATGAAAGAAACCTTGATCAAACACTTTGTCATTTGGCAAAGAAAAATACAAAAAATCATCATTTTAGTGTTGAACGACCCTCACAGCACATTTCATAGGGATTGTGACACCACTCACTCAGGTCTATGATGTACACTGACCATATACCTGCATAATACATTGTATATTTAATGTCCAGCAACTCTATGAAAGAAACCTTGACCAAACACTTTGTCATTTGACGGAGTAAGCTACAAAATATATCATTTTAGTGTTGAACAACCCTCACAGCACATTCGATAGGGATTGTGACACCACTCACTCGAGTCTATGTTGTACACTGAGCATACACCTGCATAATCCATAGTATAATTATTGTCCAGCAACTCTATGAAAGAAACCTTGACCAAACATGTTGTCATTTTACGGAGTAAAATACAAAAAATGATAATTTTGGAGTTGAACGACCCTCATAGCACATTCCATAGGGATTGTGACACCACTCACTCGTGTCTATTTTGTACACGGAGCATACACCTGCATAATCCATATTATAATTATTGTCCAGCAACTCTATGAAAGAAACCTTGACCAAACAATTTGTCATTTGATGGAGTAAAGTACAAAAAATCATTATTTTGGAGTTGAACGACCCTCATAGCACATTCCATAAGGATTGTGACACCACTCACTCAGGTCTATGTTGTACACTGACCATATACCTGCATAATCCATAATATAATTATTGTCCAGCAACTCTTTGAAAGAAACCTAGACCAAACACTTTGTCATTTGACCGAGTAAAATACAAAAATCATCATTTTAGTGTTGAACAACCCTCATAGCACATTCCATAGGGATTGTGACACCACTCAGTCGTGTCTATGTTGTAAACTGAGCATACACCTGCATAATCCGTAGTATAATTATTGTCCAGCAACTCTATGAAAGAAACCTTGACCAAACATTTTGTCATTTTACGGAGTAAAATACAAAAATCATCATTTTGGAGTTGAACGACCCTCCTAGCACATTTCATAAGGATTGTGACACCACTCAGTCGTGTCTATGTTGTACACTGAGCATACACCTGCATAATCCATACTATAATTATTGTCCAGCAACTCTATGAAAGAAACCTTGACCAAACATTTTGTCATTTGACGGAGTAAAATACAAAAAATCATCATTTTAGTGTTGAACAACCCTCATAGCACATTCCATGGGGATTGTGACACCACTCACTCAGGTCTATGTTGTACACTGAGCATATACCTGCATAATCCATAGTATAATTATTGTCCAGCAACTCTATAAAAGAAACCTTGACCAAACATTTTGTCATTTTACGGAGTAAAATACAAAAATCATCATTTTGGAGTTGAACGACCCTCCTAGCACATTTCATAAGGATTGTGACACCACTCAGTCGTGTCTATGTTGTACACTGAGCATACACATGCATAATCCATACTATACTTATTGTCCAGCAACTCTATGAAAGAAACCTGGACCAAACACTTTGTCATTTGACCGAGTAAAATACAAAAAAATCATAATTTTAGTGTTGAACAACCCTCATAGCACATTCCATGGGGATTGTGACACCACTCACTCGGGTCTATGCTGTACACTGACCATACACCTGCATAATACATAGTACATTTATTGTCCAGCAACTCTATGAAAGAAACCTGGACCAAACACTTTGTCATTTGACCGAGTAAAATACAAAAAAATCATAATTTTAGTGTTGAACAAGCCTCACAGCACATTTCATAGGGATTGTGACACCACTCACTCAGGTCTATGTTGTACACTGAGCATACACCTGCATAATCCATAGTATAATTATTGTCCAGCAACTCTATGAAAGAAACCTTGACCAAACATTTGATCATTTGACAGAGTAAAATACAAAAAATCATAATTTTGTAGTTGAACGACCCTCATAGCACATTCCATAAAGATTGTGACACCACTCACTCAGGTCTATGTTGTACACTGACCATATACCTGCATAATCCATAGTATAATTATTGTCCAGCAACTCTTTCAAAGAAACCTAGAACAAACACTTTGTCATTTGACCGAGTAAAATACAAAAATCATCATTTTAGTGTTGAACAACCCTCTTAGCACATTCAATGGGGATTGTGACACCACTCACTCGGGTCTATGCTGTACAATGACCATACACCTGCATAATACATAGTACATTTATTGTCCAGCAACTCTATGAAAGAAACCTGGACCAAACACTTTGTCATTTGACCGAGTAAAATACAAAAAAAACATAATTTTAGTGTTGAACAAGCCTCACAGCACATTCCATAGGGAGTGTGACACCACTCACTCAGGTCTATGTTGTACACTGTCAATATACCTACATAATCCATAGTATAATTATTGTCCAGCAACTCCATGAAAGAAACCTTGATGAAACACTTTGTCATTTGGCAGTGAAAAATACTAAAAATCATCATTTTAGTGTTGAACAACCCTCACAGCACATTCCAGACAGATTGTGACACCACTCACTCGTGTCTATGGTGTAAACTGAGCATACACCTGCATAATCCATAGTATAATTATTGTCCAGCAACTCTATGAAAGAAACTGTGACCAAACATTTTGTCATTTGACAGAGTAAAATACAAAAAATCATCATTTTGGCGTTGGACGACCCTCATAGCACATTCCATAAGGATTGTGACACCACTCACTCGTGTCTATGTTGTACACTGAGCATACACCTGCATAATCCATAGTATAATTATTGTCCAGCCACTATATGAAAGAAACCTTGACCAAACATTTTGTCATTTGACGGAGTAAAATACAAAAAAATCATCATTTTAGTGTTGAACAACCCTCATAGCACATTCCATGGGGATTGTGACACCACTCACTCAGGTCTATGTTGTACACTGAGCATATACCTGCATAATCCATAGTATAATTATTGTCCAGCATCTCTATGAAAGAAACCTGGACCAAACATTTTATCATTTGACGGAGTAAAATACAAAAAATCATAATTTTGGAGTTGAACGACCCTCATAGCACATTCCATAAAGATTGTGACACCACTCACTCATGTCTATGTTGTACACTGAGCATTCACCTGCATAATCCATAGTATAATTATTGTCCAGCAACTCTATGAAAGAAATTTACCTTATGCATTCCTGCAGTTGATGGTAGGGCTGTATACAGAATATAATGTATACCGAGAGAATTGGCCACACACTGTAGAAGTAGTTCGCTGGACAAGGAAAATTGTATACTGACCAACGGACGGACAGGGTAAACACTATAATTTGCCACCGACAACTATCATTGCGGTGGCATGAATAACCTCATACACAGAAAATACCTGCCAAACCACACAACACATACCACATATACCCACTACTGTACTATGTGACATGTAAGCAGTTACCTTAGTGTATTGTCCTTGGTGTCTACTCACCTATTATGCGAGTAAATATGGCTTTACCTATGGGTGACGTGTACACTAACAATAGGCTGAGCATCATATTGAAAAGTTTACACATCAGAGATTGATGGGAGAAATGCTCAGATATCTCGTCTTTTGTGTAGTTTATTGACATAATATTGATAGCACGCCGTTGTCATATATGTCTATGATGTAATGCAACAAATTTTGTTTGGCTTACTGTCATAGTATTTGCTGTATGTGTCAAACGCACGAAGTGGTGTAACTGTCGGTGGCTTGTACATACAACAATGGCGGAGACGGCAACTCAATGTACCATATAGTATACATTTACAGGACAATATTCATATATGTTATATTCATATATCACATCACTCTTATGAAGCATTTATCATTGAAGCCAAGTGTATCTATCTATGACCTAATACATTGACGAAGGCACCAACCGTGCGGAAATTTATTTCGATTATTTTCTAAACATCCGCGTCTGTAATTGAAATCCGAGCAGTTCCCATAGTTCGTTAGCTCCGTCCGGCACTTAAAGGAGCCATACATTTTCTGACCGACTGGTAAAGTAGCACGGACTTCCTATAAACGTGCTGTCACATACATGGTATATTTCTGCGGTTGTTTTCCTTCTATTTAAATATGCCCCATTTATGTTTCGTTAACAATTCTGACCGCTGTGCCAGACATGCCGTCATAAATGGTGACTTCATTATGATGCCATATACTGTATCAACGCCACGATCGCATAACGTTAATGAATACAACTTACAAGTGCCAATTTTTATTAAAGTTTGACGAGTTGTTAGAAAGATAATTGTCAAGTGACACTACTTATTTACCCACCCTCGTACACAGTACATTATATGAGTATTATTACCTTTTATCATAGAATCAGACAATGTATCCAATGTCCACCAGCAAGTCACATTCCCCTTATGAGGCCGCAATGGGAATCCTCAAGTCACCAGTTGCCCATTGTCATGTTATGTTCGTTACCCCTGCATAAAAAATAATATTTTACATATGCTTCGGGAGAGGTTACACACTCAATTCTGTGTTCCCGATATTCAGATATGTATATACTAGACAGGCGCTCATGTCGTCACATTCTCCTACAAGGGTCACAATGGGGATCCTCAGATCACAAGTTGGCATCCTCAGATCACAAGTTGGCAATGTTCGTGTTCTTTTTGTAAAACATATTTTTATACGTTCTTCGGGAGAAGTGCCCCACTCAAGTGTGTGATATTCAGACACATATACTGGACAATATAGACAAGAGTTAATGCCGTCACATTCCCCTTAGGTGGGTGGAAGGTGGGTGCAAGCGATGGGTAATTTAACGATCGGGGTTCATCCTTACCGGAATTCCGACTGGAGACCTGGTTTGGCCCTCACATACGTCTTTGGTATTTTGTATGTGACAGTTGAATCTGGTTTTACCCCTTATGTGAGTATTACGATTATTCGTAATCCTATTTTAGGGGAAGGGTCCAAGTGACTTTGGTGTGGTATGGACCTGCCACCAGGTCATGATATTCTAATTTCAGGGCTGAATATGTAATGTTTCTCGATGTAAATATTCCGTTCTGATTTTGGAATTTCCCCCCAATGCAGCAGGTTAAAACGGGATCGAACCCGTTTGCCCGGCCTTACATGACCTTAGCTGTTGATAGGCCGTTAAACACCAATAAACAAACAAACAAACAAACACATTCCCCTTAAGGGGTCACAATGGTCATCCTCAGATCACCAGTTGCTCATTTTCGTGATATTTTTGTCAATCATGAATAAAACATAGGTATTAAGGATCACAGGTAGCTCAAGTTATATACATCAGTTTCTGATGTACACCGCAGTATGTTCTTGTGGTACAAGCTGTAGTTGTTGCATTCAATGAGACACAGACTAACACAAGAAACAGACAGATGCAAAAAATCACCCTACAATATGTTTACCAGTAGTATTGAAAATAACAATGCTTGTTTAACGAGAATGGGCCCCACTGGGACTCGAACCCAGGCCACTAGTACGAATACCAGTATGTTAGCCGCTGCACTACAAGGCCTGACCAAACCGAGAAACACAACATTATTAAATTCAATACTATGTTAATTTTTATAAAGCTTCTGTATAAAACATTATTAAAATTTGCACCGGTACACTGTGGCATGTAAATGTTGGTATATGGTCAATGTACAACATAGACATGGCCATATTGAACGTTCTGTGAGGGTCGTTCAACAAGATTTTTTTTTTTCGTCAAATGACAACGTTTTTCAGCCAAGGTTTCTTCATAGAATTGCCCCACAATAAATAGCATATGGATTCAGCAAGTAGTATATAGTCAGTGTACAACATAGACGTGAGTGAGTGCCGTGACAATCCCTATTGAAAGTGAATGGGTTTAAAGGTACATGCCCATTCAGTAGGCACTTTGTACAGGAATTAAATACGTGTACAATTGTGTCACTATTCCACCATTTCTAAAAGTTACGAGTGCCCGCTATACAGATATAATCCAGATCTCCAGATAAGCAATTAGTAATTGAGTATTTTCACTCCATCATTTCTGAAGCAATTGGGTATTTCAAAATTTTAATTGTGTAAAATAGAATCACACTACTGTTTACACATCAGCAGACCGCACTTATTCAATCTTGGAGACAATTCTAATGAAATACCAAGATGTGTTTTCATGGAAAAATAAGAAAATATGGTATATTTGTGGTCTGTTTATTGTTGTATGTAGCATGATAAAGATACCACAAATTTTTCATTGCTTTTTGTTACACATTTTTTGTTTATCATTCAACGTGAACAACAAAAAATACATATATTGTTTTCAATGGCCTTGATTGGCTCGAATCATGAGGCGTCTGTTGTTGTCATATGCCAAGGTAAACCTGTCCTTATATACTACTGTATTGTTATTAGTTATCAACTACAGCGACATGTAAACAGTTACCCGAGTGCATTGTAACTGGTGTTTACTCGCCTACTATGCAAGTAAATATAGCTTTACCTATGGGTTACCCATAGTGTACACTAACAATCGGCTGTGCATCAGATTGAAAAGTTTACAATTTGAACTTTATTTTGAGATTCTGACAGAAATGCTCAGATATCTTGTTTTTTGTTTAATTTGCTGGCATAATATTTATAGCACGCTGTTGTCATATCTGTCTATTATGTATAGCAAATTTTATTAGGGGTACCATCATATTATTTGGAATGCAGGAAGTATTACTTGATGGGAGTGATGAAATGGAACTCTCAACATACAATAACTTATATATTAGTACATACCAGTAACCATCGAAAATCCTTCTCACTTGCTTCCATGCCTAAGAATGTACGCCAACATCTTGGAGAGCGACACCTGCTGCCTCTATAACAATTGATACAGGATGAGTGGTACATCAAATAACAAGAGTGCACAAAATACCATTTATTTAACCAGGTGAGCATATTATCATGAAATAATGCACAAGTGATTTGGTCTTCATGCTAAACAAACGAGCGAGTATAGCAGTACAAGCCAATCACAAGAGAGCACTATTCAAGGTGTGGGGTCACGTGTTTCCGAACGGCGTGACGTTATGTTTTTGTTTTAGATGTGTTCACAGTAGATTTCATTTAATATAATTCTAATGGAATTACAAACCGCAGCAAATGCGGGACATGTTGACCTTCATTGTATAGACGGCTTTAATCTCATAATTCTGTTGTTCTGATGGTTACCGTAAATGTAAATAAAAACGGTACGATTGGGAGGAAGATTTTAAAGAACATCTACTGTAAAAATTACTTCAGAGATTATGTCAATTCTAAAATGGTGTTCGGAAACAATGTGATCACACACCTTGCTATATAAAAATTATAATTGGTCATACGGTAAATAAGTTATAGCAGAATGGAAAATGTGACGGTCACACAACTTTTGCATCCCTCTATGACATTTTCGCTACACGATGAGATAAAATAGATATTTTTAATAGGACTCATTCAAAATTGTAGTACGAATGTCCAGATAACTTACCTCCAGCTCCTCACTCCATCCAAATGTGATGCCGATGTCAACAACAGGGTATGACACAGGTACCCGACCACACCAGTAAACACTTAGACACATATCGATTTACATTGAGCAGTGTCTTACAACAAGTGATAGCTACTGCAGTAGATACTGTCCTGGTGCTGCACAGGGCTACAGCAGACTGGCAAACGGCTTAGGTTTAGTATGGTACATTACCATTACGTCCTACACAGAATATTTTAGGTTTGAAAAGACATCTAAAACAGTCATACATTACTTATTTTGAGGTCTATATTAAAGGGTCACCAAACAAAATTTATATAACTTTAACTTTAACATTTGCATACTTAATGGTACCCAGATTGTTTACTTACTTCCTTATCGCCTTGGGTTGATGCTTCACCCACGCCTTGGGTTGGTGCAAGAGACTTCCGGTCAACCTTGCTGGACAATAAATATACTATGGATTATGCAGGTATATGGTCAGTGTACAACATAGACCTGAGTGAGTGGTGTCACAATCCCCATGGAATGTGCTGTGAGGGTTGTTCAACACTAAAATGATGATTTTTTGTATTTTTCTCTGTGAAATGACAAAGTGTTTGGCCAAGGTTTCTTTCATGGAGTTGCTGGACAATAATTATACTATGTATTATGCTGGTATATGGGCAGTGTACAGCATAGACCTGAGTGAGTGGTGTCACAATCCCCATGGAATGTGCTGTTTGGGTTGTTCAACACTAAAATGATGATTTTTGTATTTTTCTCTGTGAAATGACAAAGTGTTTGGTCAAGATTTCTTTCATAGAGTTGCTGGACAATAATTATACTATGGATTATGCAGTTATATGGTCAGTGTACAGCATAGACATGAGTGAGTGGTGTCACAATCCCTATGGAATGTGCTGTGAGGGTTGTTCAACACTAAAATGATGATATTTTGTATTTTACTCCGTCAAATGACAAAGTGTTTGGTCCAGGTTTCTTTCATAGAGTTGATGGACAATAAATATACTATGTATTATGCAGTTGTATGGTCAATGTACAGCATAAACCCGAGTGAGTGGTGTCATAATCCCCATGGAATGTGCTGTGAGGGTTGTTCAACACTAAAATTATGATATTTTGTATTTTACTCCGTCAAATGACAAAGTGTTTGCTCTAGGTTTCTTTTAAAGAGTTGCTGAACAATAATTATACTATGGATTATGCAGGTATATGGTCAATGTACAACATAGACCTCAGTGAGTGGTGTCACAATCCCCATGGAATGTGCTGTGAGGGTTGTTCAACACTAAAATTATGTGTTTTTGTATTTTTATCTGCTAAATGACGAGTTGCTGGACAATGGACAATAACTATACTATGGATTATGCAGGTATATGGCCAGTGTACAAGATAGACATGAGTGAGTGGTGTCACAATCCCTATGGAATGTGCTGTGAGGGTCGTTCAACACACAACGACACCCCAATAAGAGTGTCAAGACTGGACAACTTTAACGGACAGAAAATTATATATGGCCTACGACCAACAACAAAATAGTAACTCGAACAAGTATATAACAATATTAACTATATAGCAGGCATGGTGTTTTCGTAACTTATGTATGATGGTGGGTCTAGTTTTCGGGGTATTAACAAGTTCATCAACTAGCGATTTTTATAAAACATAACATATGAGCTAAATTGTCAGTTCAATAGAATGATAAACATTTATTTCAATGTTTATTGCCTTCAAAATAAGATTGTTGTTTGATTAAAATTCTCGTTAGCGTGTTTAGCAACACACGAGTCAACCATCTTGAATATTGACTTATGGTTGGAGTTTTCGGGGTATGTTCTGAAAGTGTCGATAAATTTGCTAATTCATCACGAGTTTTCGTTTGATGTTATATCATCTCGCAGATGAATGAGGCACAGTGAAGGAAAACTGATTATGATTTTAACAATATTAAAGAGCAGATTAATGGCGGACGCAGAACATCACGAAAATCACGGTAGGTTCGTGAAAAAAATGACCTAAATGGCAAACATTACCAGTATTTAGTCCAAACACTGGATTTGGTGGCATTTTTAAGAACTTAATATAGGTAGTGTCATGCTTATTTTAATCACCTGACGTAAAGCACATCGCGGCTGCACAAATGTCTTCAAATTAAAAAAATATGTGAATACCCCGAAAACTCCGACTACCCCGAAAACTGGCGTCACAGCCATACACTATAATCTAATATACACCAATACAAGATTGTAATCGATACGGCGCTGAATTGCAGTGCAATGTGCAATGGCAACGACGCGAAAACAACAATGCAAGAAGCGAGAAGGCAAATTGAATGAATAAAACCGAGTAATCCGATCAGAAAGATCGATTCGGATACCTTCGGTTGCTGAGCCGCTTAGAAGATTGAGAAAAGTTTTTGAGATTGGAGGCTATATATCTGAAGTATTTTAGATTAGAGCCTATCTATCGGAAGGTTATCTATCGCTGGCTTGACTCCAGTATTTCGGTGGCAGTCCTCACACATTTTAGGCAATTTATGGAGTTTTCGGGCCCACGACACCAGCCGAAACAATTTTAGGAATATTTTAACTTCAAATAATCACATAATCTGTTTGATGCATGCACTGACTACCTGATAGGTACAAGAGCTATATTAACAACAAACGTAAACTCAGACATAATGCACAGGCTGTCAGCACTCTGCTATGTTTACACAAAATGTGCACAAATCTGCATTTATTTGGCCGCGGCCACACATGGATTTCAAATATCCCATGCGGACACTGCACTGATACTTGCTAATTGTACCAATTCTGCAATCACACCTTGTCACACTGATCATAGTCTGTACTGGTACCGACCGTTTTGTTTTCAAGCAGCAGACCTGCCTTTCTGACAGATAAAATGGCTGCCAATATTTCGGACGAAAATTCCGAGCAGCAGTTTCGCACTCTTCTGCAACTGAAATCATGCCAGCATGACACAGATGCAAGCAAAATCACATATTTTTGCAAAAAAGTGTTTTATGCAGTGGAAAACATCATATGATGTTGGCTAATTACTTGTAGAACATTTTCATAAGCCACAGACATGTGTTTTTTATGTATTTACTAGAAGGCCCATAGGAAAAATTCGAAACTAACCAAATCGCCCGAGGACTGCCACCTTCCCGCTGTTGCTTCCATGGACAAGGAAGATAACTCTTGCAAACATCTCAAACGGCTCCAGTCCTAAACGGACCCAATCAAACAATATTCATATCAAAACGGCCCCAGTGCTGCAAGTCCCCATATCTACACTTGTCCCGGTAACATATTAAATGCAAGCAAAAAAAATTTAGTTTGTAAATATTAAATCATCTTACTGAATAGTAATTTCATTGTATAATATAACAATAAATATTCAAGATCATTTGATCTGACAATGGAAACAAATATTTTACATATATATATGTGACTTTTTATTACTTTTTGTGGGATGGCAGTATAGGATAAATTGATTTGTTATTAATAAAATATAGTATGTAAGCAGAATACTGTGAGACAGATCATCGAAATTGGGGTAAAAATTAATGACCAACTGTTGATGTAATTTACATAAGATATGAAATGATTTAGGAAAATCTCATATGCGATAAGATGCTTTTCAATCACATAAACCCATTTGTATTGAATCTATTTCTTATATTTAAGGGTGGGAATGGCTCGAAGACCTTCCATACCCGGGCATGTGCCCGTAAATGATCAGGCCAATGGCCGTTGGCCCATTTGTTTCCGAATTTACTAATATATGCGATACAGTCGAAATATGTGCATTAAATGAAGGAGACGATGAGGCGGTGAGCTTAACCTAATTAGTTCATTCTCCTATTGCACAATGCCGATATGTCAGACCGTGAAGAGGGCCGAGTGTGTGTGCACATGATATATGGATACTCAGCCGTTACATTGTTATATTACCTGCTAATGCTATTAGAGGTTTGTATTGAATAACGGTTGATATTTATTTGTGAAAAAAACTAATTATATACGTAACTGAATCTTTCCGGAAATAACGTTGATGCCCTTGGGAACGTTTCACTTCACTAACCGCTAAGGCAATACATGAATATTATAATCAGCGAAACATCCGCATATTCACCGAGCGGCATACTCTGACATGAGGTGTTGACATATACAATATACAACAACAATACAATATTATTTATTAGCATTAAACATGTACAATATTTTTCGCTATATACATAAATAGTCAAAGAGTGAGTTAAATCGTTTAAAGATGTATCAAAATAGTATAACAATTGTCTGAAGTTGGAGGTGTCGAGCGTTAGAAGTAGCCTGCGACGACATGCGTCGCTGTATTTGTATGGAACGTAAATATATATATTTAATTTTTTTTTTTTCGGGCAGATTGAGAATGTGTGTAAGTGACGTCGTAGGTTGGCAGAAGCCCCCAGAGCAGGTGCGAAATAGCTTTCTCACTGACTCCGGAGGCTCAGCCCACCAACGATGTCATATAATTAGTCCGCCATCGTAACCACGAGGAGGCATGTCCTACAGGCCACATCTACCAATAGACCACAACCGCCGATATAATAGATTCTCGTCTTTGAAATGCTGTATGTAAATACTTGCTAATGTTAGTTAATTTGACCGTTGATTTTGTACTCATCAGTTGGTCAAATTTAGTTAATGTCGGCCAACGACAGTAGTAGTTGGCGAAATGTTTTCTTCTTAGGTCATCATAACACGGGCACACAAGGAGAAAATGGTACTCATCTTCTACCATTCTCATGTTACAATATATACACAGTCTGTCAGTCCTTGACCTGTTGTCATATCTTGCTTTAACATTATGTACACATTTCTTAACAGCAAGTCATTTGTACCACGTATTTGTCTCCAATATCTTAACATATTTAATTTTCTACAAATTGATAACGGCTGTCGACCTAGCTCACCATACAGGAATGAACAGTGTGTTGACTTTTTAACGCCCAATATCGAGTAAGAATTTGGTATGAATTCGCTCTACGTCAAGGGCGACATGATAACCCCACACCTCGGAACCATAACTGAGCACCGAGCTCACTAAAGAGTCAAACAGTTTACATGTGTCTTTAACTGGTAGGGTTATGGACTCTAGCACATTGTTTAGGTTGTATAGAGCATATGAACCGTACTGACTAAGACACTTTTGTGTACGATTCCAATTTCCGTTTTTGTAAAACATTATCCCGAGGTATTTGAACGAATCCACAGTCTCAAGTTGGTGTCGCGTTATATTTAAAATATCTGTCTGTGTGTCTCCCTTCTCGAACACCAGTATTTTCGTCTTACTTGTATTAAGTGTCAGGTCCTCCCACGTGCCATTGTATGTCTTTAGATTGTTCATCATGTTCTGTAACGATTGTTTAGATTTGGCGAAAAGTACCGCATCGTCCGCATATAGCAGCATACACAGGTTGACGTCGTTGACGTTTACAGCGCTGCCGTCATCAGGTTCGACCTTATCCAGCATGTCGTTAATAAAGAAGATGAAGAGCACGGGTGATAACGGATCCCCCTGCTTGACGCCCATTTTTGAAGAGAGGAAGTCGGAGTACCTGCCGTTGAATCGTACACACGCATTCACATTTTCGTACATAGAGCGTAATGCTTTTTCCATAGTCTCGCTTACTCCTTCTCGGATTATTTTATGCCATACAAATCTTCGGTTTAGACTGTCGAAAGCCTTCTGGTAGTCGATAAATGCGGTGAATAATTTGTCTTTGCTGTGCAGAGTCTTGGCAATTAGAGAATGAAATATAAATATACAGTCAATGGTAGATTTCTTCTTCTGGAATCCGTATTGGCACTTGTTGATTTGTTCGTGTTCGTCAGCCCATTTCAACAGCCGGTTATGTAAAACATGTGAGTATGTTTTGGATAGGATATTAATGAGCGATATTCCTCTGTAATTGTTTGTATCTTCTAAATCACCTTTTTTGTGGATCGGCGTCAGGATTGAGGTGCACCATGATTGCGGATATGTAGCAGACTTGAAAACAGCATTCAGTATTTTAACTATGTATGGCCCTATTATGTCTATTGAATGTTTTAGTACTTCTCCTATTAAACCGTCAATTCCAGCACTTTTGTTACTTTTATAGGTCGATGTGATGGCGGACAGTTCATTGAATGTAATTTCTGTGTCTAATTCATTTACTGACGGTATTGTCGGCTCTGGACCCGTATAGTTGTCGTCGTTGCCTGAATCGGAGTCGGTGTCTTTTAATATTTCGGCGAAATGTTCATAAAAATCTTTTTCAGTAAGATTTTTGGATGAATTACATTTTTTTCTGTATTTCCTTTTCACATCTTTCCAAAACTGCTTTGGTTTATCGTTTGCTAATTTGGCGATTCGTCTACCTTCTTCAAATTTATGGATAGCTTTTGCTCGGCGAAATACTTTGTTTAAGCGGGTCCGTTTTGCAACAAATAACACTCTATTATCGTTTGTTCGATCTCGGTGATATATGTGTGATGCCCGATTGAATTCAGTTTTTGCTGTTTTACATTCATTCGTAAACCATTTATTTTCAGCTCTGCTTGAGTGCTCCGGCCCCGATTTCTGTGTAAATGATTTACCAAAATGTGCATGTGCTTTGTTGTATAGCGTTTCCGTAAATGTGCTCACTATATAGTCTAATGAGCGCTGATCTATATCTTCGGTAATATTGTCAGACATTAATTGAATTCGCATGACTCCACACGACTGGCACGCGTATGTATACACAGTTGTTAATTGGATATGATAAATACGTACTTTATATGGCGCGTGACAAATATACAATTAAACAACTTCAAACACGTTAATTAACCGTATGGTGGTGTTCTGAGAAGTGTGGTTAATTGCATTTGCGACCGGATTAGACCCGTATCATTGTCTACACTGTTCAGTATTCATTTATTGATCATGAAACACCCGTCTTGTTTTTCACAAAGAGTTTCGACTGTTATATCGCTGCGTGGAGTATGCAAGCAACTAAGCTTTCCACATACATGATAAAGCCTATATACCATAAGCCTGGTTCATAAGTACACTGTATTCTATAATTTGACTACAAGTTGGGTTATATCATGTGACATCATTGAACCAATTGCTGTCCAGTGGGGTGACATATGGTTTTTGCTGAACAGCCAATCATATTAGGCCACACTTAATGGCTAGGTGATCCAGTAACACTGGCAAGACTGACACATGAATGTGCCGCCTGTAACATAATCGATAGCAATAATCCATAGCAATCGCATGCAAACATTACTTCGTTTTAACAGGTGAAGTAAACTGTTAGCTGAAACTAAAAGTATATGACCAGCATAGGCTCAGCCGGATCAGCTGCCAAAGATTTCCAAGTTCATGATCAGGAAAAACAATAATTCTCAGATAAAATTAATATTAGGCAAGGTTTAAATAGCAGAATATGTTGATTATTTCATTATTTCGTTTCAACTAAAATTCTGTGATATTTTGTAAACAATGCCATGTCATGTATAGTAACATACTTTGTTCATTTGTCCATGAAGGTATAAATGTGTCACATATTTCCGCAGCCAATTGCAATATTAATGTATTCAAACATTCCCTCAATTGTCCATGAGCCTGATCCAAATTATATATTATTATATGATGTATAAGTAATTAGTAAGTAAATTTACGACCAGTGTAGTGACTGATCAAGTGACATCCCCTACGAGTGATAAAGATCTATAGTGTGTGTTAGAAGCGTGCAATGTGATTAAATGGCTGAATGTAAATCAGTGTATATATATCTTGATAATAACACACGAATGCGCATGCTACTCTGAGTCTATAATGGTTGCAAAATCATTTAGCCAATTTATCCAATCAAAAATACGTTTTATGACATTTATCATTATCCAACATCCCAGAGGCTGTCTCTGACATGAGGTGTTAACAATGCAATCCAAATTGTATTATTTGCAGCGGAATCAAACGAGAACCCGGCATCTGTGGAATTTGTTGTTTTAAGGATTAAGGATTATAAACGGGGACATTGTCAATAGCCCGCGGACGTTAACTGAACTTGCATGACTGCATACGAATGGCACGCGTATATTCAGTTGTTAATGTGGTACATTTAGCGACTTATGTGGCAAATTCAAACACTTTAACCGCAGGAGGGGGTAGGAGCTGACGGACATTTACTTTCCAGCTGTATATATCAGAAAGTGGCTCATTGCATTTGCGACCTGTTATAAGGCTGCTAGCAGACAGGCACATAAACTCGCCACATAATTATAACATAAGCCATCATTTTAATTACAGCATCAGTCTAATGCCGCAGCTGACAAAAAGATAGCTTGTCAGATATTGCACATGCCCTCGATCGGACAAGGTGGGTTCAAGTAATTTAGTCACTGAACAAAAACTACATATTAAATCTGAGTGTGAACATTGACTTGTTGTGTATGCCTTAATATTTATTTGCATAGTATGATTTTGTCAGTAAGCTGATTAATTGCGTTGAAAGGCATAATTTAAATTCCAGCTAATAGATTTGCATATCGACTTCCCGCTAACAAATGAGGGCATTTGTAATAAAACAAATTATTCTGATCCCCATGTACCCTAAATCGTCGCATTAAACCCATTGATTAAATGGATATAGGCCGGTCATATACGCATATTATATTTAAAATTACAACTATTACGTCCTAGTTTCAAATTGTGTTGATTATGATGTAATAAAACATTTTCAAAAGACAAACATGTTTTAATTTCATATACCTATCTGAAGCTTTACAAACGCAACTTAAATGTACTGCTAATTAACGTATGCTTTCAGCATACAGAGACTATGGGTTCACATGCGTCCCACACAACAAGGCAACATGACACCGTTAAAAATACCACCCGCAATTTCTAATCCATAGCTCATCAAACAAAAATCGCGTTATATACCGAAAACGTTTTATTCGGATAAGCCACACAATCGACAGCGCATGACAAATCTCATCCGGCATCGTGGCAGGAATTACCGGCGACCAAAGTACCAGCATAGAGGCACGTTAAACGTGTGATTGTCCTGACTGGTCTCAAATTGACAAGCAATGCATTATATCATGGGTTATCTCATGGACCTATACATGAACATGTATCCGTTACATTGCAGAGAATCATGGACGTGATGGAACAGTCTAGTATTTATGTCAAATGGCGAGAAAAATGTGTACCGGCCCGGGGCCCGAACCCGGGACCACTGGTTTAATTACCGTACCATCGCTCTAACCAAGGATATGCATATATGTCTCTGCTTTAACCGACTGAGCTAGCATGGTTCGAATACACACCTGCTGCCCATCGTGAGTTACATACGTACATTACCATAGATACCGTGACAAAATTCCCAGCCAAATTGTAATTTGTTCCCGAATTCATGATTTTATGAGACATAGATCAGACTGACGCGTCGATGTGTGTATATACATCAATATAACATAATTTTTCTTTAATAAATAATTGCCAATGCATATTCTCATTTTTTTGGGACATTTCAGCCAAATTAAATATTAATTTATTTTATTTTACTCTGGCTCAGAACTGATAATCAAATAATATTGATGAAATAATAATACCAATACATATATCTAACACCACGTACACGTACCACCATGTCGACCACTGATTTTACATTTTTGCGTATTTTGTTTACATCAAATAAATAGATAAATAAACGAAATAGAATAAGGAACACTTGATTTTATAATTGTTTTATTCAATTTATACATTTAATAAACGCAATATTGTCAGTACAATCAGAGACATTTATATAGACTCTAAATCACTGGTACAATGATCGAATGACACAAAAATGAACGACCGGAATATTTTACTCGGATCACATAATACACTATTTGCAAATTAGCAATTTGCAAATTAGCAATGCCTTGGCAATCGGTTTACATTTTCTTTCATTTCATCTTATTCATATGTTATTGAATTATTCACGTGTTTGTTGCCGGATTTGCGGACGATTTGACTTGCGGACGACTTGACTTGCGGACGATTTGACTTGTATTCGGTGCACCATAATAGACGAAGGGTGCCGATTGCAAGAATTACCGCCATTTTGTGTCGAAAATTATGAACAAGCCAAGAATTCCACGCGATATGTTGTTTATTTCAACAGCTGTTCGCCGCGCTTTTCCGTTGGTAGCAAGGTAAATTTATTCATAGTTATGCTCTATTTATTATTGCCAATGCCTGATTGTGCAAGTTATGATCATCATATGGAATAATCGTGTTAAATGTTCTTCTTTCTCTTTTTCTTTCTCTCTCTATGCTTGCTTCTACCTTTCCTTGGCCTACTGCTCTATATCTAGTATTTTTCGTTTTTCCTCTCATTTTCCCCTAGCACTCAACTAGTGATAACACTCATGTGTGAGGGTATACCAGTATACCGGCAAAAAGGCAAAAGCAAAAGCATGTACATAGGAGAAGAAGAGGGGATATGATCCAGACTTTTAAGATTATTCGCGGTATAGAAGACATTCCATCAGACAGATTCTTTACAATATGCCAGTCGAGGACTCGTGGACATGATTATAAACTGGCCAAACCACGTTGTATAACATCATTTCGCCTACAACAGTTTTCACAAAGAGTAGTATATAAGAGTCATAATGATACAATTTATATGGAAGCCACACACTACGTGTGGTGGCTTCCACACGAAACTTGTAATCATTATGACTCTTATATACTACTACCGCGAGACCATATATTTATGACATGAGAAGATACACCCTATTAGAGATAAAAATCCCTATGTTATACTCAGTATATATATACAACAATCTGTCATACTTTTATTACGAATAAAATAACAACTGACACCCTATTGAAGATAAAAAATCCATAAGTTATGCTCAGTATTTTACAGCAATCTGTCACAAATATATACTGACACCCTATTAAAGACAAGTTATCCATATACTCAGTATATTACAACAATCTGTCATATATTTATTACGAATAAATATAAACTTACACCCTATTGAAGATAAAAAATCTATTGGTTATACTCAGTATAATGCCTACCATAAAGCAAATGAGAGAGCAAGCTTATAAGAGTGTAAAAATCGCTCCGACAACAATGGTTTTCGACAACCACAATCCATAGAAAACCACAGCAAGCGTTTCTGCAATCAAATTCTAGCTATTTGTAGTACTTTTTTTCTCGCATGGGAGGGTTTGGAAGATTCTATCGAAACAACTTCCCACCAACATCGAAATATTCTAGAACAACCAATTGAACATATGTTGTTGTATATGTATTCGACAACAAAGTTTGAAAAATGGCATATACGACAACTTTCCAAGAGATGGGTATCCGAGCAGCGAAAAGTGTTTCCAAGCATTTGCTCTTGGAGAACGAATTCGAAAACAATCTTGTGTCCGACATTCGAGGGGTAGACTACCTCGAAAGCCACGAGGGACAAACAAATTTGCAACCTCTAGAAGGTTTGCCAGCATTTGTAGACGATTTGTACGTGTTTGGCTATCTAGATAGAGAAGAATGTGTAGTAGTAGGAAACAAAGCATCTTGCACAACAGGGGAAAAGGGGTCTGCGAAAAATTGCGTGGGTAGGATAGCAATTGCATCTAGAGAAACAATTGGAAAGGATAGCAAACCACTGCACACTACAATCGTGCACACAATTCGACGCGGGGAAGAGTTTGGAAATAGTTCCATTCGAAATACTGTGGAGCGCATAGAAGAAGCTAGCGGAAGCATAGCAAAAAGAAGGTGGGTAGAAATACACCAAGGGGCAAACCGCTTCGCATTGTTTGTTGCAAAAATAGCAGTGTCCGAAATAGCAATAGAAATTCTAGAAGAGCAGCTGCAATCTCTGCAAACTAGACTGCGAGCAGCTGGAATGGAAATCTACTGTGTGGACTACACGAAAGACTTTTCCGGTATACTAGATAGACCGGCTTTGGTAGAACATCTAGAGAAAGAGAATACTTTGCGATGCAAGGGAAAAATAGAGGATGGGGAGGGTTCGAAGAAGATGTAGGAACAATTCTAGACAACACAGGTACAGTAGGGAACCATGTTTGCTCTTGGGTACAAACCAGAGACAACAGAACCACTAGAACGAAATTGTACAACAAGGTAGTTTCCAATTTCGAGGCAGGAGAAGTACGAGCAAGCATTGGTGGGCATCTAGCAGACTACGCAGATTGCACAAACGACCATCTTCGGAAAACATTTCCAACATGCGGATGTACAACGAAGAGGTTGCACTAGAATCGAGGTTTCGGTCTACGGTTCTCCAGATATTTCCAAAGAGACAGCACTAGAGGTGCTTGCAGAAGCAGAAGAGAAAGTGTCGGGGGCAAATCTATTCGTCGTACAACCTCCGTACAAACAATGGGAAAATCTAGCAAAATCCATCGATATATGTTTTGTGCTAGGAGACAAACCATGTGGAGAGATCTTTGTAGCATGGTATGTGCACACAAGTACAGGTAGGATTGCTGGAGTTCGTGTACGACCAACTGCGGTCACTATTGCAGATCCTCCTAGATGGAATAGAGCAATGGAGTGGGCAGCTGCAGATATTGGGTTCCGGGAATGTCCGATCTTTCTAGCAGAGATTCTGTCTGTGGAAGATGGATATATAGAAATGTCTCCACTACGGTGTTTTGCAAAGGCAAGCGATTCTTCCACAATACTCTGTGCTTGCAGTCGTCCAACCGAAATTCGTGCTAGATGCGAGGAAGTAGATCTAGAAGAAGTACTTCCATCTACAAAATACATCCAATGGAAGTGGAGAGAGGAAAATGCCAAACGGTAGGTGTAGGGAAATCCAAATTCGAAATTCTAGAAGTTCCGGAAATAGCAGCTACTAGGTGTGTTTCCACGCTCTCCCCATACAATAGAGAACGAGAATGGCACAATTGCAAGATGCCGAGGAAGCAGAAAGTTGGAGAAGGGCAACCCTTGCAAAAGAGCTAGAAAACTACTCTAGAGAAGAGCACAATAGACGAGCAATCGAGCTAGAAAAGCTTGCGGAAGCTGCCAAGAAACATACAGAATACATTTGCCAAAAGGAAGAACTCCGTATAGCTGTTCGAAAAATGCTAGGAGACAACAGAACATACAAAATTTCGGACCTACCAGAAGGATAAAACAAAGTTTGGCACATTCTAGGTTTCCGTAGTAGATCTGGTGGGGAGTTTGGAGATAGTACGAGAGTAGTTTTGTGGGGAGATTCCATACGCAAAACTGGCACATCTTTGTGTTTGGACAACCAGAGGAATTTCCAAAGTTCTAGATAGTTGCAAGGAGGCGTTCGAAAGGGAGGGTGGAAAGCATCTAGATAGGGAAACATTCTGGCTACCACCACGTCTTTCTCTTCGAATTCTAGTATGCCCTGGGAAGCAGTTCTGGAGCCGAGGTAGGACCATTCGATGGAACCCCATAGAAGTTGTGGAAACCCCAGATCCAAGAGAGTTGGAGAGAGTACAAAAATTGGCTAGAGAGACGGAAGAGTACAATTCTACAGAGAGATTGTGCGTAGAGGAGGTTGTATTGCAAAAGAAAATGGAAACCCACAGAGATATAGATGTAGAAGCAGGTTTGTACGATTGTAGTAGGTACTGCAACACACTGTACAGAGGATGCGAAAGAACAATTCTATTTCTGGTAGCCACAAACGAAGACGGTACTCCAACAACAGGAGTGGAAATTTCCTACATAGGGTTTTTCCTACAGAAAGAAATAGATAGCATTGGTGTACCTCTTCGGGAACTACAGAATCCACTTCGATGTAGAATGGGGGAGCCTCGCACTACACCATCCAAAAGAAAATCTAGAACATTTGTAGTGTGCCCAATAGATGGAAAGAATTGCTAGCAAAATAAAAAAAGAATATAGAAGGCGCAAAAAATTTCGAGGCTACAAAGATTTCGGCTACTCCATGTAGAAAGGGTCGCCAGGGCGTATGGACTCGCTAGGAGTTTTCTTTTTTTCCTCCGGTATGGCGGACTGTTTGGCGGGGTGCGCGAACTGGGCGTCGGGATCTACATTCTTCCAGATTCTACAAGACTCTAGGGACACGAATGGGTACAGTGGTTTGCAGACCGCGTACGCCACCACGAGAACCCCGAGCCACCACTTCGCATTTTCTACAGTTTTCCAAATGTCGTGCACCTCCCGCTCGTCTTTCTTCGGACACTCGGAATCGATAGTTTTTCCAAAACTGCTGGCATCGTCGGAAATCGCGTCCAACAACAGTCTACGTTCCAGCGCGTCCAATCGTCTCTCCATGTCGGACAGGCGAGTCGATTCTTCGAACGAGCTGGCGTTTCGTACATCTTCGAGTAGATCCCGAGGGAACTCGGTGGGACCAGGCGCGGTCGCCCTTTGTACTACGGGGGTAGGGGTTTCTTGTTCTTCCGGTTTTGTACTACGTTCCGCATCGACGGCGTCCCATATTCATCGAAGACAAGTTGTACCGATCCTATATTTTTTCTTCGTGTCGTCCGCAGACTCGACACCTCGAAGATTGCGAATATCTTCTATATCCTGCGCAGACAAATTTTGTTTTTGTGGCATTTTGTTGGTACAAAATATGCAAGCAAATGTATATATATATATATATATATATATATTTGCCCACTGTACAACAAGAAAAACTAGGCAAACCTAGGCAAAACTTGCAAAATAGAAGTCGACCTGGGCCAAATAGAAGTCGACCTGGGCCAACTAGTAGTCGACCTAGGCCAACTGCCGGTATGCCCGGGCAGACGGTAGAAAATACAAAACCGACCACGGCAAGTTTTCGAAATAGTAGTCCAAAATATTCTAGAATGTCTATATACACGGTTTTGTATTTTCTACCCTCTGCCCGGGCATATCGGCAGTTGGCCTAGGTCGACTACTAGTTGGCCCAGGTCGACTTCTATTTGGCCCAGGTCGACTTCTATTTGGCAAGTTTTGCCTAGGTTTGCCTAGTTTTTCTTGTTGTACAGTGGGCAAATATATATATATATATATATATACATTTGCTTGCATATTTTGTACCAACAAAATGCCACAAAAACAAAATTTGTCTGCGCAGGATACAGAAGATATTCGCAATCTTCGAGGTGTCGAGTCTGCGGACGACACGAAGAAAAAATATAGGATCGGTACAACTCGTCTTCGAAGAATATGGGACGCCGTCGATGCGGAACGTACGTAGTACAAAACCGGAAGAACAAGAAACCCCTACCCCCGTAGTACAAAGGGCGACCGCGCCTGGTCCCACCGAGTTCCCTCGGGATCTACTCGAAGATGTACGAAACGCCAGCTCGTTCGAAGAATCGACGCGCCTGTCCGGCATGGAGAGACGATTGGACGCGCTGGAACGTAGACTGTTGTTGGACGCGATTTCCGACGATGCCAGCAGTTTTGGAAAAACTATCGATTCCGAGTGTCCGAAGAAAGACGAGCGGGAGGTGCACGACATTTGGAAAACTGTAGAGAATGCGAAGTGGTGGCTCGGGGTTCTCGTGGTGGCGTACGCGGTCTGCAAACCACTGTTCTCATTCGTGTCCCTAGAGTCTTGTAGAATCTGGAAGAATGGAGATCCCGACGCCCAGTTCGCGCACCCCGCCAAACAGTCCGCCAAACCGGAGGAAAAAAAGAAAACTCCTAGCGAGTCCATACGCCCTGGCGACCCTTTCTACATGGAGTAGCCGAAATCTTTGTAGCCTCGAAATTTTTTGCGCCTTCTATATTCTTTTTTTATTTTGCTAGCAATTCTTTCCATCTATTGGGCACACTACAAATGTTCTAGATTTTCTTTTGAATGGTGTAGTGCGAGGCTCCCCCATTCTACATGGAAGTGGATTCTGTAGTTCCCGAAGAGGTACACCAATGCTATCTATTTCTTTCTGTAGGAAAAACCCGTATGTAGGAATTTCCACTCCTGTTGTTGGAGTACCGTCTTCGTTTGTGGCTACCAGAAATAGAATTGTTCTTTCGCATCCTCTGTACAGTGTGTTGCAGTACCTACTACAATCGTACAAACCTGCTTCTACATCTATATCTCTGTGGGTTTCCATTTTCTTTTGCAATACAGCCTCCTCTACGCACAATCTCTCTGTAGAATTGAATGTACTCTTCCGTCTCTCTAGCCAATTTTTGTACTCTCTCCAACTCTCTTGGATCTGGGTTTCTACAACTTCTATGGGGTTCCATCGAATGGTCCTACCTCGGCTCCAGAACTGCTTCCCAGGGCATACTAGAATTCGAAGAGAAACACGTGGTGGTAGCCAAAATGTTTCCCTATCTAGATGCTTTCCACCCTCCCTTTCGAACGCCTCCTTGCAACTATCTAGAACTTTGGAAATTCCTCTGGTTGTCCAAACACAAAGATGTGCCAGTTTTGCGTATGGAATCTCCCCACAAAACTACTCTCGTACTATCTCCAAACTCCCCACCAGATCTACTACGGAAACCTAGAATGTGCCACACTTTGTTTTATCCTTCTGGTAGGTCCGAAATTTTGTATGTTCTTTTGTCTCCTAGCATTTTTCGAACAGCTATACGGAGTTCTTCCTTTTGGCAAATGTATTCTGTATGTTTCTTGGCAGCTTCCGCAAGCTTTTCTAGCTCGATTGCTCGTCTATTGTGCTCTTCTCTAGAGTAGTTTTCTAGCTCTTTTGCAAGGGTTGCTCTTCTCCAACTTTCTGCTTCCTCGGCATCTTGCAATTGTGCCATTCTGTTCGCTCTATTGTATGGGGAGAGCGTGGAAACACACCTAGTAGCTGCTATTTCCGGAACTTCTAGAATTTCGAATTTGGATTTCCCTACACCTACCGTTTGGCATTTTTCCTCTCTCCACTTCCATTGGATGTATTTTGTAGATGGAAGTACTTCTTCTAGATCTACTTCCTCGCTTCTAGCACGAATTTCGGTTGGACGACTGCAAGCACAGAGTATTGTGGAAGAATCGCTTGCCTTTGCAAAACACCGTAGTGGAGACATTTCTATATCTCCATCTTCCACAGACAGAATCTCTGCTAGAAAGATCGGACATTCCCGGAACCAAAAATCTGCAGCTGCCCACTCCATTGCTCTACTCCATATAGGAGGATCTGCAATAGTGGCCGCAGTTGGTCGTACACGAACTCCAGCAATCCTACCTGTACCTGTGTGCACATACCATGCTACAAAGATCTCTCCACATGGTTTGTCTCCTAGCACAAAACATCTATCGATGGATTTTGCTAGATTTTCCTATTGTTTGTACGGAGGTTGTACGACGAATAGATTTGCCCCCGACACTTTCTCTTCTGCTTCTGCAAGCACCTCTAGTGCTGTCTCTTTGGAAATATCTGGAGAACCGTAGACCGAAACCTCGATTCTAGTGCAACCTCTTCGTTGTACATCCGCATGTTGGAATGTTTTCCGAAGATGGTCGTTTGTGCAATCTGCGTAGTCTGCTAGATGCCCACCAATGCTTGCTCGTACTTCTCCTGCCTCGAAATTGGAAACTACCTTGTTGTACAATTTCGTTCTAGTGGTTCTGTTGTCTCTGGTTTGTACCCAAGAGCAAACATGGTTCCCTACTGTACCTGTGTTGTCTAGAATTGTTCCTACATCCTCTTCGAACCCTCCCCATCCTCTATTTTTCCCTTGCATCGCAAAATATTTCTCTTTCTCTAGATGTTCTACCAAAGCCGGTCTATCTAGTGTATCGGAAAAGTCTTTCGTGTAGTCCACACAGTAGATTTCCATTCCAGCTGCTCGCAGTCTAGTTTGCAGAGATTGCAGCTGCTCTTCTAGAATTTCTATTGCTATTTCGGACACTGCTATTTTTGCAACAAACAATGCGAAGGGGTTTGCCCCTTGGTGTATTTCTATCCACCTTCTTTTTGCTATGCTTCCGCTAGCTTCTTCTATGCGCTCCACAGTATTTCGAATGGAACTATTTCCAAACTCTTCCCCGCGTCGAATTGTGTGCACGATTGTAGTGTGCAGTGGTTTGCTATCCTTTCCAATTGTTTCTCTAGATGCAATTGCTATCCTACCCACGCAATTTTTCGCAGACCCCTTTTCCCTGTTGTGCAAGATGCTTTGTTTCCTACTACTACACATTCTTCTCTATCTAGATAGCCAAACACGTACAAATCGTCTACAAATGCTGGCAAACCTTCTAGAGGTTGCAAATTTGTTTGTCCCTCGTGGCTTTCGAGTATTCTACCCCTCGAATGTCGGACACAAGATTGTTTTCGAATGCGTTCTCCAAGAGCAAATGCTTGGAAACACTTTTCGCTGCTCGGATACCCATCTCTTGGAAAGTTGTCGTATATGCCATTTTTCAAACTTTGTTGTCGAATACATATACAACAACATATGTTCAATTGGTTGTTCTAGAATATTTCGATGTTGGTGGGAAGTTGTTTCGATAGAATCTTCCAAACCCTCCCATGCGAGAAAAAAAGTACTACAAATAGCTAGAATTTGGTTGCAGAAACGCTTGCTGTGGTTTTCTATGGATTGTGGTTGTCGAAAACCATTGTTGTCGGAGCGATTTTTACACTCTTATAAATAGGGTGTCAGTTGTTATTTTATTCGTAATAAAAGTATGACAGATTGTTGTATATATATACTGAGTATAACATAGGGATTTTTATCTGTAATAGGGTGTATCTTCTCATGTCATAAATATATTGTCTCGCGGTAGTAGTATATAAGAGTCATAATGATTACAAGTTTCGTGTGGAAGCCACCACACGTAGTATGTTGTGAACTCGAATGACATGAATGATTTCAAATCGAAACTCGACCAGTACTGGAACAACGATACTATATACCAATTTTAACCACGTTATATATGTTAATATAGATACATATATACTACCAAATGTGACATTAAATACTACAAACCTGTACCCTAAATATTCAAATCAAACCATGCAAGAATACAAGATACATAGTATCCGAAGAATGACTGAAGAAAATGGGCTAAAAAAGGAGATTCCTCCTTACTTCAGAGCCCAGAAACCATCATAGAGGTATGTGATAGAACGGCTGCACATATTACCGATGAACAAAACTCAGCAACAACAACAAACACAAAGTTGCTGAGATTTTGTCACACAAAACTAGTAATTTCTGTGACTGTGACACTGTTCAGTGATTGATACAATATCCTCCGTCCCAGCAGTGCTTCTGTTTCAACTTATATTTAAACTCGTGCAATCAACTCCTGTACCCAAATCTAAATAATAGTGAACTCGCCCCAAGGACAACTCGCCATAGATTAACTCGCCACACCTTAAGTCAACTTGCCCTAAACAGGTTTAGAACAGCTCACTCCGACTGGCATAGGTTCAGGGTTAGGGTTAAATGCACAGGTGATAATTCTAGCGTGTCTTGGATGGTCAATTATTGTTTGTACAATGGTGTCGGCTAATTCTGCGCACCTAAGGCTTTCCAAACACATTTATATGGCATTACCCATCTCCATATTCAGTCAAACTTTCCGGAATATTCAACGCAGTTCAAAGACGTTTGTGCAGGTAACATGTCATAACGTTCGGACGTCAGTAAATGACGTAAATTGTGCTATGTATGACATCACATGCGTGTTTGCAACATCACATTTCTTTCGGCTAATGCTGCACATCTGGTAATGTAAACAAAATGGCGAGCAACATACTCGATCACCATAGCAAAATTGCTATTCAAACTTGAAGCAGAACTATCCAGTGATATCATGGTTAGTTTCTTTGTTTAACAGTTAATTTAGTAAATAAGACAGCTATTCCATCAACAGGGTCTGAGGATTTTACACATTTTGACTATATTGAACGGAATAACTTTTTACCAAACTATCGGAATGTGATAAAATTGTTCCACAGTGTAGCAATTAATCAGCTTGTTTATTCCAAAATCCGCATAGTTTATTATGACATACACATGGCTAAATTTGACGTGAATTGCGCATTAGCCGATGCGCAGAATTAGCCGAAATGACAGTATATACATAAACACCTTTCTAAAGTTAAAACAATGTACAAAACAATTCAAATAGTACTTAGAAAGGTACAAAACTGCTATTAGTCACCATTGAAACAAAACCCCACACTATTATGGATGTAGACATCTGGAACTCGCCTATACAACGCATTACAGCATGTCGATACCGCTGCTTGGGGTGGGTTATCGGCATAAATTTTACAGTTGCTAATACATTAACATAAATCTCAAAGATTTTGAGTGTAAACTGCACTAAAAGCGCGTCTCACTAACCTAAATTCACTTTTTAAAATCAAACACATATACTTCCGCATTCTCAATGACTATTACCCGCCATCTGTTCAATCACGTGCACACAGAGGTTTGGTTGGTTACTGACGTCATTTCCATTAGCCAGCCAAATCAGTTTGTGTCACGTGATTCAATATTTTTTAAAGATGACGGCTAACATTCATTTTTAATCGGGAAATGAACGTGTAAGATTTTAAAAAGTGAATTTAGGTTAGTGAGACACGTTTTTCGTGCAGTTTAGTAGTTTACACTCGAAATCATTAGGATTTATGTTTGAGGTTTTGTTTCAATGGAGGCAAATGGGAGTTTTGTACCATTCTAACTACTATTATATTTACACCCGGGTGCATTTGAATTGTTTTGTACATTGTTTAGAAACGTGTTTCATGTATATACAAACAATAATTGACCATCCAAGACATGCTAGAATCACCTGTGGTTAAATGGAGAGACTGCAGAATTGGTCGGCCACTTTGTTGACAGCACTAACCCCAACCTTACCTTGTTATATACCTGATATCTGAACCTATTGTTAATGTTAGGAGTTGTATTACGCTAAAACTTATAGCTAGGACCTTGTTTTATTGCTCAAACCCTAGCTTAGAAAATCTCAGCTCTACGGATGTGTTTTACTATTTTATCTGTCTTTTATATTTTCTGTATCCGTGAGAGCTGAGACCCTTATAGTGTAAAATTTATGGCGTTTTGCTACACAGTCTGACGAGTGAGAAGTTTAACACTTCACAGTCCTGTTAAAAACATGCATAGACCAATAATACACATGTGGGTATACATGATAGTTCGACATTGGTTATCCTTTTATACCCATTTGTGTAGCAAAACACCAGACAAATTGGGCTGTTATTGTGACTAAATTTTACTCTATAAGGGTCTCAGCTCTCACGGATACAGAAAATATAAAAGTCAGATGAAATAGTAAAACACATCCATACTGTAGAGCTGAATTTTTCTAAGCTACTCAAACCTAATGTTAGTGTTATATCAGAAATGGGGGCTGACCAATTATAACCGTTTAGATATCGGTGATATACTCTTAATGTTGACATCCAAGGAGACAGTTTGTGAAAACTGTTGATGGGTTTCATTGTAAATACTACTGCGATTGATATTTATATACGTGTGCCTGTGACTGGAATTAATTCAGTATGGAATTTCC
>CM055270.1:109528912-109554296 GCA_029237695.1 Conchocele bisecta | reverse complement strand
CGGCTGCACCTACAACTACGGCCGCACCAACAACGACGGCCGCACCTACAAATACGGCAGCACCTACAACTACGGCCGCACCAAACAAACGACGGCCGCACCTACAACTACGGCAGCACCTACAACTACAGACGCACCTACAACGACGGCCGCACCAACAACGACGGCCGCACCTACAACGACGGCCGCACCCACAACTACGGCCGCACCTACAACTACGGCAGCACCTACAACTACAGCCGCACCAACAACGTCGGCCGCTCCTACAACTACGGCCGCACCTACAACTACGGCCGCACAAACAACTACGGCAGCACCTACAACTATGGCCGCACCAACAACGACGGCCGCTCCTACAACTACGGCAGCACCTACAACTACAGCCGCACCTACAACTACGGCCGCACCAACAACGACTGCCGCAACTACAACTACGACCGCACCAACAACGACGGCCGCACCTACAACTACGGCAGCTCCTACAACTACAGACGCACCTACAACGGCGGCCGCACCAACAACGACTGCCGCACCTACAAATACGGCAGCACCTGCAACTACGGCCGCACCAACAACTACAGCCGCACCTACAACTACGACAGCACCTACAACTACGGCCGGACCTACAACTTCGGCCCCACCAACAAAGACGGCCGCACCTACAACTACGGCAGCACCTACAAATACAGCCGCACCTACAACGACGGCCGCACCTACAACTACGGCAGCACCTACAACTACTGCCGCATTTACAACGATGGCCGCACCTACAACGACGGCCGCACCTACAACTGCTGTCGCACCTACAACTACAGCCGCACCTACATGTACGGCCGCACCTACAACTACGGTTGCACCGACAACTACTGCCGCACCTACAACTACGGCAGCACCTACAACGACGGCCGCACCTACGGCAGCACCTACAAATACAGCCGCACCTACAACGACGGCCGCACCAACAACGACGGCCGCACCTACAACTACGGCAGCATCTACAACTACGGCCGCACCAACAACGACGGCCGCACCTACAACTACAGACGAACCTACAACTACATACCAACTACAACTACGGCCGCACATACAACTACGGCAGCACCTACAACTAAGGCCGCACCTACAACTACGGCCGCACCGACAACGACGGCCGCACCAACAACTACGGCCGCACCTACAACTACGGCAGCACCTACAACTACAGACGCACATACAACGACGGCCGCACCAACGAAAAACGGCCGCACCTACATCGACGGCCGCACCTACAACTACAGACGCACCTACAACTACGGCCGCACCAACAACGACGGCCGCACCTACAACTACGGCAGCACCTACAACTACAGACGCACCTACAACGACAGCCGCACCAACAACGACGGCCGCACCTACAACGACGGCCGCACCTACAACTACGGCCGCACCTACAACTACGGCCGCACCAACAATGACGGCCGCACCTACATCTGCGGCTGCACCTACAACTAACGGCCGCAACCTACAACTACGGCCGCACCAACAACGACGGCCGCACCTACAACTACGGCCCCACCAAAAACGACGGCCGCACCTACAACTACGGCCGCACCTATAACTACGGCCGCACATACAACTACGGCAGCACCTACAACTACGGCCGCACCTACAACTACGGCAGCACCTACAACTACGGCCGCACCTACAACTACGGCCGCACAAACAACGACGGCCGCACCTACAACTACGGCCGCACCAACAACGACGGCCGCACCTACAACGACGGCCGCACCTACAACTACAGACGCACCTACAACTACGGCCGCACCTACAATTACGGCCGCACATACAACTACGACCGCACCAACAACGACGGCCGCACCTACAACGACGGCCGCACCTACAACTACGGCCGCACCTACATCTGCGGCCGCACCAACAACGACGGCCGCACCTACAACTACGACAGCACCTACAACTACGGCCGCACATACTACTACGGCCGCACCAACAACGACGGCCGCACCTACAACGACGGCCGCACATACAACTACGGCCGCACCTACAACTACGGTCGCACCTACAACTACTGCCGCACCTACAACTACGGCAGCACCTACAACTACGGCCGGGCCTAAAACTTCGGCAGCACCTACAACTACGGCCGCACCTACAACTACGGCCGCACCAACAACGATGGCCGCACCTACAACTACAGACGCACCTACAACTACGGCCGCATCAACAACGAGGCCGCACCTACAACTACGGCAGCACCACACCTACAGACGCACCTACAACGACTGCCGCATCTACAACTACGGCAGCAATTACAACTACGGCCACAAATACAACCAACGACAGGCCAACACCGACAAGCGCCACGCGACCGCACCGTCAACTACGGCCGCACAAACAACGACGGCCGCACCTACAACTACGGCTGCACCAACAATGACGGCCGCACCTTCAACTACGGCCGCACAAACAACGACGGCAGCACCTACAACTACGGCCGCATAAACAACGACGGCCGCACCTACAACTACGGCCGCACCTACAACTACGGCAGCACCTACAACTACGGCCGCACCTACAACTACGGCCGCACAAACAACGACGGCCGCACCTACAACTACGGCCGCACCAACAACGACGGCTGCACCTACAACGACGGCCGCACCTACAACTACAGCCGCACATACAACTATGGCCGCACCTACAACTAAGGCCGCACCTACAACTACGGTCGCACTTACAACTACTGCCGCACCTACAACAACGGCCGCACCTGTAACTACGACAGCTCCTACAACTACGGCCGCTCCTACATCTGCGGTCGCACCTACAACTACAGACGCACCTAGAACGACGGCCGCACAAACAACGACGGCCGCACCTACAACGACGGCCCCACCTACAACTACGGCCGCACCTACAACTACGGTCGCACCTACAACGACGGCCGCACCTACAACTACAGACGCACCTACAACTACGGCCGCACCAACAACGACGGCCGCACCTACAACTACGCAGCACCTACAACTACAGACGCACCTACAACGACGGCCGCACCAACAACGATGGCCGGACCTACAACGACGGCCGCACCTACAACTACAGCCGCACCTACAACTACGGTCGCACCTACACCTACGGCCGCACCAACAACGACGGCCGCACCTACAACTACGGCCGCACCTACAAGTACGGCCGCACATACAACTACGGCAGCACCTACAACTACAGCCGCACCTACAACTACGGTCGCACCTACACCTACGGCCGCACCAACAACGACGGCCGCACCTACAACTACGGCCGCACCTACAAGTACGGCCGCACATACAACTACGGCAGCACCTACAACTACAGACGCACCTACAACTACAGACGCACCTACAACGACGGCCGCACCTACAAATACGGCAGCACCTACAACTACGGCCGCACCAACAACGACGGCCGCACCTACAACTACGGCAGCACCTACAACTACAGACGCACCTACAACGACGGCCGCACCAACAACGACGGCCGCACCTACAACGACGGCCGCACCCACAACTACGGTCGCACCTACAACTACGGTCGCACCTACAACTACGGCAGCACCTATAACTACGGCAGCATCTACAACTATGGCCGCACCAACAACGACGGCGGCTCCTACAACTACGGCAGCACCTACAACTACAGCCGCACCAACAACGTCGGCCGCTCCTACAACTACGGCCGCACCTACAACTACGGCCGCACCTACAACTACGGCAGCACCTACAACTATGGCCCGCACCCAACCAACGACGGCCGCTCCTACAACTACGGCAGCACCTACAACTACAGCCGCACCTACAACTACGGTCGCACCTACACCTACGGCCGCACCAACAACGACGGCCGCACCTACAACTACGGCCGCACCTACAAGTACGGCCGCACATACAACTACGGCAGCACCTACAACTACGGCCGCACCTACAACTACGGCAGCACCTACAACTACGGCCGCACCTACAACTACGGCCGCACAAACAACGACGGCCGCACCTACAACTACGGCCGCACCAACAACGACGGCCGCACCTACAACTACGGCCGCACCAAAAATGATGGCCGCACCTACAACTACGGCCGCACCTACAACTACGGCTGCACATACAACTACGGCAGCACCTACAACTTACGGCCGCACCTACAACTACGGCAGCACATTTCATAACTTACGGCCGCACCTACAACTACGGCCGCACCAACAACGACGGCCGACTACTAACTACGGCAGCACCAACAACGACGGCCGCACCTACAACGACGGTCCGCACCTACAACTACGGTCGCACCTACAACTACGGTCGCACCTACATCTGCGGGCCGCCACCTACAACTACGGCCGCACCTACAACTACGGCCGCACCTAACAACGACGGCCGCACCTACAAATACGGCCGCACCAACAACGACGGCCGCACCTACAACTAGGCGGCCGCATACAACTACGGCCGCACCAACAACGACGGCCGCACCTACAACGACGGCCGCAACCTACAACTACGGCCGCACATACAACTACGGCCTACGGCTGCACCTACAACTACGGCAGCACCTACAACTACGGCCGCACCTACAACTACGGCCGCACCTATTACTACGGCCGCACCAACAACAACGGCCGCACCTACAACTACGGCAGCACCTACAACTACAGACGCACCTACAACGACGGCCGCACCAACAACGACGGCCGCACCTACAACTACGGCCGCACCTATTACTACGGCCGCACCAACAACAACGGCCGCACCTACAACTACGGCAGCACCTACAACTACAGACGCACCTACAACGACGGCCGCACCAACAACGACGGCCGCACCTACAACGACGGCCGCACCTACAACTACAGACGCACCTACAACTACGGCCGCACCAACAACGACGGCCGCACCTACAACTACGGCAGCACCTACAACTACAGACGCACCAACAACGACGGCCGCACCTACAACGACGGCCGCAACTACAACTACGGCCGCAACTACAACTACGGTCGCACCTACAACTACAGCCGCACCTACAACTACTGCAGCATCGACAACTACGGCAGCACCAACAACTACCGCAGCACCTACAATTACGGCCGCACCTACAACTATGGCCGCACCAACAACGACGGCCGCACCTTCAACTACGGCCGCACAAACAACGACGGCCGCACCTACAACTACAGCCGCACCAACAACGACTGCCGCACCTACAACGACGGCCGCACCTACAACTACGGTCGCACCTACAACTACGGTCGCACCTACAACTACGGTCGCACCTACATCTGCGGCCGCACCTACAACTACGGCCGCACCTACAACTACGGCCGCACCAACAACGACGGCCGCACCTACAACTACGGCCGCACCAACAACGACGGCCGCACCTACAACTACGGCCGCACATACAACTACGGCCGCACCAACAACGACGGCCGCACCAACAACGACGGCCGCACCTACAACTACGGCCGCACATACAACTACGGCCGCACCTACAACTACGGCCGCACCTACAACTACGGTCGCACCTACAACTACTGCCGCACCTACAACTACGGCAGCACCTACAACTACGGCTGCACCTACAACTACGGCAGCACCTACAACTACGGCCGCACCTACAACTACGGCCGCACCTATTACTACGGCCGCACCAACAACAACGGCCGCACCTACAACTACGGCAGCACCTACAACTACAGACGCACCTACAACGACGGCCGCACCAACAACGACGGCCGCACCTACAACTACGGCCGCACCTATTACTACGGCCGCACCAACAACAACGGCCGCACCTAACAACTACGGCAGCACCAACAACTACAGACGCACCTACAACGACGGCCGCACCAACAACGACGGCCGCACCTACAACGACGGCCGCACCTACAACTACAGACGCACCTACAACTACGGCCGCACCAACAACGACGGCCGCACCTACAACTACGGCAGCACCTACAACTACAGACGCACCAACAACGACGGCCGCACCTACAACGACGGCCGCAACTACAACTACGGCCGCAACTACAACTACGGTCGCACCTACAACTACAGCCGCACCTACAACTACTGCAGCATCGACAACTACGGCAGCACCAACAACTACCGCAGCACCTACAATTACGGCCGCACCTACAACTATGGCCGCACCAACAACGACGGCCGCACCTTCAACTACGGCCGCACAAACAACGACGGCCGCACCTACAATCTACAGCCGCACCAACAACGACTGCCGCACCTACAAACGACGGCCGCACCTACAACTACCGCCGCACCTACAACTACGGCAGCACCTACAACTACGGTCGCACTTACAACTACTGCCGCATCTAACAAACAACGGCCGGCACCTACAACTACGACAGCACCTACAACTACGGCCCCACCTACATCTGCGGCCGCACCAACAACGAGGGCCGCACCTACAACTACGGCCGCACCAACAACGACTGCCGCACATACAACTACGGCCGCACATACAACTACGGCCGCACCAACAACGACGGCCGCACCTACAACGACGGCCGCACCTACAACTACGGCCGCACCTACAACTACGGTCGCACCTACAACTACTGCCGCACCTACAACTACGGCAGCGCCTACAACTACGGCAGCACCTACAACTACGGCCGCACCTACAACTACGGCCGCACCTACAACTACGGCCGCACCAATAACGACAGACGCACCAACAACTACTGCAGCACCTACAACTACAGACGCACCTACAACGACGGCCGCACCAACAACGACGGCCGCACCTACAACTACGGTCGCACCTACAACTACGGCCGCACCAACAATGACGGCCGCACCTACATCTACGGCCGCACATACAACTACGGCCGCACCAACAACGACGGCCGCACCTACAACGACGGCCGCACCTACAACTACAGCCGCTCCTACAACTACGGCCGCACCTACAACTACGGCAGCACCAACAACGACGGCCGCACCTACAACGACGTCCGCACCTACAACTACGGCCGCACCTACAACTACGGTCGCACTTACAACTACTGCCGCACCTACAACAACGGCGCACCTGCAACTACGGCCGCACCTACATCTGCGGTCGCACCTACAACTATGGCCGCACCTACAACTACGGCCGCACCAACAACGACGGCCGCACCTACAACTACGGCCGCACCAACAACGACGGCCGCACCTACAACTACGGCCGCACCTACAACTACGGCCGCACATACAACTACGGCCGCACCAACAACGACGGCCGCACCTACAACGACGGCCGCACCTACAACTACAGCCGCACCTACAACTACGGTCGCACCTGCAACTACTGCCGCACCTACAACTACGGCCGCACCTACAACTACGGCCGCACCTACAACTACGGCAGCACCTACAACTACGGCCGCACCTACAACTACGACGCACCTACAACTACGGCCGCACCAACAACGACGGCCGCACCTACAACTACGGCAGCACCTACAACTACAGACGCACCTACAACGACGGCCGCACCAACAACGACGGCCGCACCTACAACGACTGCCGCACTTACAACTACGGCCGCACCTACAACTACGGTCGCACCTACAACTGCTGCCGCACCTACAACTACGGCAGCACCTACAACTACGACCGCACCTACAACTACGGCAGCTCCTACAACTACGGCCGCACCTACAACTACGGCCGCACCTACAATTATGGCCGCACCAACAACGACGGCCGCACCTACAACTGCGGCCTCACCAACAACGACGGCCGCACCTACACGGCGGCCGCACCTACAACTACAGCCGCACCTAAAACTACGGCCGCACATACAACTACGGCCGCACCAACAACGATGGCCGCACCTACAACGACGGCCGCACCTACAACTACGGCCGCAACTACAATTACGGTCGCACCTACAACTACGGCCGCACCTACAACTACGGCAGCACCTACAACTACGGCCGCACCTACAACTACGGCAGCACCTACAACTACGGGCCGCACCTATAACTACGGCCGCACCAACAACGACGGCCGCACCTACAACTACGGCAGCACCTACAACTACAGACGTACCTAAAACGACGGTCGCACCAACAACGACGGCCGCACCTACAACTACGGCAGCACCTACAATTACAGAAGCACCTACAACGACGGCCGCACCTACAACTACGGCAGCACCTACAACTACGGCCGCACCAACAACGACGGCCGCACCTAGTGAGGTACCCGCGCAATAGTTAATGCTGTCAAATAGGTCACGATGCAGTGACTATTTTCGATCAATAAATTATGTTGTAAGCGATTGTAATGTGTATTTTCAATATTTATATTATTAAAATGTATCATATCGGTACTCCTTTATGTAATATTTGTATATTTTAAATGTATTGATGTTCTCATGAAGCGCTTGAATATAAGTATTAATTAATCCAGCTTATATCACTATTAAACATTTATTACAATGTGTATGCATATTATTATTTAAAACAGTAGATGCTACCGCTGTTTCGCTATATGTGATATTAAGTATTAATTAATCCAGCTTATATTGAGGCAAATCACACAGCCATAAACATAGTGCTGGAGTATAAACCATATTATCGTATATTATTCATAAGTATATCACTATTAAACATTAATTACAATATGTATGCATATTATTAAAACAGTAGATGCTACCGCTGTTTCGCTATATGTGATATTTTTAACAAAATATTATTTGTATTCGTCCGCGTACGGATTTCTGTCACACAAAACGCCATGTTCAGTTCATATTTTGACCTGTGCATATGAACCGGACTAAGTTTAAACAATGCTCGATTCCGTCCAATTCAAATTTCTCTGCAGAATGTTCAGACTAACTACATAAGTAATGCTGCTAAATAAGTGTTAACGGCTCGAACATGGTCATCACTAAAAGGAAGAAACCACAGTCGTATTATTGACAAATAAGATTTACCTGAGACCTCATGGGGGTCGCCATTAATCCAGTGTAAACAATAGACCGCGTGATCCCATTCCCTGAGTAGCCCCCGCTTAGTGAAATATTTTTCCGTAAATGGTGTTGAAAATTTACACAAAATATATAGCCGCATTTCTCCGATATTCGTTTAGAAAATCACCAATATTTTCCGTAAATGGTGTTGACACACAATTCAGCGCTCACGCGGAAATAGACGCCGAAGGCTACTGTCTTTGCGGCCAGTGAATTCTGGTCGTGGTAGCCACAGGCGCAGTTGGAACAGTGTTATGATCAGATTGAGGACAATAATGATTTCAAATTCATAAAAAAATGTTTTCTGTCAGAAAATTAATTAATTGTGACAGCCAAAAAGATATATTTTGGGACAATAAAAATTTACATAGTATAGACAGTACCTCAAACTTAAAAAATCAGTAACAGACTGTCTGTGTATATATTATTTAAAGACGGACACTTTCATCGTTGGTAAGTTTCTATGAATGTATCTTTATTAGCTATTTTTATTAAAATCATAAAATTCTGAAAATATTAAAATCAGAAAAATAATATATATGGAGAAAAAAATAATATACCAAGTCGTGGTTTGAACCCCCGACCCTTTCGGGAATCGGTAATTAAATCATAGAAGTCGGCGACCTTAACCTCAAAACTATTGCACCATTTACGACGCTTACATTTGTACAGAATTGCTATTAATATTACGCAACCATTTGAACTTTACAGCGATATGCTATTGAAACATAACAAAGTAATGTATAATTATATATCACAGGAGATAGATTAAAACTATATATACTAATAAGCAGAACAATCCGCTTGGCTCGTATGAAAATAGTTCGCGTGATAGTTGTGTATATTGATTATCTCCCTTGCCGAAAGTAGTTCACTGATTTATTAATTCCAAATAAGACGTGTTTGCGTAATGTAGCCCTTAGACCGCTACTCACAACAATTGTCGTCAGCTGTTGCTTTTATATATTGCCTTATTCCTCAATAAAAACATGTTTTGACAGCACTTCCGAATCATTTCGAATGGAAATGATTCTGAAGTGCTGTCAAAGCATGTTGTAAATTATTCTAACGTGTGGTCAAAGCATGTTTTTGATGATAAAAATGGAAAATAGAAAATAAAGAGCAGATGACAAAAAAATTAAGATAGCGGTCTAGGGGTTAACAGTTTTCTGCTGCCTGCTATCTCTGTTATCGTAAGTCGGATTGGCTTGAATCTTCATATTGTTATTTGTCATCATCCATATTTTCATTGTATAGCCACCCATCCAGGTCAAGGCAATGTCAAATGACTTAGAGATTTGCATTTGAGGGGTACATCAATCAGTTTGTTTGTTTGTTTGCTGGGGTTTAACGGCCTATCAACAGCTCAGGTCATTTAAGGCTGGGTCAATGGGTTTAGTACTAAATCCCATATATTACCTGTACAAATGGGGGGAAAGTCCCAAAGTCAGAACTGAATATTTACAATAAAAAACTATATATTCAGCTCTGAAATCAGAATAATCCTGATCTGATGCCAGGTCCTCGCTACACCAGGGTGACTTGGCCCCCTCCCAAAAGCAGTAGGATCATTAATAATCTTACTACTTTTATAATGGGCAATAACCCAATTCAACTCACAGGTAACAAAAGAGCCAAAGATAAAAACGTTTCCGAGGGCCAAACCAGGCAAATCGTGATTCCTATAAGGAGGAAACCCTATCGTTAATTTACGCCGTCACGTTCGCCCGACCAACGACCAACACATCAATCAGTGTTACTAAGTTCTTGTTAACATTTTCAGTATAAAATACGACGTCCACAGCTGGAGACAGATCCCAACCCCATGTTCGAGGTAAGATAGCTCATGTTAAGTTAATTCACATCAAGTTCAACTTTATAATCCATTATAAAGTTTAACTTCTCTATTAACCCTTAGAATGCGTGAAACGAAAGCGTCTTCTGCTGTTGTTTTATATTTTCTGTCAATAAAACATGTTTTGGCAGCACTTTATGGAAATGATTCTAAAGTGCTGTCAAGTCATGTTTTTGATGAGAAAAAATGAAAATAAAAATAAACAGCAAAACAAATTTAATTCAGGATTGTAAGGGTAAAAAGTGTATATTGTGAATATTTCTTCTGATATTTGTGTGTATATGTGTCTATCCGTTTTAGATTTAAAAAAATCTAAAATGGATGCCACTTAGCGTTAAGTAGAAACTAATTCCTTGATAAAGGCCTTGTGCCGAAACGTCGGAAAAGTGGGTTCCTGTAGCCTATTTCACCTAACATTGCAAAGTATAGTTTTTCTAGCAAAGTATACTTTGAGGAATATTCATTTATGTTTCCTGAAATGCATTATTTCGTATAGAAATAACGACTGCATATATTTGATGATTAAAAGCATGCATAATTATTATACTGAATTTATTACATTATCACGCCAAAATGGCCGTGATAATGTAATAAATTCAGTATAATAAAAATTAATAAATTTATCCTAAAACTGAAAATTTCTCCCTCAAAAGTATATTTGATAGAAAAGTATAAACTTTGCAATGTTGGTGAAATAGGCTACTGATAAAGGCTCATAGTGTGTTGCATTGATGGTAGGTACTATTTGAAAATTAACCAATGATGATCTCCCAGGGTGTCTCGTTTAGAGATACAGTGGAACCCTCTAAACCGGACACCAAGAAAACGCATGTGATGTTATTTTTGATGAGTTTCTTGGTCATTTATCTCAGGTGATAATGTCTGTTCGTGATCGCATAGCACACACCTATGGCTGAGAATGATCAAATGCCTGATGTACACCGGTCTGGTTTAGAGAGTTTTCACTGTATTCCACTGAATAACAAGGAGGGATTGTGGTCTAAGGGTACAGCATTGGACTTCAATACCGCAGGTTGCGAGTCAATCCCACCCGAGGCTCGAAAAAAATACTTTCACACTATTTCTATCCCACTGGTCTGTCGGATGAGACATTAAACCGATGTCCCGTCTATATGACCTTAGCTGTTGCTGTGACGTTCAACACATTCACATTCCACAGCATAACTTGTGGATGTGTCCAGGGGTGGATTGTCCCATAGGGATTAGAACACCTGTAGCCTATTTTACCAACATTGCAAAGTATACTTTTCTAGAAAGCATACTTTGAGAGAGAAAGAAATTTTCAATTTTAGAATAAATTTATTAATTTTCATTATACTGAATTTATTACATTATCACAGCCATTTTGGCTGTGATAATGTAATAAATTCAGTATATAAATTCTACATACTTTTAAATCATCAAATATATGCAGTCGTAAGTTCTATATGACTAAATGCATTTCGGGGAAAAATAAATGATTACTCCCTCAAAGTATACTTTGCTAGAAAAGTATATTTTCGCAATTTTGATGAAATCGGTTACTGACTTCCAATCCGGAGGTTCAAACCTCGACAAGGGCATCAGAAATACTCATAATATTTCCATCCCACTGGTCTGTCGGAAGAGACTTTAAACTGTGGTCCCGTCTCTATATGACCTTACATGGGACTTATATGGGAAGTTAGAGACCCTTTCACTTCACTTCACTTTGATGTGTCCACCATTTTATACATTTTATTTCTGTTTTCAGGAGAAATGATAAATGTACCAGAGCCTGTGTATAATAGTCAAGAATGCCAATTGCTCAATTTGAATAGTATTGTCCCGTCACAATGGACCTATAGATGTGGCTGTTACTGGAGAAATTGGGCTGATGGGATTTGGGGCCCGTTTTACTAAACATCGTACGACTAAAATGTTCGTAAGCGCAAATTTAGAATCGTCTGGAAATTTCAATTGATGGATTTACATTTATTGAGCATAGGCTGCATATGTAAATCCAATAATTGTTTACAAGAAAACATTGTTAATGTGATATTTACAGACTATCATAATTGTGCACTTACAAACATTTTAGTCGTACAAAGGTTAGTGAAACGGCCCCCTGTATATGTGGCTGTGACTGGAGAAATGGGGCTTATGGGATTTGTGACCAGCTCAGCTACTGATCAAATAGCACACTCCTGTAGCCTGAAAACGATCTGCATTGCTTGCTAGAAGCATGACCGGCATTTCATTGATGGAATGGCGAACAGTGCAGATCCTGATCAGACCGTGCGGAAGCACAGGCTGATCTGGATCTACACTGGTTGCGAAACCTATAAGCACCATTTCTCCAGTTACAGCCATAGATTTCATGTATTTCTGAAAGTATAAAATAATTCCACTTGTTGCATAAAATGGGCTTTCACTGTGTGATATAAACATAGTGGTAATACACATCATAATACACTTGTGTAATAAATATGTGAACGAGATCGCATAGCGTTATTTCATATGAAATCAGTAAACTCATTTAATAAATATCATATTAAATCATTACTCATGCAAGATCCTCTATATATTGACACAGACACGATTAACCTAAGTTTAACTCTTTCAACACCACAGGCCTGTATAGTGGTATTGCCAAAACGTGTAGATCCGGATGAGCCGTGTCAGGATCTGCACTTTTTGCAAGTAATTTTCATATGTTTGAGAGCAAAAATCAAATGTGCATAAATGTACTTGTCTGAAAATCATTTTGTCATGGGTGGATTGGTTGCAAAATTAACATATCAAAATCTATTCCAGGGGCCCGTTTCAATAAACATTGCGAATAAAAATGTTTGTACAAAATTAATAGTTTTATTAATTTGCTTCTCTCCCATTAACATGGCTAGCTAATGCTACCATTTTCCGCCTACATATATACATAATTACATGCATCATACTAAATGCCAATTTTTCACTTCTTAGTCGTCTAAAATTTAGTGAAACGGGGCCCCAGTTCCTTAGGGGTGAAAGGGTTAAAAGTGCTGTGCCTTCAGATATTCGATGTGTCATTTTTCACTCTATCGACTACAAATGATCTATATCAACCAAATTTGCCATTTTATTCGATCAAATTCCCAGTCAGATCAGGGACTTCACTGTTCGCCGTTAGTCAGTTGTCAGAGAATCAGTTTTATCCCGTCAACTCAGTGCGTATGTGCCGTGAAACAAGGTGCCGTGAAACATTTTTGATATCCTGTCAATACGACCTAATCACAACGTATGAATATGTGCGGTGGCTGGGGTTATTTTGTTTGCATTTTAAAGCCATTAGTAGGTGTTGACGGGATAAATAGAATAGTAGGTTAGTGCCGTGAATGGGAAATATATCTGGCGCGGCTCGGAAACGGGATGTGCTCGGCAGAGCCTCGCCCATCCCGTTTCCTAAGCCTTGCCAGATATGTTTTCCATTCACGGCACTAACCTACTATTCTCTATCTACTGTAATAACTCGGACAATATTTATTCTGGGAAACGCATATACATGTAAATGTATGGTTTCCTACAACAAAGAGTGTCCCAATGTAAATGTATGGTTTCCTACAACAAAGATGTCCCAATGTTTAGGGTGCGTATGAATGTTCTTGATATTTAGGTGTTTCCCAAACAAATGATGTGGGAAAATTTACGGCTGTTACAATAAGTGTTGTACTGTTTGCGACAGGTGGAGTCCAAACAAAAATTGACTCTGAAACCTGGCTAGATAGCTTGGAAATACTCTAACTAGCAAAATGAAAGTTAAATTTTGAAAATCCGTCCACTATTTCTGAAATTGGAAAAATGTCCTCATGTTAAATACCCATAGACATCTTCACAATGTTTTTTCGCAATAAAATTTCACAAAATAAAAAGAAAGGTCATTCTTAAAGTTTGCTTAAATTATCGAGAAAAAAAAAGTTATTGTATTGTTTATACAGCCATAACATGTTGGCAGGTTTAATGAAACAGACAGTAGTTGATTTATATATAGTAGAACGTCTAAAATAAGTCAGTTTTTCTAATCTTTTTATGTGCATTTGTGATACCCAGTTATTTTACATGATGCAATCAAGCAAATAGCTGTTGAACTGTCAGTATAGTAATTGTGGCAGTAACTGGAGAAATGGGGCTTATGGGTATTGTAGCCAGTCTAGCATCTGGGGTTGTCTAAACTTCTTTATATGATAAAAATGTTTGTAGGAAGATTTTTATTAATTTGGAATTTCACATAGTTCATGTATTTATTTCTAAATAAATTGGAAAAATTGTCCTCATGTTAAATACCCATAGACATCTTCACAATGTTTTTTCGCAATAAAAATTTCACAAAATAAAAAGAAAGGGTCATTCTTAAAGTTGCTTAAATTATCGAGAAAAAAAAGTTATTGTATTGTTTATACAGCCATAACATTTTGGCAGGTTTAATGAAACAGACAGTAGTTGATTTATATATAGTAGAACGTCTAAAATAAGTCAGTTTTTCTAATCTTTGTATGTGCATTTGTGATACCCAGTTATTTTACATGATGCAATCAAGCAAATAGCTGTTGAACTGTCAGTATAGTAATTGTGGCAGTAACTGGAGAAATGGGGCTTATGGGTATTGTAGCCAGTATAGCATCTGGGGTTGTCGTAAACTTACTTTATATGATAAAAATGTTTGTAGGAAGATTTTTATTAATTTGGAACTCACATAGTTAATGTATTTATTCTAATAAATTTCCCGAGATTATGCAATTTGTGGGGATCAAAAAACGTGGAAAATAGGATCAAAATCGTGTTATTTTCACATACAAAAGCCATTTAAAACAATTCTTTTGTGTGTAAAAATAACATATATAGAATGCACACATGGGAGGGGGGCTACTATTAGTGAGGGGGCTACTATTATAATAAATACAGTAACTAACATTACCATTTTGCACCAATATGTTCACATGATTAAATGTGACCACAATCATTAAAGATTTTCCAGCATCGGCTGTAAGTGTAAATGTTATTCTAAAATTAAATTTTGCAACTTACAAATATATTAGTTTTATGAAGTTCAGTAAAACGGACCCCTTGGGCCCGTTTCACTAAACTTTGTACGACTAAAATGTTTGTAAGTGCAAATTTAGAAATGTCTGGAAGTTGAAATTGATGGATTTACTTTTATTGAGCATAGGCTGCATATGCAGCCTATGCTCAATAAATGTTAATCCAATAATTGTTTACAAGAAAACGTTGTTAATGTACAATTTACAGACTATCATAATTTTGCACTTACGAACATTTTCGTCGTACGAAGTTTAGTGAAACGGGCCCCTTGTCTGCTAGTACACTCATGCACCCTAATGGACATCTATAGAGTATGGCAGAATGTATTGAGGCTGTTTCCTCCCTCAATAGTGAACAGAGTAAATCCGATCAGACTGTGCGGATCCAGACTCGTCTTGGTCAACACTGTCGCAAATCTCATAAGCCCCATTTCTCCAGTTACAGTGACATTTACTGGTGTAACTATTTTAAATACATGTATGTTATTGTTAACAGAATATCAAATATTTCACGTGTATAGAATACGTATATTACTTTTACATGTTCTAGAATATGAAATATGTACATGTATTTAACTCATTACATGCATAATACACCTTTAAAGTTATAAATATTTAAATTTTTATTTTTGTTATTTCTCAATGAAAGTATATGTTTTGACCACTTATTTGAAGCGTCCCGTCGAGACGGTTCAAATGGTGGTCACAAAATATATTTCTGAGCTCATCTAAAGAAAATATTTAGGATTTTCCACAAACAAAATCGCGTATCCTCAGCATGAAATGGGTTTTAAAAAATGACATTCCTCATAACATGACTGCAGAGAGCACAACTTGTACCTGTGCTTATAAAACGAATGTCATGCTCAAGATCAGTCAGTTTCATTGGCCGAGACTGAGCACAGCTCAGCCTCGGTCAATCATACTGACTAATCTCGAGCATGATAATTGAGAACATTTATCTTTGTGAACACATTCTCACAACTCCTACCCGAAAACAGGCAGTTTGATTAGCACAGCTCAGCCTCAGCTAATCAAATTTACTGATCTCGAGTATGAGTATGCAGTACCGGCTCGGAATGTAGTATAAGCACCGACCGATGGTGACCACAATGATATATAGGAGCGTGTGTGCGTATGTATGTGTGCGTGCGTTTGTATACCTTACATAACGAGGTATTTTATAAGAATACACACCAACATAGCGAGGTATCACAAAATACCGAGGTACTTTTCCCGTTTCCTCGCTAACTGCGCCAGTAGTCTATACCAGAAGCATAACTGACGTTTGATAAAATACCTCGGTATATATATGGAAGGTAATATCCGCCACAATTATATGTGACTGGATGCTTACGTGCCGATGACATTACAACTTATATTCATGTTATTTCATTCGTCATTTGTATTTATTACATTTGAAATCTGTTTGTTGTAATTGTATTAATTTTTGTCTTTCTTACATGTCCATTCTGCTGATTGCTTTGTTCATTCGTCTTATTTACATTACAATTATTGATACGTCCTTATTCGTGTCTCTGTTTTATTGCACTAAGCATTTGCAATAGAAAGTAAGAACAAGCACTTAGCACTTTGAATAAGGCCGAAAGCAGTAAGGACAAAGCCGCAGGAAGTAAGCATCAAGCCACACTCCGAAAGCGGAAACCCGCACGCAGAAAGCATCAAGCCACAAGCAGAATGATGCAAGCAACATATTGGTTAGTAATGCCTCATTATGACGCCAGATGAAACTGCTGTCAATGTTAGGAATCCTCCGACTAATAAATAATAGTACGAGATGTGATTGGCTGTTTGAGACACACCTACAATGCCGGTCTTGATGTAAGATGTCACCTACAAATTGATCACAGTATAGGTTAGAGACACAAAATAGGTTTACTATTACACTTTAGCCGAATCCCATCCAATAAGTTCAGTCTCTGATACTTTCACTATTCGTATGGATGTTGTAGGACCTACTTGTACATGATCTGCAGCCGGTCTGTACTGGTTCTGCATGAATTAAACAATAGCTTCACTTAATCCATCATGTCCCCCAATATTGTTTACATTTTTTGTTTGGCCACGGAAACTCTGTTTATATACATCACATGACCATCATGTTCCTCAAGTGAAACTGGGTAGTATTGAATGAAGATTTGCAAGCAAACTGTGTCAGTGACCTCAAAACACCCGCACGATTGTGTTCATACCGGAATACTTTTACCGTCTTGACGATTTCGCACCATTTGTTATTCTCTTACCTATATTAACTAAATTGCATATGTATGTATGGTGTTTGACTTACAAATGTGTTTTATACATACAGGTATCCTCATAATTTTATTTCACATTTTTATAGTAAGTTACACATATGGTAACTTACACAAGTTGACTGTCAAACTGGCCCGTTACCGATGCAAACCAATAACCGTCCGGGATAAGACTAAGGTGGGCCACCACCATTGATTTTCCCTAAAAAACGAACCTGTTACCACACAGTTTGCTATTCTCTGCTACTTTCATTTTTCTTATGGATGTTGTGGGACCTCATTTCCAATAGCCTGCACCCATTCTGCTCTGGATCTTGACTAATTAAAATATAAATTTAATTATTGTCGAAACTGGGGTCCCATCCAGTAGCTACACACTTTTCTTTATGGAACAAAAATAAGTGTATAATTGCAACTAGTCCACCACATTTAAAAATTACGAGTGCCAGCTACACAGATATAATTATTTAGTAATATTTAATGTACTCCTAGATACTCGCGGTGGTATAAAAGCTAGTTCCATATGCAAGTGATGCAGTATTTTTAAATCATTTATATCAACTAAATGCTGAATAAATATTTGTATCGACATATCATAAAGTATGATATTGCACATCAAATAATAAATAAATGGAATAAATAGTTGCTTCCGTTATCATTTTAAGGAACCACGGTTATCGCCCCTGATAACAAACTGGCATTTCGCGTTTGATATAAAAAGTATAATAATGTCAATTAGTACGTCTGGTAATGGTAATCATTTTGCCAGAAAAATGTCAGATAGAAAGAATAAAGAAAAAACATGTCTCCCTATATATAGCCTAGCATGTACACTTTATAGGTTATAGGGTCTAAGGTTATAAAAGGTGTGTTTTTAACACCAGTTTTCAGCAGATATTTGAAGCATTTAAAAGAAAACACTGTGCAAGTTTGTCACGTGATGTAAACAGAGTTTCCGTGGCCAAATTATGTTAACAATATTGGGGGACATGACGACGTTGGTCCCACAACATCCATACGAATACTGAAAGTAGGAAAAACTGGCTGGAATTCGGTTAAATTATAAAGTAAAACTATTTGGTGTTTTTTAACCTAAACATGGCGCAACAAAAAGGTGGCATCAATCTACATCAACACCGTTAGGGACATGGAACCAATTTAGAGAGCAAACGCATTGTCGGACGGGTACCAGCATATTAAATCATTTTAGGGAGAACTAGTTTAAGTTTTAGCAGCGTACCTTTCGTCATAATGGTTGTTCCCAAATTACTGTTGCAATTGTTGTTGTCAAGGGACACCGGGACTCTGCCCTACGTCGCCATACTAGGGGTACCCGGAACCTTCCTCTGGGGGGCTAGCCGCCATACCCTTTTGATTTGCCCCGCCAATGATGGCGTTCGCGAAAAATGCCATGACTTCAACTGACCACCATACCCGCAAAGTTACTTCAGGCGCTTAGCCGACGGGCCGCCGGACACCGGGACCTCTGCCCTACGTCGCCATAACTAGTGGGTAACCGGCACCTTCGTCTGGGGGGCTAGCCGACATATACCCTTTTGATTTAACCCGCCAATGATGGCGTTCGCGAAATATGCCATGAATTCAACTGACCACCATACCCACAAAGTTACGTCAGGCGCTTAGCCGACGGTACCGCCGGACACCGGGACCTCTGTCCTACGTCGTCATACTAGTGGGTATCCGGCACCTTCCTCTGAGGGCCTAGCCGCCATACCCTTTTGAATCGGCCCAACCTCGATTTTCATATTTCGTGAAATATGCTATAGCATCAACCGGCCACCATACCCGCAAAGTTACTTCAGGCCCTTAGCCGACGGTGCCGTCGTACACTTGGGCCTCTGACCTATCGCCCTATATCAGTCGCTGCCCGGCACCTTCCTCTGGGGGCTAGCGGTCACGCCCTTTTCACTTGCCCCTCCCGTGGTGGTTTTCAAGAAATTGCGATGATTTCAACTGACCACCATACCCGCAAAGTTACTTCATGCCCTTAGCCGACGGTGCCGCCTGACACCGGGGCCCATGCCCTACGTCGCCATACTAGTTGTTACCCGGCACCTTCGTCTGGGGGGGCTAGCCGCCATACCCTTTTGATTTGCCCCGCCAATGATGGCGTTCGCGAAACATGCCATGACTTCAACTGACCACCATACCCGCAAAGTTACTTCAGGCGCTTAGCTGACGGTGCCGCCGGTCACAGGGACATCTGCCCTACGTCGCTATGCTAGTGGGTACCCGGCACCTTCCTCTAGGGGCTAGCCGTCATACCCTTTTGATTTGCCCCGCCAATGATGGCGTTCGCGAAAAATGCCATGACTTCAACTGACCACCATACCCGCAAAGCTTAGCCGATGGTGCCGACGGTGCCGCCGGACACGGGGACCGCTGCCCTACGCGCCATACTTGTGGGTACCCGGCACCTTCCTCTGGGGGGCTAGCCGCCATACCCTTTTGAATCGGCCCAACCTCGATTTTCATATTTCGTGAAAATATTGCTTTTGCATCACCCGGCCACCATACACACAAAGTTACGTCAGGCCCTTAGCCGACGGTGCCGTCGTACACTTGGGCCACTGCCCTACCGCCCTATACCAGTCGCTGCCCGGCACCTTCCTCTGGGAGCTAGCGGTCGCGCCCTTTTCACTTGCCCCTCCCGTTGTGGTTTTCGAGAAACTGCCATGACTTCAACTGATCACCATACCCGCAAAGTTACATCAGGCCCTTAGCCGACGTTGCCGCCGGACACCGGGGCCCATGCCCTACGTCGCCATACTAGTGCGTACCCGGCACCTTCGTCTGGGGGGCTAGCCGCCATGCCCTTTTGATTTGCCCCGCCAATGATGGCGTTCGCGAAAAATGCCATGATTTCAACTGACCACCATACCCGCAAAGTTACTTCAGGCGCTTAGCCGACGGTGCCGCCGGAACCTCTGCCCTACGTCGCCATACTAGTGGGTACCCGGCACCTTCCTCTGGGGGGCGAACCGCCATACCCTTTTGAATCGGCCCAACCTCGATTTTCATATTTGTCGTGAAATATTGCTATGGCATCAACCGGCCACCATACTCGCAAAGTTACTTCAGACCCTTAGCCGACGGTGCCGTCGTACATTTGGGCCTCTGCCCTACCGCAGTATACCTGTCGCTGCCCGGCACCTTCCTCTGGGGGCTAGCGGTCGCGACCTTTTCACTTGCCCCGCCAATGATCGCGTTCGCCAAAAATGCCATGATTTCAACTGACCACCATGCCCGCAAAGTTACGTCAGGCGCTTAGCCGACGGGCCGCCGGACACCGGGACCTCTGCCCTACGTCGTCATACTAGTGGGTACCCGGCACCTTCGTCTTGGGGGGCTAGCCGACATACCCTTTAGATTTACCCCGCCAATGATGGCGTTCGCGAAAAATGCCAAGACTTCATCTGACCACCATACCCGCAAAGTTACGTCAGGCGCTTAGCCGACGGTGCCGCCTGACACCGGGACCTCTTGGGCCTCTGCCCTACCGCCCTATACCAGTCGCTGCCGGCACCTTCCTCTGGGGGCTAGCGGTCGCGCCCTTTTCACTTGCCCTCCCGTGGTGGTTTTCGCCCTTAGCCGACGGTGCCGCCATACCCCGTTTGTATCGTCCCATTGTAAATTGTCCTAGACTTATTACTACAATATGTTATATTCTTCCCGGAAGTTGTTAATGTCGCCATATTTGACCGCTTGCAGTGAATTAAACTTGTGCTACCAAAATGAGTGCTAGCCAATTATGTTGGGTGTCTACTTCAGCTCGGTCAAGATGGCTACCAGTAGCAGATTGAACTATCGAGGTATGTACAGGAATCACGTTGATTATAATTTGAAATCATGAAATGGCCGTTCCTGTTTGTGCTGTGGGCTATACAGAAGTGAAAACATTCACCAATTGGGAACAGTGCAGGACGTATGCCGATATACATCGTGTGGAATTTTATGCAACATGTATTAACGAAAGATTTCGAACTTATGTTTTCTCGATTGGCGGGCTTTTAAAACGTGCACAGTTCGCCCGCAGCATGGAGATGGACGCTATTGTTGTGAATATAACGCCATATTAGATAAAGGTTTGTCATCATTTTCATACGAGGCAGGAGGAAAATAAAAGAAAATGGAGATATTAATTGATCAGAATTTGTCAAAAAATTATAAAACGGGAGATGTAACTGGTCAACTCGTAGTCGTACACTGGTCAACTCGTACATTTTTTGATCATCTCGTACGTGATTTCTTCTCAACTCGTACTTTGCTAATCAACTCGTACCCATTTTGTGTACAATTGGACCACGCCCACTACAATTCAAACTGAACTGAACATAACTAAACTTAAGTTTTCTTGTTTTATTGAATACATATATTGCCATACTTGGTAGGAAATACGTTCAAAATTTATTATAATTTGACGAAAGCATGATTTCAGACGCTATTTTGTAATAAGGAAGTAGTGTTTTATAGGTATTTAGAGGCTTGTCCATGGGTAAGGATGGGTCGGAGCAATAATAGGTTTTCTTGATTTTCATGAAACAGTGATTACTTCCCAAGAAGTATAGGAAATTTTATAAATTAATTATGTAGTTCAGTAAACGTCACGTTTTGTCTAAATACAGGTGTAAAGTAGGTGCCGCTCGTTGCTCGTGATGTCCCATATGCGCGTTCAAGTAAGTACACCGATATCAGTGAATGGCGGTATATCCTTTTTGCTCAACTCGTACGTGATTTCTGGTCAACTCGTACCCTTTCTGGTCAACTCGTACCATTGTTTGTCTAGCCTCTAGACCTGTGTGATATGTAAACAAATTGAGAAAAAAATATGTAATATTTGTAAAATCAATCGGTTAAATGGTAACTGAATGGGGCGCTTTGTTAATTAAATGATAATGTTTTACCTAATTCAGGCTTCCGAGTGGCGAAAAAATAATTATCATGGTAAATGTACATTTGTTTCCAAATCCACGTGCTTCTCACTGCCCAGTCTCGATTACACACATTATTTAAGACACGGCACATTTTATCAATTAACAGAGCACCCGAGGCTTAACTTCTTGTCTATAAATAGCGCTGTGTTAAATGTCCCCGAGCTCGGCTAATGAACGTGTGTACTACCGACCATCTCTTAGCGACGACCTTATCTCAGCTAAATACGATGCATCAACTAACACAAAATAGAACAGTGTCGAAAAATAGGTGGCAAATTTAGAAAACAAAATCAACACTTTTAGAATACTAGCAATAAATAGCCTCAACAGAATCAGGAATACAATTTATATCGTTCGAAAGAGCAATCAGTTGTCTCTAATATATGTAATTTTCATCTATGTGGTTTATCTACTTTTCTAATACGTACGCTTTGAAACAAACGCATAATGGTAACCCGGAGCAGTCCGATGACGTCATATTTATGTTACGGCGTGTATGGTACATAACATGGATATGTCAATTGTGTGGTTTCTTTGTGTAAAACACTGTCGGAAAACATTTGTATTTTAGTGGTTTTAGACTTAAAATGTACATGTAGTGGTCAAGTACCAAATAAGGATAGATACATGTACAAATGAATTGTCTGGTGCGGTTGATAACATATATCTTATTTTATTAAGGACAATGACGTCACATTGTCAACTGGCTTTATTTCCAGCCAAGCTTCAATTCAAGTGGCTGTTGTCCATATGCAAGTACTAAACATTTCAAAAATATAAATATAAATCATAATACAGTTCACATAAATGACAAGAAACTAAAAATCAACGTTTTTAGCCAGGTTTTATTTTTGGATTGGTGAAAGCCGGGCGGGCGGCGGGCGGCGGGCAGCGGGCGGCGGGCGGCGGGCGGCGGGCGGCGGGCGGCGTCCACAATCGATGTTAAGTTTTCGTGTTTTCGTCCATTTCTTTGTTACTGAACAACACACTTTCACAGCTTCATAACCAAGGGGTGCCCACCACATATCACTATCCAACATGTTACCTTTTTATGAACTTAACCCATTTTTTCAGCGCAGTCGACTTAGCCATTTTCAATGTTAGCTTTTCGAGTTTACAATGTTACGTTTTCGTGTTTAAGTCCATTTCTTTGGTACTGTACCACCTAGGACCACCAAACTTTCACAACTTCATAACCAAGGGGTGCCCACCACATACAACAATCCAACATGTGACCATTTTATGAACTTAACCCATTGTTTAAGCGCAGTCGACTTAGCCATTTTCAATGTTAGCTTTTCGAGTTTACAACGTTACGTTTTCGTGCTTAAGTCCATTTCTTGGTACTGTACCACCTAGGACCAACAAAACTTTCACAACTTCATAACCAAGGGGTGCCCACCACATACAACAATCCAACATGTGACCATTTCTTTTACCTTGACCTATTATTTCTACGTAATTGACCTAGCCATTTTCAACGTTATTTTTTTAACGTACGTCTGGTTAAAGTTTGTTGGTTAAAGTTTTTCGTTATACTATATCTCTGCAACTGCTTCGCCCATTACCTTGAAATTTCACATGGGTGTTTATCATCATCCATATTTTCATTCTGCCCCCAACCGTGCGGCCCCTGCGCCCAATGTCAAGGTCAAATTACTTTGAATGTTTTTGTTAAAGTTGTTTCGTGTACTATATCTCTGCAACTGCTTCACCCATTACCTTGATACTTCACATGGGTGTTGATCATCACTTGCGGAAAGTGCGATATAGTCGGCATTTTGGCATAATACGTCCGTACGTCCGTACGTCCGTGTGTCCGGTTAAAGTGTTTTGGTTAAACTTTTTCATCTACTATATCTCTTTTGTTTGTGTCCATGCCTCGCCCAAGGCGCGACATGCAGGCCACGGACATCTAGTCTACAAAAAGTGGGTATAATTATGTTATCCAAGTGTCTATTCTTGGAAAAAACCTGGCCTTCGTGGCTTTGCCTCATTTCTTGTTGTTTTTCGGATTTAAATAAGTTTATAAAAAATGAGCGACAGCATGCTTTCTTGCTGACGTCGCATAACATCATATTTTCTGTAATGGTTTACGACGTCTGTAACAAAAGATGATGTGGTATGGATTATAAACAAAGGTATCAGCTTCAAAATCAGTGGACAAATGGATATGCTGTTACTTTAACACGATTTTAATTTTCATTGTTCTGGTTGTCC